>JAQPPZ010006451.1:0-600000 GCA_028583015.1 Wollemia nobilis
ATGTAACTTTGTAAGAAGAATGAGTTATTCTTCTTATACTCTATACCATAATCTACACTACCCTAAATGTAGTGAAGAACCCTTTTAGTTGCTTTCCAGTAAGAGACCTTTGGTTCTTGCATAAACCAAGAAAGATAGTTTCCAACATAAGTAATGTCTGGTATAGTATTTGTCAGATAGATGAGGCTTCCAATCATCTATCTATATAGCATGCCATCTACTTGTGGTGATTCATCATATTGTGATAACTGAATCTCTGATTCCATCGGTGTTGCTTTGGGCTTACAATTAGTCATACGATATTTTTCTACTAAAGTCTTGGCATACTTTTTTTGAGTCACCCTAAGATGATTCTTCTTTTGTTATATCTCAAGGCCAAGACAGTAGTAGAGAAGTCCAAGTTTTTTCATATCAAATGCCTCTTTCAAGTCATCCTTCACGACTTTAATCAATTTCTATGAATTTTCGATAATGATCAGATCATCTACATATAATACAAGCATCACTATTTCAGAACCTGTGTTCTTGATATAGAGATTTGCATCAGATGGACTTCTCTTGAAATAGTATTGTAGGAGGTGACTATCCATTTTGATGTACCATGCTCTTGGGGCTTGTTTCAACCCTATAATTATTTGACCAATTTACAAACTTTTTGCTCATGGCATTCCTCAAAAAATCTTGGAGGTTGAGTCATGTATACCTCTTCTTTTAAATCACCATTTAGAAAGGCACTTTTTAAATACATATGATGTAATTTCCATCCGAAATATGTTGCCATAGCACAAAGAACTCGAATGGCGGTCATACTTGCAGTGGGTGCAAAGGTTTCCTCATAATCAAGGCCTTCCTTTTGAGCATAGCCCTTCACCACAATACGGGCCTTATACTTATCTATGGTACCATCTACTTTATATTTGATTTTGTAAACCCATTTTCAGCCTATGGGCCTCTTTCCTTTAGGCAAATCGACCTCCTTCCAAGTTTTGTTTTTAATGAGGGATTTATGTTCAACATCCATAGCTGCCTTCCACTGAGGCTGACTAAGTGATTTATCAACTGTAGAAGGTTATTTTTTATCATATGATGACATATAAACCCTCTCCTCATCAAATTCCATATCTTCTCCACTTTCTAACTCTTTATTAACAGAAAGATCTTGAAAATATTTACAAATATCATCAACTAAAATAGATGCTTTTGCATTTTTCTGTCAAGACATTCTTTGTGTCTTTGAATGATTGAGTGTGAGATATGGTGGTGAAGTGAGTTTAGAATCTTTCATAGTACTAGTATACCATTTTGGAGGCTTTTTTTGTTGTTAAGGAGTTTGTGGTTGTTGCTCCTCATCTTCCAAGTATACTAATGTAGTGTTAGATGTGAAAGCTTCATCAAACACTACATCTCTACTAACATGTATTTTCTTGGTGAATGGATATATCAACCGATATCATTTTGAGAATTCATCATATCCAAGAAAAACACATTGTAGAGTCTTCTCATCTAATTCCTTTCTTTTCTCCTTAGGTATATGCATAAAAGCCTTACACCCAAATACTCGTAGATGAGATATGGAGGGTTTACTTCCACTCCATGATTCTTGAGGAGTTATACCTTAAAGAGCCCGTGTGGGTGCTCTATTTAGAAGATATACTGCAGTTGTTACAGCTTCAGCCCAATAACTGTGCTCAAGATTGTCTCCCTTAAGCATACATCGAACCATTTCCATAATGGAATGATTTCTTCTCTCAAAAAATCCATTTGACTGAGGATAATAGGCTGTTGTCAACTATATTTTTATCCCATGTTTTTAAAAAATGAGAAAAAATATTTTGATGTGTATTCCCCCCCTCGATCTGAACCGAGGGTCTTTATGAAACATCCTGATTATTTCTCAACTAGCTTATTGAACTGCTAAAAATAGTCAAATGCTTTAGACTTCAACTGCAAGAAGAAGACCCATATTTTTCGTGAGTGATCGTCTACAAACAATTGAAAATACATTTTTCCTCCATAACTAGTAGACATAGGACCACACAAATATGTGTGACCTAACTCTAAAGGTACTTTAGCTCGAAAAGAGCTAGGTTCAAAAGGTACTCTATGTTGCTTTCCTGACAAGCAATCTGAGCACATCGAAAAAGTATATGAAATATTAGGCAGTCATTTCACCATTTGATACTTACTAAGTTCAAGTAAATACCTTGAGCTTAGATGCCCAAATCTCTTATGCCATAGAGAAGTGGCCTCTTTTGTGGTTACTGCCATTGAAATATGTGGTGAGGTAATTGCATCTAAGGTGAATAAACCATGTTTGTATGAACCTATTGCTATCTATTTTTCTTTTTTAGTGATAAAGCAACATTTCTTTTCTTTGTCCACTTTGAAATTAACATTCATGTTATTGTCCAGGATTTGTGGAACTGACAAGAGATTATTTTTCAATCCTGGTACATAAATAACTTTTTGAATCTTACATTATCCATATGGAATGGAGATAGAAATAATTCCTTCTCCTTGAACTTGATAGGTCTGATCATCAGCAATGGTTATCGGTCTACCTTCTCGAGCCTCAAATATCTCAAATGAGGACTTATTTCCAGTCATATGTTTACTAGTTCCTGAATCTATGTATAAAATAGTATCCTTGTGAGGGGAGTCTGTATGTGTCATGAACACTTTCTATGCTCGTTCAGAGTCTGAACAAGAATATTTAGCGACAACAACATGTCCTTGTTGTTGTTTGTTCTTGTTCTTGGTTTTGCCTTTGCCCTTCTTTTGTCCTTGTTCATTGGAATGTTTTTTCTTAAACCAACATCTTTTGGTTTCATGAGTGTCTTTATCACAAATTTTACAATACTGCTTCTTCTTCTGAATCTCTTTGGCTTTACCCTTGTCTTTGTTAGAAGAATATAATTTTTGTTGATTCCACTTTTTCTTTCCACCTTGTCTGTTTGAGAAAAGGACATTGTTGGATGCCTCATCTCTTTGGAGTTGATTAGCTTCATCAGTTTAAAGCATATTTACCAACTTTACAAAATTCACTGTCCAGAGACTTGTAGTGAAGTGATCAACATTCTATAGGAGTCATCAAGAGCCCTCAAAATGATAGAGGTCAATACTTGGTCTTCTACTTTGTCTCCTAAATTTTGCATTTTTGTTTTTAATTCTGCCACTTTACAGAGGAATAGCTCTAATTTTTCTCCAGATTTCATATGAAGAGTATGAAGCTAAGTTTGAATGTTAAGAATCTTTGATTGATTATTTCCCTCAAAGATGGTAGATAAGGCATCCCATTCCTCCTTACCATTTTTAGCTTCACTGATATGAGATTGGATATCATTAGTAATAGCTAGCAAGATCAATAAGGAAAGTCTTTTATCCTTTTTATCATAGGTTGTTTGATCTGCTCCAGGTGATGTGGGTCTAGTCTCATTGCCAACCACTATTTCCCACATATCCTCTATAGTTAAAATGGCTTTCATCTTAGTTTTCCAGGAATAATAATTTGAACCTTTGAGCAGTTGGCTCTTAGTGAGATACTTGTTGATCATGGCCATGGTGAAGGTTTCAAATTTGATACGACTAATATGACTTTATCTTGCAACATACCCTCAAAAGAGTATATGGAAGATTTTAATTTACTCTTTAAGACATTTAATGACTCCTGCCTTAACACCCTTAATAAGGGATGAAAATTTTGAGGAAATTAAGCTAAATAAATAGAGAAAATTAAAGGGGTAGGTTTTGAAAGACTTCTTATTTTGCTCTCTAGGATATTTAATGGCACCTACCTTAACACCCTTCAAGAAGGATGGAAATTTTTAAGAAATTAATCCAAACAAAGAGAGTGAATCAAGGTGTTTGGATTTTGACCTTTTGATGGCATGGAAAATTTGACTTGTTCAACCTATGCAAGGTGTAGCATGATTTTAGTGAAGTTTGGGTTTATGAAATGCTCTTCAGTGTTCTTTATGATTGTTTAATTGCACAAAAAACATGATTTTTAGTGCAATAATCCAAACAATAGAGCAACCCAAATTATTATCACTATAGGTGTTGGATGCAACCAAGAAAGCACCTAGTATAGTCAATTTTTAAGAAAAGGTGTCGAGTACAATCGAGAATGCACCTTTTTTACTTTGAAATATCCCCCCTTTCTCTTTACAATTTTGCAAAAAAATAGAATCACCAAATATGACTTCTATCCCCCCTTAATTTGTACAAAATTTTGAAAAATTCGAGCACTCCTTTCAAGACAAGTCGAAACATGACCCGCGTATGAAAGGCTTCCAAACCAATCAACACACGACTTTGGTTTTTGTCTTCAAAACTCAAGCATGAGGATCAAAAAAAAGGTTCAAAATATTTCTCAAGTTTACAAAAAAAAAGTTGTAATTTTATGTCTTATATATCCTTTGTGAAGGAGAAAACAAAAGCAAATTTTTTATTTTGTTGCAAAGAAAATGACCTATGTTCTTCCTCAATGTTTTAAATATCTTTGTTTTGCAATAGAAGTTTGAGTTGCTATGTCTTTTTATCTCAAAAAATGTGTGAAGAAAACTATAGAACTTTGAGGATTTATTGCAAAAAATGTTGAAGAAATCCTTTGTTTTTGGAAAAAAATTGGTTTAATTTAAAATATCTCTAAGTTCAAAAAAACTAATAAAAGTCTTTTAAAGACTAAAATTCTTTATAATTAAGCAAAATTGGGGAAAAAATCAATTATAAAGGCTTAAAATTGACATTTTTGATCAATTTATACTATATTATAAAAAAAATATCAAAAACAATATTAAAAAGCTTTAGAAACTATAGAAAAATTAAAAATTTAATTTAAAAAACCAAATTATGGTAAAAACCTTGGAAAATGGTGGTGTGCGGACTCGAAGACGTGACCCGCTTGGCCCAAGGTATCCGCCTTGGCCAACCAAGTTGCTGGCTAGATTGGAATTGAAGCTCAGGTGCTTGGTATTGAAGAACCTGATGGGCTTCTTCAAGGGATCTGTAGGATTTATCCCACATGCATCTTGTAGGGGGATGCAAGAGGCTTGAAAAACCTCAACACTCCCCTATGGAGTGATTACCTACAGGTAATATGAGTTGTTACCCCACCCTTTTGGATGTTGCTACGTGGCACCAAAGGGTTGTCCGTCGAGTCTGAGTCGTCCTGTGGTTGTCTACCATGTGTTAGGTTATCTATCAAGTTAGCATCCAGGTGGCACGTGGCTAGTGTACCATGTGTCAACTAGTAAGCAATCCTAGTCAGCTTGCCAAGTCAATAGTCTAGGTCAGCACCTCAGGGTGCGTGCAGTCTAGAGGTCTCTGGATCTCACCACGTGTTAGGTTTTTGGTATCAGAGGGCCTTTGGCCCTCATGGATCTCAAGGTGGTCGACGATCGAAGGGCCTCCTACCCTCTTAGATACCAATTGTGGGGCTTGAATCCTGAGGATCGGAGGGCCTCCTACCCTCTTAAATCTTTGGTGGTGCCTGGTGTGCATATATTTAGAAGGGGAGGGTGCTCTTGCCCTCTTGGCTCTCCAATTCTATGGATTCCATGTGGGAGCTATGGGGGCTCGATCCTTATGAGCAGGAGCTGAGGTAGGGCTCCTACTCTCCATGACATCGATGTGGTCAGTCGATCATTGAGCTTGGTCGATAGTAAAATGATGTCGATCTATTGGCTCGGTGTGGGCAGTTAATCACCGCTCTCGATGCACTCCTTGCCTTGGGTCACGATCGATCAACCCCAAGGTTTCCTAGGCCCTAGCAGGTCAAGTTGACCTCGACAAAAATGGGCCTCGCTTCGCCATCTAGCTCGCCTATTGAGGTGGGTTTGGTGGCATTCAAATGTCACCAGCGCATCCTTCGGACGAGCCAAAAAAGTTGGCTATGATGCCAATGTAGAAAATTAGGTGAAATAATATTAAGATTAATCAAAATTATTCATTCCTAACATTAGCATTAGGACTAATTTTATATACTACATAAAATAGCAATGTCAACTAATTCTCCCTTAACCACACTAACAAACGCGCCTGGTCAGGTATAGAGTTAGGTTTAGGATTGACTACCTAGGATATTTAGGATTTAAACTACTTACCATTAGATATTTGAAACAGTAAATATCTACACGGTAATAGTACAAAGTAAATGTAATAATATATGTAGTATAATGCAATATACTACCTATTTTACCCTAACATTAGATTCTTGGAATATGATCATAAACTTTATAAGTGTCATCCTTTTTTTATAGTTAGAAAGTGGCAGAGCATGCAAGTGTCATAATTTTTACAATGATAAATAAATTGGATATTTTATTAAGTGTTCTCATTGGGTATTCAAGACAAATATCAATATGTGGGATACACTTTTGTATGGTTGATGGTTGAATTATGAGATAGAGTATGGATTGGAACTTTTAACATTTTTAGACTGTGAAAGTAACTATTATAGTTCTTATGATTACACTTATGCTTTTAGAAGGAAACAAACAATCTAGATATGGTAAAGTGAAGTATGATAACATGAAGTTTTGAAAATATTACTCTACTAAGATGTAGTGCATAGACAATGGAGGTGGGGTTTTGATATTATGAAGGTTGCTACATAAATATTTGTATCTAAAAAAAAAAATTGAAGAAGATCCACAAAATAAAAGTCAATAATTTGGTTTTTTAAATATGTAGGTATCTAGCTATAACAACTCTATTAAGATGATGATTAAATCTATTTTTAAACTCTCAAGATCTAAAGGAGAGAATTAAAATTTGTCAAGGGTGGGAACCAAGTACAACCCTTTTTCACTAGAAAATAATAATAATAATAATAATAATAGTTGAATAACAATAGTTAAATTAATATTTTGAAATTGGCTTCCACCTAGTGTCATGATAGAGCCACAATATAGTTTACACTAAACTAGCGAGAAAGTGGCTTTAAGGCTAGGTGATAGCAAGGTACTAAGTTTATTACTTTGTGACAATATAAAATTATTTGTTATACCACTTCAATACCAACTTGGCCTTAGAAAAATTATTTAACTCTTTAAAAAAAAATCCATCATTGATTCTTCACTTTAAAATGTAGTAATGTTTATCAAGTACATTGTTTTTAAACTTGTTTCTAATATTTGGAGTGTCAATAGTTGAGATTATATGGTTATCTTCACGTATTAATTCTTGTTGCTCTCATTTTTATTGACATGACTATGGTAGTAGTAGTTGATGGTGTTATCATTTTTTTAAATAATTTATAACACTATATTGGTCTTGGATCAAAAAAGGAATTCTTAATAAATATATGAACATAAGGTCTACTTAAACTACAAAATGTCTTCTATGAAGAATTATCAATTTAATTTTTTTTTGTAATCACCACTTTGTAGGAGTAGATTATTATTGGTATTCCAAGATGAGTTGGGTTAGTTGATTTAATTAATAATGAAACTTTATCTTCTATTTAATTTAATTTGTAATAAAATATTATATAACATCTATCTCTTGGCAAGAAGGATTTATAAGTTAAAACTAATTTTGTAATCACCACTCTATAAAGTTAAATTCTTATTGATATTCTAATATAAATTATCTGATTTAAGTAATATTAAAACATATACTATATTATTATTGATTTAAAATTTAAAAATATTTTTTATATCTCAACTTAATGTATGTCCTGTAATGAAGACGGTACTATTTTTTATAAAAGAGATGAAATATAACACTGTAAAAAAAAACATTTGTGAAAAGTAAAAGCACTAAATAACCCAATTTTTTTTAAAAAATGAATGAAAAGACTAGCAATGTGAGGCTTATGATACAAAATACTTCCAAAACGCTCTCATCTATTTTTAGTTATGACAACCCCTGCTTCGAAGACCATTATTCATTTTCTTTTTGAAGTGTTTTTTGCTGGAAAATAATGAATAGAGTTATTTTCCCTTGTTCGAAAGCTAAAGCATAGGAAAAACTGCCTCGTAAAATATGTTGAACTGTTATTTAAAGTTATTTTCCCTTGTTTGAAAGCTAAGGCATAAGAAAAAATGCCTTGTAAAATGGTGTTGAAGTGTTATTTAAATTATATAAAGTTCAAAGGAAGCCCTAGTTCTACCACCCATCCTTAAAAAAATTATAATAAATCAATTTTGAATGGATCTATCAACATGTATTTTCTTGGTGAATGGATCTATCAACTGATAGCCTTTTGAGAATTCATCATATCCAAGAAAAACACACTTTAGAGTCTTCTCATCTAACTTCTTTCTTTTCTCCTTAGGTATATGCATAAAAGAGTTACACCCAAATACTCATAGATGAGATATGGAGTGTTTACTTCCACTTCATGCTTCCTGAGGAGTCATACCTTTAAGAGCCCATGTGGGTGCTTTATTTAGAAGATATACTACAGTTGTTACAGCTTCAATCCAATAACTATGCTCAAGATTGGCTCCCTTAAGCATACATCGAACCATTTCCATAATGGAACGATTTCTTCTCTCAGAAAATTCATTTTACTGAGGAGAATGGGTTGTTGTCAACTATCTTTTTATCCCATGTTTATGAAAAATGAGGAAAATTCTTTTGATGTGTATTCCCCCCTTCGATATGAACGGAGGGTCTTTATGAAACATCCTGATTATTTCTAGCTTCTTGAACTACTAAAAATAGTCAAATGCTTCAGACTTCAATTACAAGAAGAATATCCACATTTTTCATAAGTGATCATCTACAAACAATTGAAAATACCTTTTTCCTCCATAACTAGTAGATATAGGACCACACAAATCTATGTGAACTAACTCCAAAGGTACTTAAGCTCGAAAAGAGCTAGGTTCAAAAGGTACTGTATGTTGCTTTTCTGACAAGCAATCTGAGCACACTGGAAAAGTAGATGAAAGAGTAGACAGTCCTTTCACTATTTAATACTTACTGAGTTCAAGTAAATACCCTGAGCTTATATGCCCAAATCTCATATGCCATAGAGAAGTTTCCTCTAATGTTACTAACATTGCAGTATGTGGTGAGGTAATTGCATCTAAGGTGAAAAACCATGTTTGTATGAACCTGTTGCTATCTATTTTCCTTTTTGAGTGATAAAACATTTTTTCTTTGTCCACTTTGAAATTGACATTCATGTTATTGTTTAGGATTTGTAGAACTGACAAGAGATTATTTTTCGATCCTGGTACATAAAGAACTTTTTGAATCTTACATTCTCCATCTAGAAGGGAGACTTAAACACTTCCTTCTCCTTGAACTCGATAGGTCTGATCATCAGTAATGGTTATCGGTCTACCTTCTTGAGCCTCAAATATTTCAAACCAGGACTTTTAACCAGTCATATGTTTACTAGTTCCTGAATCTATGTACCAAACATTATACTTGTGAGGGGAGTCTATATGTGTCATGAGCACTTTGTGTGCTCGTTCAGAGTCTAAACTAGAATATTCAATGACAACAACATGTTCTTGTTGTTGTTTGTTCTTGTTCTTGGGTTTGCCTTTACCATTATTTTGTCCTTGTTCATTGGGCGGTTTGTTCTTAAACCAACATATTTTGGTTTCATGAGTGTCTTTATCACAAATTCTACAACACTGCTTCTTCTTCTGAATCTCTTTGCATTTACCCTTGTATTTTTTAGAAGAAAATTCTTTCTTTTGATTCCACTTTTTCTTTCCACCTTGTATTTTTGAGAAAAGGGCATTGTTCGATATATCATCTCTTTGGAGCTGATTAGCTTCCTCAGTTTGAAGCATATTTACCAAATCTACAAAAGTCATTGTCCTTCCAGATACTTGTAGTGAAGTGATCAATATTCTATAGAAGTCGAGAAGAGCCCTCAAAATGATAGAGGTCAGGACTTGGTCTTCTACTTTTTCTCCTAAAGATTGCAGTTTTATTTTTAATTTTTCCACTCTATAGCGGAATAGCTCTACTTTTTCTCCAAATTTCATATGAAGAGTATGAAGCTAAGTTTGAAGGTTAAGAATCATTGATTGATTCTTTCCTTCAAAGATGGTAGCTAAGGCATCCCATGCCTTCTTACAATTTTTAGCTTCACATATATGAGGTTGGATATCATCGGTAATAGCTAGAAATATCAATAAGGAAAGTCTTTTATCATTTTTATCATATGCTATTTGATCTGGTCCAGGTGATGTGGGTCTAGTCTCATTACCAGCCACTATTTCCCACATATCCTCTACAGTTAAAATGGCCTTCATCTTGGTTTTCCAAGTAGAATAATTTGAACCTTTGAGCAGTTGGCTCTCAGTGAGATACTTGTTGATCATGGCCATGGTGAAGGTTTCAAATTTGATATGACTAAGATGAATTTATCTTGTAGTATACCCTCAAAAGAGTATATGGAAGATTTTAATTTGCTCTTTAAGATATTTAATGAATCTTGCCTTAACACCCTTAATAAGGGTTGAAAATTTTAAGGAAATTAAGCCAAACAAATAGAGCAAATTAAAGGGGTAGGTTGTGAAAGACTTCTGATTTTTCTCTCTAGGATATTTAATGGCCCCTGCATTAACACCCTTCAAGAAGGATGGAAATTTTGAGGAAATTAAGCCAAAAAAATAAAGTGAATCAAGGTGTTTGGATTTTGACCTTTTGATGGGGTGTAAAAATTGATTTGTTTAACCTGTGCAAGGTGTAGCATAATTTTAGTGAAGCTTGGGTTTATGAAATGCTCTTCAGTGTTCTTTATGATTGTTTAATTGCAAACAAAAAACATGATTGTTAGTGCAACAATCAAAACAAGAGATCAACCCAAATTATTATCACTATAGGTGTCGGATACAACCGAGAATGCACCTAGTATAGTCAATTTTTAAGAAAAGGTGTCAAGTACAATCGAGAATGCACTTTTTTTACATTGAAATATCTCCCTTTTCTCTTTAAAATTTTGCAAAAAAATAGAATCACCAAATATGACTTCTATCCCCCCTTAATTTGTATAAAATTTTGAAAAATTCGAGCACTCCTTTCAAGACAAGTCAACACACGACCCACGTATGAAAGGCTTCCATACCAGTCGACACATGACTTTGATTTTTTTCTTCAAAACTCAAGCATGGGGATCAAAAAATAGGTCCAAAATATTTCTCAAGTTTACAACAAAAAAATTACAATTTTATGTCTTATATCTCCTTTGTGAAGGAGAAAACAAAAGCAAATTTTTGATTTTGTTGCAAAGAAAATGACCTATGTTCTTCGTCAATGTTTTAAATATTTTTGTTTTGCAATAGAAGTTTGAGTTGCTATGTCTTTTTATCTCCAAAAATGTGTGAAGAAAACTATAGAACTTTTAGCATTTATTGTTGAGCAAGTTGCAGCAAAAGTATTGTCATTGTTGTCAACACAGTCAGACAGATCAGTTGATGAAGTGTACAAGCAGTCAGACAGATCAGTTGATGAAGTATACAGGAGTTAAGAGGTTCTTCAGAGTATGTACAGTGATTATCCAAAAAAATCGAAGTGACCCATATGCTAAAAATGCTAAAAATCAAAAGAAAATCACAAGGAAGAAAACTATCGCGATATCACGACATGTTGAGAAGAAAGAAAACTGTCGCGATATCGTGACATGTTGGAAGAAAGAAAACTATCGTGATATCGCGACATGTTGAGAAGAAAGAAAACTGTCACGATATCGTGACATGTTGAGAAGCAAGAAAATTATCACGATTTCGTGACATGTTCGGAGAGAAAGCGCAAGCAAGAAAACTATCGCGATTTCGTGACATGTTCGAAGAGAAAGCGCAAGCAAGAAAACTGTCACGATTTCGTGACATGTTCGAAGAGAAAGTGCAAGCAAGCAAAAGTGTCACGATTTTGTGACATATTGCAAGAGAGATAGTACGGAAGAAAAAGTGTCACGATTTCGTGACATGTTGGAAGAGAAAAAGACAAGTAGAAAAAGTGTCACGATTTCATGACATATTGCAAGAGAGATTGTACGGAAGAAAAAGTGTCACGATTTCATGACATGTTTCTTTTAGAAAGAGAAAGAGGAGAGAGAAAAGTGTCACGATTTCATGACATATTTAAAGAGAAAGAGGAGAGAGAAAAAATGTCACGATTTCCGACATGTTTCATGGGCCAAAGCAAAGAGAAAGAGGAAGAGAAAAAGTGTCACGATTTCGCGACATGTTTCATTTTAGGCAAAGCAAAGAGAAAAGAGGAGGAAAAAGTGTCACGATTATCGTGACATTTTGCATTTTGACAAGGAAGAGAGAAAGAAGGAGAGAAAAAAAAGTGTCACGATTTTCGTGACATGTACTGGAAAAGGAGAAGAAAAGGAAAAGTGTCACGATTGACATGTAAAGAAAGAGAGAAGGAGAAGAAAAGTGCAGAAAAGTGATATTCGACATGTACGACCCGAAGGCAAGAGAAAGAGCAAAGGAGAAAAAGTGTCATGATATCGTGACATGTCGCATTTTCATGACTAAGGAGGAGAGAGAAAGTAAGAAGGCAAAAGTGTCACGATATCGCGACAAAAGTAAAGAGAAAGAGTACGGAGGCGAAAGTGTCACGATATCGTGACATGTTGTGTTTTCATGGGTACAAGCAAAAGGATATCGTGACATGTGTTTTCATGGGTACAAGCCGAGAAGAGGACAAAGAGGCAGAAGTGTCATGATTTCATGACAGGTCGCTTTGACGTGAGCTAAGAAGAGAAACCAATCGAAAGAAGATATGTGATAGTTAACTAAAGTCGGTACGATAGTTACAGGTGCAGTTATAGAAGAAGTCGATACGATAGTTACAGGTGCAGTTACAGGAGAAGTCGGTACGACAGTTACAGGTGCAGTTACAGAGAAAAGGTTATAAAAAGAGATCTACATGGAGAATTACATTGCTAAAAAAAGGCTGAAGAGTGTGTGTCGTAAGAGAGCGTTAAGGAGAGCCGAGAGAGCAATAGACCAGACAGGGTCTTGTATAAGCGAAGGCATTTTTATGTCAATCTTATAGTTTCAAAATTGTAGTCCGAGTTGGTGCTTGGAATCAGGGGTTGGTGCTCCTTTCTATTGGTGTAGATAAATCAGGGGTTGGTGCTCCTTTCTATTGGTGCAGATAAATCAGGGGTTGGTGCTCCTTCCAGTGGGTGCTGGTAAATTGATTGTAAAATTGTTATTTTGCAAAGGCTGGATTTGGACGGGAGTCCAAGCAGTCATTTTTGAGGAGTAGCCAAATTGGTGAACCTCGTTACATCGTGTGTTGTGGAATGCTCTCTTGTTATACTTGCTTTATCTGATTTTAAGTTTTCATTGTTTCGGCATTAAGAGTTGTAGATTTGAATTTAAATAGCTACACTGATTCACCCCCCTCTCAGTGTCATTGTGAGACTAACAATTGGTATCAGAGCCAAGTTCTTGAACAAGCTTAATCGGCTAAGGTGATCTTGGAAGTGAGACAATGGCAGGTGGTGAAGGATTCTCATCAAACAAAGCACCATTATTTGATGGAACTAATTACGCATTTTGGAGACTCAGGATGCAGACATATCTATGCGCTTTGGGATACGACATTTGGGAGTCAGTAGACAATGGATACACAATATCCATCACTCCTCCAACCGATGTTGCCGGTAAGAAACTGTTTGAGAATAACTCTAAAGCAAAGAATGCTATCATGTGCGGTTTAGTGGACAACGAACTGATAAAGATTATGAGTTGTAAAATGGCAAAAGACATGTGGGACAAACTAAGGAGCATTCATGAAGGAGACGACAAGATCAAGGAGGCCAAGTTACAAACGCATCGAGCTCAGTTCGAAGCATTAAAGATGAATGACGATGAGAACATAGAGGCATACATGCTGAGAGTTAATGGAATCATTAATGCGATTAGAGGACTCGATGAGGAAATGGAAGATGTTGTCATCATGAAAAAGGTACTAAGATCTCTTCCCCAAAGATTTGATTCTAAAGTTTCAACAATAGAAGAAGCTAAAGATCTAAATACTTTTAGTATGGATGAGATGCATGGTTCTTTGACTGCATATGAGATGAGAATAAGAAAAACTAAACCCACAGATAGAGAAGCTACTTTTAAAGCACATAAAAATATAAAAGCAAAACAAGAATCCGAGGAAGAAGAGACATCAGATGAAACGGAAGCAAACTTTGTTCGAAAACTAATAAGGGGAAAAGGAAAATACAGAGGAAAGCTACCATTTAAGTGTTTCAACTATGGAGGCATTGGGCACTTTGCAGCTAAATGTCCACTCAATGAGAAAAACAAAAGTGATGAAGGTTCACACCAAGAAAGAAGTGACTGGAAGAAGAAATCAAATTTTAGAAAAGGCAACTTCAAGAAGAAAAGTTTCATATCCAAGAATGTCAGTCCTTCAGAAGACAACTCCGGTGAGGATTCTAAAGAAGAAATAGGTGAAGCTCTTTTCATGGCATTCGAAGAAGAAAAAATAGAAGAAAAACTTGAGGCTGAGGCTGAAGTAGATCTGGAAGGTGAGCTGATCGCTGCACTTAAAGAGCTGAGTATAGAAAGGAAAAAGAATAAGAAAATTTCAAGAAAATTTGAGGATGCCAATGAAATCATAACCAGCTTGAAAGTACAGATAGACGAATCTAAGAAAATATCTAAAGATATCGAAGTACAATTAACCATGAAAATAGATGAGTGCAGCAAGTTAGAAGAAGAGATTGTTGGTTTAAAGATGCAGCTAGAAGAGATGAATCAAAAAGTGAGTTGTTATCACAAACTTGAAGAAAGTTCTGTAAAGTTGGATAAGATTATAAATAGCCAAAGGACTACAGGCATCAAATTTGGTTTGGGCTTCATTGAAGGAGAATCATCAAATGGATCAAAGGCCATAACTATAGAACCCATAAAGAATGAAGATAAGATCAGGATTGATCAAGAAAAAATGAATCATGCTAAAGAAAGCAATAATGCCAGGCACGAGAGGAGTATTGACAATGATGGATTCACCAATGTCACTCATCAAAGGAGAAGAAGATTTGTGGCTCCCACTACAAAATGGCAAAGACCATCACCCAGGTTCACTCATTTCTTTTTTGGTTATTGTTTTAAATGCAATGGTTATGGACATAAGATTGCAGATTGCAAGTATAATGTAGGACAAAGGAACTTTGCCAGTAGAAATGTTTTTTCACCATTGATGGATTATGCAGTAGAATGTTATAACTGTCATAATTTTGGGCACATTGCAAGAAATTGTCGAAGTACATTTGCAGCAAATAAACATCAGGGAAGAAAATTTCAACCAAATGGTTTGAGACAAAATAGAAAATTTCCCGAAAAACATGCACAAGCTACTGACAAAGAAAAGTCAAAACAAGTGACCAAAATTGTAATCAAACCAGAGTGGAAAGAAAAGGAGCGACCCAAGGAAGAAAAGGAATCCTTGATCGTACAGACAACATTTAAAGCACAGAACAAATCTACACCATGGATACTTGATAGTGGATGCTCCAGTCATATGACAGGTGACAAACAAAAATTTGAGAAGTTACAGAAATATGAAGGTGGTTCTGTAAAATTTGGAAATAATGATGGAGCTAAGATAGTTGGCAAAGGATCGGTTAAGATCAGTGATGGAAAAATCAAGTCAAAAGAAGTCTTGTTTGTGATTGGTCTGAAGCATAACTTGTTAAGCGTAAGTCAGATTTGTGACAGAGGTCATGAAGTAATTTTCAAGAAGCAGGGTTGTGAAGTCAGAACAACAAACTGTGGAAAGTTGATAGCAACTGGATCAAGGACATCTCGGAAACCTGTATACTCTCTCGGAGACTTCAGAAGGAGCGTGCTTGATTGGACATGAAGAAGAAAATTGGTTGTGGCACAAGAGGCTCGGTCATATCAGCTTTGACAATCTAGTAAAAATCAGCTCAAAAGGGGCAGTGAGAGATATTCCCACCATTGGCAAACCATTAAATAGCATTTGTGCTTCATGCCAAAAGGGGAAGCAAACTAGAGCCACATTTAAAACAAAAGAGTACTTCACAAGCAAACCTTTAGAACTAATACATACTGATTTATGTGGACCCATGAGAACGCAAAGCATAAATGGTGACAAATACTTTATGTTGTGCATAGATGACTATTCCAGGATGACATGGGTACTATTTTTGAAGCTTAAATCGGATGCCTTTGAGATGTTCAATATTTTCAAAAACCAAGTTGAGAATCAAACAAGGAAAAAGGATTAAATGTTTAAGATCAGATAGAGGAGGAGAGTTCATTTCAGAGGAGTTTGCGGAGTACTGTGAAAAGTATGGGATTAAGAGACAGTTTTCAGCAGCAAGGACACCTCAGCAGAATGGTGTGGTAGAAAGAAAGAACAGGACAGTGCAGGAAATGGCAAGGACTATGTTGACTGAGAGCAAAATAGCAGATAGATTTTGGAAAGAGGCAGTCCATACTATGGTATACATCCAAAATAGGTGCATGTTGAGGACACATGAAAGCAAAACTCCGTATGAGCTGTGGTTCGGTAAAAAGGCAACAACAAGATACTTTAAAGTTTTTGGCAGCAAGTGTTACATCAAAAGAACTGAAGATAATCTTGGTAAGTTTGAAGATAGAGCTGATGAAGGTATTTTTCTTGGCTATTCGACAAAAAGCAAAGCCTATACATGCTACAACAAGAGGCTAAAGAAAATTGTGGAGAGTGCCGATGTTAAAGTTGATGAAGGTAGGGAACGAGAAATTAGCTATGAAGAAAACTACCCAATTTATGAAGAGGTTATTGAAGGAGATGAGGAAGAGGAAATGGAAAAGAAAAAAAAAATTGACTCAGATGATTTAAGTAGTGTTTCAGAAGAGGAAGAAAACAAGAAATTCAAAACAAGCAGCTGGCAGAAAAATCATCCTAGAGAGCAAATAATTGGAGACCCCACAGTTGGTGTTCAGACAAGAAGAAGAGTAGTAAGTAACTACTCTCTATTATCCAGCATTGAGCCCAAAAATGTTGCTGAAGCAAGCAAAGATGAAAGTTGGATGACGGCAATAAATGAAGAATTAGATCAGATCGAGAAAAACAAAACCTGGGAGTTAGTACCAAGACCTGCAAATAAAAATATAATCGGTACTAAATGGGTTTTTCGAAACAAATTGAATGAAGATGGACAGATAGTCAGGAATAAAGCAAGATTGGTCTGTAAAGGCTATGCACAAGTTGAAGGTATTGACTTTGAAGAAACCTTTGCACCAGTGGCTAGACTAGAGGCAATTAGAATGTTTCTGGCTTTAGCAGTTCACAAGAATTTCAAAGTTTATCAAATGGACGTGAAATCAGCATTTCTGAATGGAAAACTTGAAGAAGAGGTCTATATTGAGCAGCCAGATGGTTTCCAACTCGGTGATAATCCCAACTTCGTCTGCAAGTTGAAGAAAGCATTGTATGGCTTGAAACAGGCACCCAGAGCATGGTATGCAAGGCTAGACAACTATCTTACTCAACAAGGGTTCAAAAAGGGTATGGTGGATAGCAATTTGTATGTCAAAATAGAGAATGGCCATCTCATTGTCCTTGTTGTATACGTAGATGATATCATTTTTGGCAGCAACAATGATGAGTCGTGTAAAGATTTAGCAAATAAGATGCAGAAAGAATTTGAAATGTCTATGATTGGTGAACTTTCGTATTTCCTCGGACTGCAAGTTAATCAAAATGAGAAGGGCATATTTATTTCTCAAGTTAAATATGTGAAGGAGATGCTAAAGAAATTCACAATGGAGGATTGTAAGCCTGTTAGCACTCCCATGACGACAAGTTGCAAGTTGAGCAAGGATGACAAATCTCCAGATGTTGATCAAACCATGTACAGATCTATGATTGGGAGCCTACTGTATTTGATAGCTACCAGACCAGATATCTTGCAAGAAGTTTGCATGGTAGCACGATTTTAGGCTAGTCCCAAGGAGACTCATGTGACAGCCGTGAAGAGGATTCTTCGATATCTGAAGGGTACTATGGAGTATGGGTTATGGTATCCGAAAGGTAAGGATTTCACCCTTATTGCGTATTCAGATGCAGATTGGGCAGGATGTGTCGATGACAGAAAGAGTACCAATGGAGGTGCATTCTATCTTGGAGACAAGTTGGTCGCATGGCACAGTAAGAAACAAGAGTCAGTCTCCTTATCCACAGTAGAGGCAGAATATATTGCAGCATCAACGTGTTGTACGCAGGTTTTATGGATGAAACAAACCCTGAAAGATCTTGGCATTAACTTCAGTGAGCCAATTTTAGTTAAGTGTGATAACACCAGTGCCATTAACATCTCAAAGAATCCGGTTATGCATTCTCGCACAAAACATATTGCTATCCGATATCACTTTCTGAAGGAGAAAGTTGCGGAAGGTGAGGTTAAGTTGGATTTTGTCCCAACTACAGAGCAAGTAGCGGATATCTTCACAAAACCGCTGCCCAAAGAAATTTTTGAGTACCTTCGCAATAAGTTGGGAGTGGTCACGCTTCCCAAGCATTGACTAGCAATCGGGACCACATTCTCAGGGGGAGCAATTATATATTTGATTATCTTTTTGCTCATATTTGTAATTTTTGCTAACTGTAATAATTTGTGCCTGAGAATGTTGTGCATGGACTTAGGGGGAGTCTACAATAGCCCTTTGGTATTATTGTCAAAGGGGGAGAAGAATTACAGGAATTACAAGAGATTGCATGAGTGTTGCCAACAATTCCAAAGGGGAGATTGTTGAGCAAGGTGCAGCAAAAGTATTGTCATTGTTGTCAACACAGTGACAGATCGATTGATGAAGTGGAAAAATAGTCAAACAGATCAGTTGATGAAGTATACAGGAGTTAAGAGGTTCTTCAGAGTATGTATAGTGATTATCCAAAAAATTCGAAGTGACCCATATGCTAAAAATGCTAAAAATCAAAAGAAAATCACAAGGAAGAAAACTGTCACGATATCACGACATGTTGAGCAAGAAAGAAAACTGTCGCGATATCGCGACATGTTGAGAAGAAAGAAAACTATCGATATCGCGACATGTTCAGAAGAAAGAAAACTATCACGATTTCATGACATGTTCGAAGAGAAAGCACAAGCAAGAAAACTGTCACGATTTCATGACATGTTCGAAGAGAAAGCGCAAACAGAAAACTATCATGATTTCATGACATGTTGGAAGAGAAAGCGCAAACAGGCAAAAGTGTCATGATTTCATGACATATTGCAAGAGAGATAGTACGAAAAAAAAGTGTCACGATTTCGTGACATATTGAAGAGAAAAGACAAGTAGAAAAGTGTCACGATTTCTGACATATTGCAAGAGAAGTTAGAAAAAAAAGTGTCACGATTTCACGACATTTCATGAGAAAAAAAAAAATGAAAAAGAGAAGAGAGAAGAAAAGTGTCACGATTTTGACATAGAAGAGAAAGAGTGAGAGAGAAAAGTGTCACGATTTCCGACATATGCAAGAGAGAGAGGAGAAAAGTGTCACGATTATCGCGACATGTCGCAAAGGAGAGAGAAAAAGGAAGGAAAAAGAGAAAAAAAGTGTCATGATTTCTGACATTATTGAAAGAGAGAAGGGAGAAGAAAAGTGTCGCGATATCGTGACTTAATGTGTTGACCCGAAGGCAAGAGAAAGAGCAAAGGAGAAAAGTGTCACGATATCGCGACATGTCGCATTTTCATGACTAAAGGAGGAGAGAGAAAGTAAGAAGGCAAAAGTTTCACGATATCGTGACAAAAGTAAAAAAGAGTACGGAGGGAAAGTGTCACGATATCCTGACATTTGTATTTTCGTGGTACAGCAAGAGAGAAAAGTGTCAACGATATCGACGACATGTGTTTGGAGTACAAGCCGAGAAGAGGACAAAGAGGCGAAGTGTCACGATTTCGTGACAGTAGTGAGCTAAGAAGAGAAACCAGCCAAAATAAGATATGTGATAGTTAACTGAAGTCAGTACGACAGTTATAGGTGCAGTTATAGAAGAAGTCGATACGACAGTTACAGGTGCAGTTATAGAAGAAGTCGGTATGACAGTTACAGGTGCAGTTACAAAGAAAAGGTTATAAAAGGAGATCTACGTGGAGAATTACATTGCTGAAAAAAGGTTGAAGAGTGTGTGTCGTAAGAGAGCGTTAAGGAGAGTCGAGAGAAAGGGGGGGGGGGGGGGGGGGGGGGGGGGGGGGGGAGCAATAGACCAGATAGGGTCTTGTATAAGCGAAGGCATTTTTATGTCAATCTTATAGTTTCAAAATTGTAGTCCGAGTTGGTGCTTGGAATCAAGGGTTGGTGCTCCTTTCTATTGGTGCAGATAAATCAGGGGTTGGTGCTCCTTTCTATTGGTGCAGATAAATCAGGGGTTGGTGCTCCTTCCAGTGGGTGCTAGTAAATTGATTGTAAAATTGGTATTTTGCAAAGACTGGATTTGGATGGGAGTCCAAGCAGTCATTTTTGAGGAGTAGCCAAATTGGTGAACCTCGTTACATCGTGTGTTGTGGAATGCTCTCTTGTTATACTTGCTTTATCTGATTTTAAGTTTTCATTGTTTCGGCATTAAGAGTTGTAGATTTGAATTTAAATAGCTACACTGATTCACCCCCCCTCTCAGTGTCATTGTGAGACTATCAATTGGTATCAGAGCCAAGTTCCTGAACAAGCTTAATCGGCTAAGGTGATCTTGGAAGTGAGACAATGGCAGGTGGTGAAGGATTCTCATCAAACAAAGCACCATTATTTGATGGAACTAATTACGCATTTTGGAGACTCAGGATGCAGACATATCTATGCGCTTTGGGATACGACATTTGGGAGTCAGTAGATAGTGGATACACAATATCCATCACTCCTCCAACCGATGCTGTCGGTAAGAAACTGTTTGAGAATAACTCTAAAGCAAAGAATGCTATCATGTGCGGTTTAGTGGACAACGAACTGATAAAGATTATGAGTTGTAAAATGGCAAAAGACATGTGGGACAAACTAAGGAGCATTCATGAAGGAGACGACAAGATCAAGGAGGCCAAGTTACAAATGCATCGAGCTCAGTTCGAAGCATTAAAAATGAATGACGATGAGAACATAGAGGCATACATGCTGAGAGTTAATGGAATCATTAATGCGATTAGAGGACTCGACGAGGAAATGGAAGATGCTGTCATAGTGAAAAAGGTACTAAGATCTCTTCCCCAAAGATTTGATTCTAAAGTTTCAACAATAGAAGAAGCTAAAGATCTAAATACTTTTAGTATGGATGAGATGCATGGTTCTCTGACTGCATATGAGATGAGAATAAGAAAAACTAAACCCACAGACAGAGAAGCTGCTTTTAAAGCACATAAAAATATAAAAGCAAAACAAGAATCCGAGGAAGAAGAGACATCAGATGAAACGGAAGCAAACTTTGTTCGAAAACTAATAAGGGGAAAAGGAAAATACAGAGGAAAGCTACCATTTAAGTGTTTCAACTGTGGAGGCGTTGGGCACTTTGCAGCTAAATGTCCACTCAATGAGAAAAACAAAAGTGATGAAGGTTCACACCAAGAAAGAAGTGACTGGAAGAAGAAATCAAATTTTAGAAAAGGCAACTTCAAGAAGAAAAGTTTCATATCCAAGAATGTCAGTCCTTCAGAAGACAGCTTCGGTGAGGATTCTGAAGAAGAAATCGGTGAAGCTCTTTTCATGGCATTCGAAGAAGAAAAAATAGAAGAAAAACTTGAGGCTGAGGCTGAAGTAGATCTGGAAGGTGAGCTGATCGCTGCACTTAAAGAGCTGAGTATAGAAAGGAAAAAGAATAAGAAAATTTCAAGAAAATTTGAGGATGCCAATGAAATCATAACCAGCTTGAAAGTACAGATAGACGAATCTAAGAAAATATCTGAAGATATCGAAGTACAATTAACCATGAAAATAGATGAGTGCAACAAGTTAGAAGAAGAGATTGTTGGTTTAAAGATGCAGCTAGAAGAGATGAATCGAAAAGTGAGATGTTATCACAAACTTGAAGAAAGTTCTGTAAAGTTGGATAAGATTATAAATAGCCAAAGGACTACAGGCATCAAATTTGGTTTGGGCTTCATTGAAGGAGAATCATCAAATGGATCAAAGGCCATAACTGTAGAACCCATAAAGAATGAAGATAAGATCAGGATTGATCAAGAAAAAATGAATCATGCTAAAGAAAGCAATAATGCCAGGCACGAGAGGAGTATTGACAATGATGAATTCACCAATGTCACTCATCAAAGGAGAAGAAGATTTGTGGCTCCTACTACAAAATGGCAAAAACCATCACCCAGGTTCACTCATTTCTTTTCTGGTTATTGTTTTAAATGCAATGGTTATGGACATAAGATTGCAGATTGCAAGTATAATGTAGGACAAAGGAATTTTGTTAGTAGAAATGTTTTTTCACCATTGATGGATTATGCAGTAGAATGTTATAACTATCATAATTTTGGGCACATTGCAAGAAATTGTCGAAGTACATTTGCAGCAAATAAACATCAGGGAAGACAATTTCAACCAAATGGTTTGAGACAAAATAGAAGATTTCTCGAAAAACATGCACAAGCTACTGACAAAGAAAAGTCAAAACAAGTGACCAAAATTGTAATCAAACCAGAGTGGAAAGAAAAGGAGCGACCCAAGGAAGAAAAGGAATCCTTGATTGTACAGACAACATTTAAAGCACAGAACAAATCTACACCATGGATACTTGATAGTGGGTGCTCCAGTCATATGACAGGTGACAAACAAAAATTTGAGAAGTTATAGAAGTATGAAGGTGGTTCTGTAAAATTTGGAAATAATGATGGAGCTAAGATAGTTGGCAAAGGATCAGTTAAGATCAGTGATGAAAAAATCAAGTCAAAAGAAGTCTTGTTTGTGATTGGTCTGAAGCATAACTTGTTAAGCGTAAGTCAGATTTGTGACAGAGGTCATGAAGTAATTTTCAAGAAGCAGGGTTGTGAAGTCAGAACAACAAACTGTGGAAAGTTGATAGCAATCTGGATCAAGGACATCTGGCAACCTGTATACTCTCTCAGAGACTTCAGAAGGAGCGTGCTTGATTGGACATGAAGAAGAAAATTGGTTGTGGCACAAGAGGCTCGGTCATATCAGCTTTGACAATCTAGTAAAAATCAGCTCAAAAGGGGCAGTGAGAGATATTCCCACCATTGGCAAACCATTAAATAGCATTTGTGCTTCATGCCAAAAGGGGAAGCAAACTAGAGCCACATTTAAAACAAAAGAGTACTTCACAAGCAAACCTTTAGAACTAATACATACCGATTTATGTGGACCCATGAGAACGCAAAGCATAAATGGTGACAAATACTTTATGTTGTGCATAGATGACTATTCCAGGATGACATGGGTACTATTTTTGAAGCTTAAATCAGATGCCTTTGAGATGTTCAAGATTTTCAAAAACCAAGTTGAGAATCAAACAGGAAAAAGGATTAAATGTTTAAGATCAGATAGAGGAGGAGAGTTCATTTCAGAGGAGTTTGCAGAGTACTATGAAAAGTATGGGATTAAGAGACAATTTTCAGCAGCAAGGACACCTCAACAGAATGGTGTGGTAGAAAGAAAGAACAGGACAGTGCAGGAAATGGCACGGACTATGTTGACTGAGAGCAAAATAGCAGACATATTTTGGAAAGAGGCAGTCCATACTATGGTATACATCCAAAATAGGTGCATGTTGAGGACACATGAAAGCAAAACTCCGTATGAGCTGTGGTTCGGTAAAAAGGCAACAGCAAGATACTTTAAAGTTTTTGGCAGCAAGTGTTACATCAAAAGAACTGAAGATAATCTTGGTAAGTTTGAAGATAGAGCTGATGAAGGTATCTTTCTTGGCTATTCGACAAAAAGCAAAGCCTATACATGCTACAACAAGAGGCTAAAGAAAATTGTGGAGAGTGCTGATGTTAAAGTTGATGAAGGTAGGGAACGAGAAATTAGTTATGAAGAAAACTACCCAATTTATGAAGAGGTTATTGAAGGAGATGAGGAAGAGGAAACGGAAAAGAAACAGAAAATTGACTCAGATGATTTAAGTAGTGTTTCAGAAGAGGAAGAAAACAAGAAATTCAAAACAGTAGCTGGCAGAAAAATCATCCTAGAGAGCAAATAATTGGAGATCCCACAGTTGGTGTTCAGACAAGAAGAAGAGTAGTAAGTAACTACTCTCTATTATCCAACATTGAGCCCAAAAATGTTGTTGAAGCAAGCAAAGATGAAAGTTGGATGATGACAATAAATGAAGAATTAGATCAGATTGAGAAAAACAAAACCTGGGAGTTAGTACCAAGACCTGCAAATAAAAATATAATCGGTACTAAATGGGTTTTTCGAAACAAATTGAATGAAGATGGACAGATAGTCAAGAATAAAGCAAGATTGGTCTATAAAGGCTATGCACAAGTTGAAGGTATTGACTTTGAAGAAACCTTTGCACCAGTGGCTAGACTTGAGGCAATTAGAATGTTTCTGGCTTTAGCAGTTCACAAGAATTTCAAAGTTTATCAAATGGACGTGAAATCAGCATTTCTGAATGGAAAACTTGAAGAAGAGGTCTATATTGAGCAGCCAGATGGCTTCCAACTCGGTGATAATCCCAACTTCATCTGCAAGTTGAAGAAAGCACTGTATGGCTTGAAACAGGCACCCAGAGCATGGTATGCAAGGCTAGACAACTATCTTACTCAACAAGGGTTCAAAAAGGGTATGGTGGACAGCAATTTGTATGTCAAAATAGAGAATGGCCATCTCATTGTCCTTGTTGTATACGTAGATGATATCATTTTTGGCAACAACAATGATGAGTCGTGTAAAGATTTAGCAAATAAGATGCAGAAAGAATTTGAAATGTCTATGATTGGTGAACTTGCGTATTTCCTCGGACTGCAAGTTAATCAAAATGAGAAGGGCATATTTATTTCTCAAATTAAATATGTGAAGGAGATGCTAAAGAAATTCACAATGGAGGATTGTAAGCTTGTTAGCACTCCCATGACGACAGGTTGCAAGTTGAGCAAGGATGACAAATCTCTAGATGTTGATCAAACCATGTACAGATCTATGATTGGGAGCCTACTGTATTTGATAGCTACCAGACCAGATATCTTGCAGGCAGTTTGCATGGTCGCACGATTTCAGAGCTAGTCCCAAGGAGACTCATGTGACAGCCGTGAAGAGGATTCTTCGGTATCTGAAGGGTACTATGGAGTATGGGTTATGGTATCCGAAAGGTAAGGATTTCACCCTTATTGCGTATTCAGATGCAGATTGGGCAGGATGTGTCGATGACAGAAAGAGTACCAGTGGAGGTGCATTCTATCTTGGAGACAAGTTGGTCGCATGGCACAGTAAGAAACAAGAGTCAGTCTCCTTATCCACAGCAGAGGCAGAATATATTGCAGCATCAACGTGTTGTACGCAGGTTTTATGGATGAAACAAACCCTGAAAGATCTTGGCATTAACTTCAGTGAGCCAATTTTAGTTAAGTGTGATAACACCAGTGCTATTAACATCTCAAAGAATCCGGTTATGCATTCCCGCACAAAACATATTGCTATCCGATATCACTTTCTGAAGGAGAAAGTTGCGGAAGGTGAGGTTAAGTTGGATTTTGTCCCAACTACAGAGCAAGTAGCGGATATCTTCACAAAACCGTTGCCCAAAGAAATTTTTGAGTACCTTCGCAATAAGTTGGGAGTGGTCACGCTTCCCAAGCATTGACTAGCAATCGGGACCACATTCTCAGGGGGAGCAATTATATATTTGATTATCTTTTTGCTCATGTTTGTAATTTTTGCTAACTGTAATAATTTGTGCCTGAGAATGTTGTGCATGGACTCAGGGGGAGTCTGCAGCAGCCCTTTGGTATTATTGTCAAAGGGGGAGAAGAATTACAGGAATTACAAGAGATTGCATGAGTGTTGCCAACAATTCCAAAGGGGGAGATTGTTGAGCAAGGTGCAGCAAAAGTATTGTCATTGTTGTCAACACAGTCAGACAGATCAGTTGATGAAGTGTACAGGCAGATCAGTTGATGAAGTATACAGGAGTTAAGAGGTTCTTCAGAGTATGTACAATGATTTTCCAAAAGATAGAAGTGGCCCATATGCTAAAAATGCTAAAAATCAAAAGAAAATCACAAGGAAGAAAACTGTCGCGATATCGCGACATGTTGAGCAAGAAAGAAAAATTGTCACGATATCGCGACATGTTGGAAGAAAGAAAAACTATCACGATATCGACATGTTGAAAAAGAAAACTGTCACGATATCGCGACATGTTGAGAAGCAAGCAAAACTGTCACGATTTCATGACATGTTCGAAGAGAAAGCACAAGCAAGCAAAACTATCACGATTTCATGACATGTTCGGAGAGAAAGCGCAAGCAAGCAAAACTGTCATGATTTCGTGACATGTTCGAAGAGAAAGCGCAAGCAAGCAAAACTGTCACGATTTCATGACATATTGCAAGAGAGATAGTACGAAAGAAAAAGTGTCACGATTTCATGACATGTTGGAAGAGAAAAAGACAAGTAGAAAAAGTGTCACGATTTCATGACATATTGCAAGAAAGATTGTACGAAAAAAAAGTGTCACGATTTCGCGACATGTTTCATTTTCACAGGCCAAAGCAAAGAGAAAGAGGAGAGAGAAAAAGTGTCACGATTTCAGACATGTTTCATTTGGCCAAAGCAAAGAGAAAGAGGAGAGAGAAAAAGTGTCACGATTTCATGACATGTTTCTTTTTTGCGGGCCAAAGCAAAGAGAAAGAGGAGAGAAAAAGGTGTCGCGATTTCATGACATGTTTCATTTTCACGGGCCAAGGAAGAGAAAATGAGGAGGAAAAAGTGTCACGATATCGTGACATGTAGCATTTTACGGTCCAAAGCGAAGATGAAGGCAGAAAAGGAAAAGTGTCGCGATTTCGCGACATGTAGCATTTTCGTGACTTGAAAAGTGTAGGAAGACAGAAAAGGAAAAGTGTCACGATTTCGTGACATGTCGCATTTTCGTGACTTGAAAAGGAGAAAGCCGAAAAGAAAAAGTGTCGCGATATCGCGACATGTCGCTTTTCATTTGACCTCGAAGGCAAGAGAAAGAGCAAAGGAGAAAAAGTGTCACGATATCGCGACATGTCGCATTTTCACGACTAAAGGAGGAGAGAGAAAGTAAGAAGGCAAAAGTGTCACGATATCGCGACAAAAGTAAAGAGAAAGAGTAAGGAGGCGAAAGTGTCACGATATCGTGACATGTTGTTTTTGCGGGTACACCACAAGGAGGCAAAAGTGTCACGATATCGCGACATGTGTTTTTGCGAGTACAAGCCAAGAAGAGGACAAAGAGGCAGAAGTGTCACGATTTCATGACAGGTCGCTTCGACATGAGCTAAGAAGAGAAACCAATCGAAAGAAGATATGTGACAGTTAACTGAAGTCGGTACGATAGTTATAGGTGTAGTTACAGAAGAAGTCGATACGATAGTTACAAGTGCAGTTATAGGAGAAGTCGGTATGACAGTTACAGGTGCAGTTATAGAGAAAAGGTTATAAAAGGAGATCTACATGGAGAATTAGATTGCTAAAAAAATGCTGAAGAGTGCGTGTCGTAAGAGAGCGTTAAGGAGAGCCGAGAGAGCAATAGACCAGATAGGGTCTTGTATAAGCGAAGGCATTTTTATGTCAATCTTATAGTTTCAAAATTGCAGTCTGAGTTGGTGCTTGGAATCGGGGGTTGGTGCTCCTTTCTATTGGTGCAGATAAATCGGGGGTTGGTGCTCCTTTCTGTTGGTGCAGATAAACCAGGGGTTGGTGCTCCTTCCAGTGGGTGTTGGTAAATTGTTTGTAAAATTGTTATTTTGCAAAGATTGGATTTGGACGGGAGTCCAAGCAGTCATTTTTGAGGAGTAGCCAAATTGGTGAACCTCGTTACATCGTGTGTTGTGGAATGCTCTCTTGTTATACTTGCTTTATCTGATTTTAAGTTTTCATTGTTTCGGCATTAAGAGTTGTAGATTTGAATTTAAATAGCTACACTGATTCACCCCCCTCTCAGTGTCATTGTGAAACTATCATTTATTACAAAAAATGTTGAAGAAATCCTTTATTTTTTAAAATTAATTTGGTTTAATTTAAAATATCCCTAAGTTCAAAATAACTAATAAAATGCTTTTAAAGACTAAAATTCTTTATAATTAAGCAAAATTGGGAAAAAAAATCAATTATAAAGGCTTAAAATTGATAATTTTGACCAATTTATACTATATTATAAAAAATATATCAAAAAAATTATTAAAAAGCTTTAAAAACTATAGAAAAATTAAAAATTTAATTAAAAAAACTAAATTATGGTAATAACCTTGTAAAATGGTGGCACACGAGCTCGAACATACAACCCACTTGGCCCAAGGTGTCCGCCTTGGCCAACCAAGCTACTGGTTGGCTTGGAACTAAAGCCCGAGTGCTTGGTATTGAAGAATCCAACGGGCTTCTTCGAGGGATCTATGGTATTTATCCCACATGAATCCCATAGGGGATGCAAGAGGCTTAAAAAACCTCAACACTCCCCGATGGAATGATTGCCTACGAGAAATCTGAGTTGGTCCCCCACCCTTTTGGATGCTACTATGTGGCACTAAAGGGTTTTTCATCAAGTCTAAGTCATCTTGTAGTTGTCCTCCACGTGTCAGGTCTGATTCAAGTCGTCTATCCAATCAACATCCATGTGGTGTATGGCCAGTGTGCCACGTGTCGCCTAGTCAATAGTCCTATTCAACTCTCCAAGTCAGCAGTCCAGGTCAGCACCTCATGGTGTGTGTAGTCTAGAGGTCTCTAGATCTCATCATGTGTCAAGTCTACTAGGATTGGAGGGCCTCCTATCCTTGCAGATCTTGAGGTGGTCGGTGATCGAAGGGCCTCCTACCCTCTCAGATCTTGATTTTAGGGCTCATATCTCGAGGATCAGAGGGCCTTCTACCCTCTCAGATTCTAGGTGGTGCCTATTGTACGTCCAGCTATGAGGGGAGGGTGCTCTTGCCATCTCGGCTCTCCTAGTCTATGGAGTCCATATGTGAGTGTGAGGGCGCTCTTACCCTCGATGTGCTCCCACTAGTGGCTCTGTGGGGGCTCGGTCCCTATTAGCAGGAGCCGAGGCAGGGATCTTGCTCTCCATGAGCGTCGAGGTGGTCGATCGATTGTTGAACTCGATCGACATCAAAATACTATCGATCTGTCGGCTTGATGTGGGCAGTTGATCGTCGCTCTTGGTGTGCTCCTTGCTTTGGGTCACGGTCAAGGTTTCCTAGGCCCTAGTAGGTCGAGTTGATATGGCCAAAAATGAGCCTCGCTCTGCCATCGAGCTCGCCTATTGAGGTGGGTTTGGTGGCATCCAAATGTCACCAGCTCATCCTCCGAGCGAGCCAAAAAAGTTGGCTCTGATGCCAATTTAGAAAATTAGGTGAAATAATATTGAGATTAATCAAAATTATTCATTACTAACATTAGCATTAGGACTAATGTTATATAATACATAAAATAGCAATACCAACTAATTCTCCCTTAACCACACTAACAAACGCGCCTGGTCAGGTATAGAGTTAGGTTTAGGATTGACTACCTAGGATATTTAGGATTTAACCTACTTACCATTAGATATTTGAAATAATAAATATCTACATGGTAATAGTACAAAGTAAATGTAATAATCTATGTAGTATAATGCAATATACTACCTATATTACCCTAACATTAGAGTCTTGAAATACGATCATAGACTTTATAAGTGTCATCCTTTTTTTATAGTTAGAAAGTGGTAGAGCATGCAAGTGTCATAATGTTTACAATGATAAATAAATTGGATATTTTATTAAGTGTTCTCATTGGGTATTCAAGACAAATATCAATATGTGGGATACCATTTTATATGGTTGATGGTTGAATTATGAGATAGAGTATGGATTGGAAATTTCAACGTTTTGAGACTGTGATAGTAATTATTATAGTTCTTATGATTACACTTATACTTTTAGAAGGAAAAAAACAATCTAGATCTGGTAAAGTGAAGTATGATAACATGAATTTTTGAAAATATTACTCTACTAAGATGTAGTTCATATACAATGGAGGTGGGGGTTTGATATTATGAAGGTTGCTACATAAATATTTGTATCTACAATTTTTTTTTGAAGAAGATCCACATAATAAAAATCAAGAATTTGGTTTTTTAAATATATAGGTATCTAGCTATAGCAACTCAATTGAGATGATGATTAAATCTATTTTTAAACTCTCAAGCTCTAAAGGAAATAATTACAATTTGTAAGGGTGGGGAACCAAGTACAATCCTTTTTCACTAGATAATAATAATAATAATAATAGTTAAATAACAATAATTAAATTAATATTTTGAAATTGGCTTCCACCTAGTGTCATGATAGAGCCACAATATAGTTTACATTAAACTAGCAAGAAAGTGGCTTTCAGGCTAGGTGATAGCAAGGTACTATGTTTATTACTTTGTGAAAATATAAAATTATTTGTTATACCACTTCAATACCAACTGGGCCTTAGAAAAAATATTTAACTCTTTAAAAAAAATCCATCATTGATTCTTCACTTTAAAATGTAGTAATGTTTATAATGTACATTGTTTTTAAACTTGTTTCTAATATTTGGAGTGTCAATAGTTGAGATTATATGGTTATCTTCACGTATTAATTCTTGCTGCTCTCATTTTTATTGACATGACAATGGTAGTAGTAGTTGATAATGTTATATTTTTTAAAATAATTTATAACACTATATTGGTCTTGGATCAAAAAGGAATTCTGAATAAATATATGAACTTAATGTCTACTTAAACTACAAAATGTCTTCTACGAAGGAAGGCTTATCAATTTAAAAACAATTTTGTAATCAACTTTGAAGGAGTAAATTATTATTGGTATTCAAAGATGATTTGCGTTAGTTGATTTAATTAATAATGAAACTTTGTCTTCTATTTATGTTAATTGATTTAATTTGTAATAAAAGATTATATAACATCTATCTTTTAGGAAGAAGGATTTATAAGTTTAAAACTAATTTTGTAATCACCACTCTATAATTAAATTCTTATTAATTTTATAATATAAATTATTTGATTTAAGTAATATTAAAATATATAATATATTATTATTGATTTAAAATTTAAAAATATTTTTTATATCTCAACTTAATTTATTTGCTATAATGAAGACGATAATATTTTATATAAAAGAGATGAAAGATAACACTGTAAAAAAAACATTTGTGGAAAGTAAAAGAAGCACGAAATAACCAATTTTTTTTTTTTTTTTTAAATGAATGAAAAGACTGGCAATGTGAGGCATATGATACAAAATACTTCCAAAACGCTCCAATCTATTTTTAGTTAGAGCAACCCCTGCTTCGAAGACCATTATTCATTTTCTTTTTGAAGCGCTTTTTGCTGAAATATAATGAATAAAGTTATTTTCCCTTGTTCGAAAGCTAAAGCATAAGAAAAAATGCCTCGTAAAATGTCGGTGAACTGTTATTTAAAGTTATTTTCCCTTGTTCGAAAGCTAAGGCATAAGAAAAAATGCCTCGTAAAATGTCGGTGAACTGTTATTTAAAGTTATTTTCCCTTGTTCGAAAGCTAAGGCATAAGAAAAAATGCCTCGTAAAATGTCGGTGAACTGTTATTTAAAGTTATTTTCCCTTGTTCGAAAGCTAAGGCATGAGAAAAAATGCCTCGTAAAATGTTGCTGAAGTGTTATTCAAATTATTTAAGTTCAAAGGAAGCCCCAGTTCTACCACCCATCCTTAAAAAAAAATTATAATAAATTTCTAATCTCAGCCTTTTAATTTCTATTCAATTTTGATAAACAATTTATGCCTCCTAAAATGTTGGTGAAGTGTTATTTAAATTATTTAAGTTCAAAGGAGGCCCAGTTCGACCACCATCCTTAAAAAAAAAAATTATAATAAATTTCTAATCTCAACCTTTTAATTTCTATTCATAAACAATTTATCTATCATTAGGTTAAGTATATGACTACAACTGACACTAACTAAATAATCAAATAAAAAAAATGTTTGAGTAGGATGAAATGGATAACTTGACTGACGTGGGAAACAAAAGTTTATAAGTTGTATTGTAGTCATTAAAATCAATGGAATTTAAAAAATTGAATTATAAAAATAAAATTATTATAATTATTATTAATTTATTTAAATTATAATTTTTTATATGTTTATTTATTTTTAAAATGTTTAAATTTGTTTAATTATTTAGTTTTTATTTTGGATTTAAATAGTGTGATTAACTTTTAATTTTTTTATTTTTTAATTTTTTATTTTTAAAATTTATTTGGTTATAGTTCTTTTACTAATATTTGGATAGTGTGAGAAATTCCTTTGAGGTTAGGGTTAAGTATTTTCAGTTTATCCGTGATCTTTTGTAAAATTAAAAGCTAAACTTATCAATAAGGGATTAACACACATCCACACATGTAACTGTTTAAACATTGACAAATATACTAACTAAATTTAAAAATAAAAAAACTAAAACCCTAAAACTTTGAAGAAAAACCAAAACTCAAAAAATTACTCTTCCAAAATTGTCTGCCTATACAAATAACCTTCGCCAATGCTCCCGCGTCGCAATCAATCTGCCGGTGGGCCCCGCCCCGCCATGGTTCCCCTGGGGATCTGTCATTCTCCGAATTTTCTTGACGTTTTATAATGATAATTACAATTTAAAAGTTAAAAAAAAATTATAAAAAAAATAAAAGAATACCTTAAATAAATTAAAGGTTTTTGTAAACGTCTTTTCAGATAGGTATGTACTGGATTGTGATTATGCTAGCACGGCACACGGCTGATTCAATGTATTTTTAACCTTTTGATCTGAACAATGAAGTATGATATGTTTTACTAGAAACCTATTTTAAGCAAAGAAAAGCACGATTCTCCTTAAAGTTTTATGTCAAAGTTAAGTTCGGTGTCTTCGAGGGGCACCAACACCAAAATTTCCTTGATCGGTAGAAACTAATAAATTTAAACCTTTCAAAAGCTTAGGCCGCTCTAAGAACAATTTTATCGATTTACACATCTTTAAAGTTTTTTCAAAATTAAATTTTGTAATTTTTATGTTAAAATATTGTGAGATTTTTATTACTAATTTTCCGAATATATAATAATAATAAAAAAAATATAATATTTAAAAAAAATAGATTAAATTTTATCATTAATTAAAATAGAAAATATAACAGTATAAGTTAAACTTGTAGGGGAAGGATAAATTTATTTTTAACTTGTAAATTTAAAATCGAAAGCTTTTATTTTTTCATTTTATAATGGAGTTTGTTACTGCAGGTTCAAATCTTGGATTATCTTAATAATATGTATACAATTATTCCACTTCTTAGTTATTTAAGATGGTGTGAGTTATCTGTAAAATTGAAATTAACTACATTTACACAAACAAACAACCCAAAATTTAAACTATTTTAAATGCTTTGAACATACAAAATAACAAAGATTTAAAACTAAGTCAAAGTTAAACGTGTGCAGAAGGACAAACAAAATTTTAAAATCTAACGTGGAAAAACGTTCACCTCAAATATTTAATAATACTTCATTTTAAGTTTTTTTTTTCAATATAAGTAGGATAAAAGAATTTAAGTCTTTCTAAACTACGTACAAAAATTATACGAACGGTTTTGTGCGGTGTGTCACGACTCAGTTGTCTCTATGGTTTATAGTTTCCACAATGGCTCCCAAAACTGCAAAAGATCATCATCTTCTGACGTGGCATAAACACTTTGTTGCTGTGGGATTCTAGTGACGGGATGAAAGTCCTGTTCATCCATGGTAAGAAGGGATACAAGCTGATCATTTTTCCCACGCATTATTTCGAGCTCTGCTTGTATGCTTGCCAAATGCGATTCCAGCTCTGCAATTTGGTTCTGCAATTGGTCTACTGTACGTTGACAACCATGGACGGGATCGTTGACTCTGGTGCTCGCTTCGAATACCAAACTGTTAACCATATCCGCTTTCAGCTCGTCCGGAACGCCCTGAGATAAAACCAGATCACAAGTGTGAGTTGCATAACCGACATATTAGGAAAAAATAAAAATAAAAAATGCGTTGTAATTAAATACTTTAATCATTCTGAAAACATGGCAGGTTCCAAAGACACTGTTCACGACTGCAAACTTATGCGGATCACTTGATGGAAAATGTGGAGCAAACACACATTTTTGGGTACATTTCTTACGCTGCATCTTGCAGGCCGAACATGTTCGCCATGCCATTTTTCTTTTCTAGAGATCACGGCGAGAACCGAGTTTATATAAATAATTCCTCCAAGGGAAGAGAACATGGTCATAGCATGTGGGAATTGGGATGCTTCGTCCAACCATCAGCTGAACTGACTCTTCTCTGTTCTCGGACAAAAATAAACACCCACAAAAAGCTCACAATTTGATTGATTTTTTGGGCAGTTTTAGTTGGGCGTCTCATCGGTTGCGTAGGTTCTCCGTTCTTTCTACTTTTGTTTGTGTTCTACTTTTTAGTTTAGCTGACACAAAGTTGAGCATAGGGGACCTGCCGTAGCGCCTGGGGTCAGTTGAATTGGAGATTTTTCTAAATTTTTGTTCTAAACTATCTAAAACAAAATCTATTGAAAAAATGGAATATGAAAGCTTTAAATTTAAAAAATTTCAATTTCAAATTGAATTTAATGATGCTCGTACTGCCGACCATTCTCATATACGGCGTAATCAGTAAAAACATGATATACAGTGATTTTCACATGTTAAAGTCAAGGACACGCCGACGCGTAGCGGGGGACACAGCAACAAATCTAATGCAACACGGCACTACTGCCAACGCGTATCTGAAGACACAGCAAGTAATCTAATGCTACACGGAGCTGCAGGTATAAGTGGCATGGTATGCGTAAAACGTTCAGACGTCACCATAAACTAACCTGATAGGCTTTCTCTTTGTCAGCGTGAATTTGGTAGAGGGGGACGCTGCATGAAATGGTCTCACATCCATCTTAAAAAAATTCAAGATGGTCAAGTTTGGCGTTGATTTTGATAAAGTTTATTTATTATTACAATTTTGATAAAGTTTAAACTATTAACGTAGAATAAGTACAACTTTTCACTTCCTAAAGTGAATCTGGCATATCCATTTAACCTCGTGTTAATTGACATGCAAATCATACAATAAATATTGTGTTTATGAGGAAGTGACATCTTTGTGCCCACAACAAACTTGCTGAGAATAATAAAATATAAATCACAAGTAAAATGACTAATTCATTGCATTTATTATATATTTAAATGGTTGTACTTGAAACTCCATCATACGCATGCGGTTTCGTGGCACTCTTCGTTTATATTTTTATATATAAGGATAATAACAGTAAGACCACCTCTATATATACATATATATATAATTCTTTTGAAGTAAATAAGTTGATCCCAAGTGAAAGTATTTTTTTATTAAGAAATAAATTTACTTATATAATAATGTGACTTTTAGAAATCAGATTAGTTGACTTGTTAATGTCGGATGCTTTCATGTTTTATGCGTATGCCTTTCATTAATTCCATATAAACTATATTATGAAGAATATTTGATAGATTTTTATGTGATAAATATTAATTTTCTAGTTTTGGATATTATTTTGAATATATGGTCCTTGAAGAAGAAAATTTATTTATTTTATATAGAAAACAATTTTAGTAGAAGTATCAAAGTAAACATTAGTATATATAAAATAAAGTTTATCATTAGGTATATTGAACAACTTGAAGACTATTTATGATCATATCTTCACAAAAATAAAAAGAACAAAGGTTAGAATTTAGTAAGAAAATTTATGATAAGAAAGACAACTTAAAACCTCATAGGACCATAAACAAATATAAATTTTTAAGAGTTCTATCTTCACACTCAACTTGAAATCATATTGAGCACACACCCAAGGTATGACTATCTCCCAAACTAGAGGTCACACGAAGGGTATGAGTATCTATAGTAACCAGACGCTATACTAGAGTTTAGGGTGATATTTATAAGAGCAAGGTTTCAACCAAAATGTAAATCATATGACATAATCACTTGTACAACATCAAAAATACTTGTGAATTTATGAAGAATAAGGTAGTCGATAGTATTGGATGTATTTGATGTATTGTGGGAAGTTGTGGAGCTATGAAGAACAATATGGCTAAGAGTGTTGGATCTAATTAAGGTCCTATAGAAGGCTATGGAGCTATAAAGAACAATGTGATTGAGAGAGCTAAATCTAATCAATATAGTATGAAAATTTGTGGAGCCATGAAGAACAATATGGCTAAAAGTGTTTGATATGATTGAGATATTGTGGAAGAAATGAAGCTATGAAGAATAATGTGGTTAAGAGTGCTAGATCTGATTCAAATATTGTTGAAATTTATGGAGCTATGAAGAACAATATGGTTGAGAGTGTTCGATCTGATCGAGGTACTATTGAAGGTTATGGATCTATGAAGAACAATATAGTTGAGAGTGTTGTATTTGATTGAGGTACTATGAAAGGCTATGGATCTATGAAGAACAATGTGGCTAAGAGCATTAGATCTAATTGAGGTACTATGGAAGGCTATGGAAATATAAAAAAATAGTATGGTCGAGAGCACTAGAGTTGATTAAGGTATTGTGGAAGGTTGTAGAGATATGAAGAAAAATATGGTTTAAAGTGTTGGATCTAATTGAGGTACTATGAAAATCATGGAATTATTAAGAATAATGTGGCTAAGAGTGTTGGATCTAATCAAGACACTATGAAATATTATGGAGCTATGAAGAATGATATGACTAAGAGTGTTAGATCTAATTGAGGTATTGTGAAAGTATATAGAGATAAAAAGGAAAATATGGCTAAGAGTGTTGGATCTAATTGAGGTACTATGAAAATCATGGAACTATGAAGAATGATGTGGCTAAGAGTGTTGGATCTAATCAAGGTACTATGAAAGGTTGTGGAGCTATGAAGAATGATATGACTAAGAGTGTTAGATCTAATTGAGGTATTGTGGAAGACTATAGGTATAAAAAGGAAAATATGGCTAAGAGTGTTGGATCTTATTGAGGTACTATGGAAGGCTATGTATCTATGAATAATAATGTGGCTAAGAGTGTTGGATCTAATTAAGGTATTATGGAAGGCTATGGATCTATTAATAATAATGTGGCTAAGAGTATTGGATCTCATTGAGATATTATGGAAGGAGAACATCCTACTGCTATGGATTAGGAAGATGTGGGAGGTGAGAGCAAGTGGACATATTCCAACATCTGTTACGTGGGGTGATAAAGGAAAACCTTTCTAAGGTACCCAAAAAGGTTGATAATCTCAATTTTGAAAAAAAATGGTTATAAGTAGTTAATCAAATTATATTCAAGGTAAGTTACATTAGCATGCTAGTAAAGAACACTATATTTTAATTCCTTTAGAATCCACCTCTAAAGGTGTGAAGTAAAAAAATACTTGATAAGATTTTTGGAAGGCATGATAAATTTTTTATATAAGTGCCTCACTAAAATTTTTTTAGTTCTTTACCCTGAATTAGAGTATATTATAAATGATATTATGTAGTATGAACTCCACAATGTGAGGTCCAGTCGTAATGGTAAGGGGGATTGCTTCCACCCATTTCATGAAATATTTGGTGGCCGTAATGATAAACTTATGATGGCCTAAATAAGAGGATGTGATTTTATCGATTAAGTCAAACTCCCATTGCAAAAATAGACAAAACGATTGGATTGATTGTAAGGCTTGAGAAGGTACATGCATTAAATTAGTGTGGTGTTGAAACTTTATGTACTTCTTAACATAAGTGCAACAATCTTATTTTAAAGTTGGCCAATAATATCCCATACAAAGAATGTGCTTTGCGATAAGCATGCTACTGAAATGGCCACCACATGTACCGTCGTGTGCTTGGGTGATTACTCAAACTAACTCTTGAGGTTCTAAGCAATGAAGGAGGATAACCTTGTAACTTTGATGATATAAAATATCTCCAAGTAAGACATATTTAGCTAATTTTTTCCTGAATGTGTGTTTGGTGGTTTGCAAAAATCCAGGAGGGATACTACCAAGATTTAGGTAATATTTTAGCTCGATGGACTAATCTTCCTTTGAAGAAGCCTCAATTACATGAATTGCTTGATCCTTTTGAAGTTCATATCTCACAAAATCTTATTGGGAGAGAACTTGTAAATATAGAATTGTGCTTCTATCAAAAGGAGTTTGAGGGAATAAATTCCCCAAGTAGAATTATTTAAGCAATTATCAATTTGAGAGAACCATTCATGAGAAGGTTCAATTTTAATCATGTGGAATGATGGCATGGAGTGAAGCTCCTCACATTTAGTTGTAGATTATGATAGTGTCTTGAATTGAATGGTTGTGATATCATCAGATGGTTTATAAGGTATTAAAGACCCTAAATAGGTCATTGTGTATGCAAAACAGTTAGATGAACAAGGGAGTGCCTCAATATATTACCATTTGAATTTTCCAAAATTTTATCCACAAGGGCTTTGTAGACTTGCAAAATTGGGAATCTACATTGGAATATTTCCTTGACTTGAATTATTGAGCTTGGTTGTTTTCATGGTGATTGTCATTTGAAGGCCTATGAGAAGAGCTTCATACTTGAAATTATTGTTGGTGCACAAGAAATTGAGTTTTAATGATAGGGGTATTGGAGTACCATTATAGAGCAAAAAAAATAGTGCACCTAGCAAAGGAAAATGAAATGCATCTATTGTTCTAGTTAAGAATTCAAAAGCGATATTAAAGTAAGCATAAATATGAAAAATATGTGAAGTAAATTAGGGGTTCTCTTTATATTATTTCATTTGTAAATTACATGATTACAAAACATCCGCTAGAGGGCTCTCAATTGATACAATCCATTACAATATCAAAGAATCCAATCCTTTTAGAAATTCAAGGTGTACTTTCATTGTCTTCCTCACACTCATGATTGAAGAGTGGGTTTTTTCTACTGCTGCAATGAGCTATCCATATTTGAATATTCATATCCTTCCTCATGTGTTGGACTACCTGGATCTACACACAAGAAATTGACATTGGTTAATAGCATGTGTGGATTAAGATGAAATCATAAATATGCATGCAACATTGAATACAAAAAGTGCAATAGACAATGCAAAAATATTCTAAATTGCATAAAAATTTAATATGATATATTATCTACTTTAAAAAAGATCTATACAAAAATTTACATGAAATTGTGAGAAAAATTTGTTGTTGTCCCTAGGTGTTCCAATTTGGACTATCATCACGAAAACCCTAATTGAAGATCCAAAACTACTCCAAAATTTACCAAATTCAAGTATGATGCATATAAAATACTCTAAAAATGATCTACACTAAAACTGATTCATAAGCGTATGCTAATTCATGGCCATCCCTGGGTGTGCTAATTGGTATTATTAAAAATCCCATGTGGGGATGACCACCAAAAAGGGTGGTTTTTTCCACCAATTCCTTTTGGATATGGTCTAGAATATTCCCATGGGTGTTGTCATAAAATTTGGTAACTTAAATCACAGAAATGGGTGGTTTTTGGAATGTATGTTCGTATTTGGGGAAGTCATGGGAACTCCGATTGATGAATATTCCAAGGGCAAATACAAGGGAAAAATGGGAGAGTGAATATTTATAGAACTTCATGGAAAATTATTTCAAAGAACTCTCTCTAAAATTGAGTGGAATCACTCCAATTTATATCCCAAGAGGGCCATAGGGAAAAAGGGGTAAGTTAGGGCATGCAAGGCAAGTACCGCCACTTGTCAAAATCCTTGCCATGTGTTGGGTGGAAGAGGCCTCCAATTTGTAGGTTGTGATGGCTTAGAAAGGATATCGATCTATCATAATTTATTGTGTAGGATAAATGGTAGAATTTTATTACCATTTGTCCCACCCTTGACTTTTTCAGGGGTCTAAGCCATGGCCATCCCACCTAGGAATGATTGCTTGTGGTCATCCCTGGGTGGGAAGATCATGGCTACATGGCCAAATTTTTCCCAAAAGTGGTTAGGACCCCTAATTAACCCCTAAGAATTGCCCAATGTGGCTATATGGTGTCGATAATAGTGCATCATTGCAGTCTAATCCGATTGACATGATTTTAGTGTCTACACTTTCTTTTATTACTACTCTTCTATAGTGTAGTTTCTCCATATTTATAACAATTTTAGGGGAATCCTCTACCCCTTTCTCTACCATAACCTCATCTTCCTCTAAAGGAATTTATATGTTCTCTTTTATTCTAATAAGTACAAGCTTCACCCTCCTACCTTTGTTGTCCTTTTCCACTATTGTTTTGTCATCTTCCTCTAGAATTATTTTGTTTCCTTTGTAAAAACTTTTTCTTTGCCTTGAGTGTATATTGATATGCTTCTTCAAAAATTCTAATTCAAATCATACTAACTTTATCTTGTATGGATAATATTAGTCCATTTGTATATCTTTCCACCATCTCCTCCTCATCTTCTATATGACTTGCACTTATGGTCAATTTGTAAAATTCTTCCATATATTCTTTTACCCCTAAATAATTTTGCTTGAGGTTGTGAAGTCTTCTAAAAAATCAAATCTTATAACCCATAGGTAAAAATTTAGGTTTTAGTTTAGAGATAAACTTGAAAAAAATATTGGATTTTAGTTTAGAGATAAACTTGAAAAAAATATTGGATTTTATCTTTGCCTTTTTATTATCTATTTGTTTGGACATGATCCCACCAAATTGAAGCATGTCTCTTCAATTCGGTGTATGCAAATTTGATTTATTTCATATCCTCCATAGATACATAATAAAATAATATTTCCATGTCCAGTATCTAGTCAATCAATTCTTCCATATTTAAACTTTCGTTAAAATTGATAATATCCATCTTTGATTTACTTCTCATGCTTGAGATTGCTTGAACTAACCATTGCTCCAATTCTTCTCCTTGATCCTCATATCAAGATTTTGAATGACTAGTATCCATATCCTCATTGTCACTAAAATCATAAATATGAATCCCTCTTATTTATATAGTCGTAATTGCAACTAACCTGGTAGTGATTCCTCTCAATATTTTAGCTATATCCACAAGTCAAGGTCCCATACAATGCAATTATTCTCTAATTTGTTTTAACTCTCTCTAATACAAAATGATATATTATATATAGAGAGGGGCAACTAAATAACAACCTTCCTTAATATCAAAGGATTCATGGTTTAGTAACACCTACAATATAATATTTTGTTTTTTTCTAATTTGCATGCACTAGAAAACTAGATGGTAACTAGCAAGACAACATTACCACAAGATGGAAGTAGCCCAAGATGGTAAGGGTATTTACACGTGAATGCCAATTCTACTTGTACAACATGGTGCAACACTTATATAACAAAGTGTAATTTTCACTTGTATGACATGGTGCAACTTTCAATTGTATGGTATAATGTAACCTCCACTTCTATGTTATGATGAAATTTCCACTTGTACAAAATTGTTTAACTTTCACTTGAATGGTTGGTTGCTAATTAGATAAATAAATAAAATGGCCTCTCCTAACTTTGATGACAATTCCTACTCAAATGACATCTTCACATGAGCTACAATTATACCTCGTTCTCACTTGTAATCCTATGCAAATACTAATCTATGTAACTTGTAACTTTTAATGCAATTATCAGTCAAGAACAAATTCAAGGGGAAAGTTAATCTTAAGTCCAATATAACTAGACAACCAATGTAATAGGAACTATATTATTATTAAATACTATAAATTTGTATAATTGGAAATAAAATTATAACAATTGTATAATATGAATATAAAATATTACACATCTCAAAAACAAAGAAGACAAATTACAATAAAATTTTAATTTTTAAAATGTATCACTTAAATCACATTTTTGGTAGAAAATATATAGTCCATTGTAATTATAAAGTATATTTAATGCCTTAACATCATCTCCATCATAAATTTTATATAAAAATACATGATGAACAATTGATCTTCAATCCCATTAATTTCTTAAAATAGAAAACATCATTGTATGGTCTCATGTTCCATTCATTGTGACTAATTGAAATATTTTATGCAATTTTTACTTTTATTTTCTAATATTGTTCTACAAGTATAATACATGTTTACACATTAAAAAATCATCTATGCTTAAGCTATTATTATTCAAGTACTAATGTCATTAAATTTTGACAATATTGACCCCATTACATGTAAGTGCTTTTGTTGTTGTAAGTAGTTCCTTTGAGAGGTGTGGTGCATATAGTGTGCTAGTCATCTATTCAAAAATGACTTCCATGATATATATTCCCTCTATCATCATCATCATGGAATAACTTATTATGAGTAATATATATGACATGAGAAGTTACATTTATGACCATAACAACAAACGAAATTTAACAACCTTTCCTAATTTATAATACCCTTTATTGATAACTATTGTAGAAATATTTATTTTATTTTTTGTACCATAATAGTATTAATGCATACACATAAAAATATCTAAAAAATAATAAATCTCAACTTTTGATGAGATAACTAAGATTGTAAGTTTGGTGAAATTGTCATAGCTAGCAATATTTCATCATAGAAGGCATTAAATTTGAGTCTAAATATGTATTATTTTTTAATATCAAGTATGTGTGAGCATGAGGATTTATTTTTACCTCTTTTATAAAATTTGGAATTCTTTCATAGGGTATGCATTTCACAAGATTTGTATCACCATTACTTGCTTGTATTTCAATGCAGTTCAAGTCATATTGAGAAAACATCTATTTTTTCTTCATATCTTGCACTCATATATAATATAATGCCTTTAAAAATAACCCATGTTGTGTCTATCAACCAATAGTGAACATGACAACCATGCATCATGTTGTCCAACTATGAAGTGTTCTAAACTATGAATAATGACATCTTTCTATCAACAAATAAAAATATAATATAGAAATTAATTGTTTGTGCCCCCAAAAAATCTTATAATTGTTAAAATATTATAATTCTACTTGGAAATTTTAAATTTTAAATAAAAAGTTTAATAATTCAAAAATAAAAATATACTTAGAATTTTATTGTTACACATATGTAAGGAAATTTGTGGTGAATATTGAATTTCATGTCCTTTTATATTACTAAACCTTATATCATGGGTCATGCATTTTATTCAAGTAGACAAGCACAAGGAAATGGGGTGGGTAGGATGTGTATTATTTTACATTTAGAAAAATATATTATCATAAACAAAATAAAATATGATATTGACCTATGCATCCTTAATGTGGTACATCAATACCATATTTATAGTGCACTTTTAAAGATGATTGTTCATGGGTTACTATTACATAAAATACCATAATAAGAGAAAATAATTTCTAGTTATAATAGGAGGGAAAACAAAAATTAAATACCATAATGAGAGGAAAATAACTGGATAAGGTGTATCTTTAACCATGGATATTTCCACCTAATTTTTTGTTAATAATTATAGTTACCATAATGCATAGAGGAGGTGAAATCCATGGGATATGAACATGTAATATTTTTTGGTAGGCATCGACATTATGCTTATTGTTTTCAACTTCGATTGTCACCACCTAGGACATTCATGCTTCACATTGGAGCGACATCATGGGTGATAGCCTCAATGAGTCTTTTACAATGCCAAATCCTTGTTAATATGTGATCTTCAAGGTGCTAGTTGCTCAAAAAAGTGAAAAGGATGCAAGAAAGTAAAAAAATCAACAAAGAAAAATAAAAGGGGGTGATGCACCAAGAGATCTAGTAAGATATTCCTACAAAAATATGCTTTAACACTATGTGACAGTGGTGAACACTTCCTCTCCTCAACATAGTGAAGTGAGATCAAGATCTACCAGTTATATGCATACATAAGATGACGTGTCATAACCAAAAGTTTCCTAGACATTTTTTTCCACTTGGAAACCATGTTCTACTTAGATCTCAACCCTCATTTGACTAAGCGGTTAAAACCCTTAAAGTACAAGACATATCTAACATTATCGAATCATGCATTCACCCATCACCAATACTTACATAATTCCTTCTATGTAAGAGAATTAGGTGCAAAACAACTTAAGTTATCACTCACATTATCATTGGGCTAGCTCATTCCTTTTTTATTTTTTCAAAAATATCTAGTGCTAATATTTGAACACCACATAAGTCTATCTATGTGGCAGAATTTAGTGCTTTGACTATCTTTCTCATATTTAAATGAGCTAGTAATTCTGGTCCATGAGTTCATGCAAGTATACCTCTTGCATATTTGAGATCACATAGAAAAATATCATTCCTTTGTATTTCTACTAATTATTCCCTACCGAGATACTCTTATGTTCAACTCCCTTATAATCTATTAAGTAACTGAAAGGAAGATATGATGTGCCATGATGACTTCATACCATACCTTAGGACAATAATTCTCTAATTAAAACATTCTCCACAACTCATTTGACTAACTCAGATAATAAATATAGTTGACTTATCTCATAATGAATTATTAAGAGTCGCTTTCCTATGTACCATCATTGAAGTTAAGAAAAGGATTACATATCTGAGGTTCACCAAATAATTAAATATTACCAATGAATACTTAACCACACTCTTAACACATTCTAAAGAATTTAATTAAATATTTCAAAGCACAAGACTAAATGTGGAATAATTTTTTTGAATGACTATCTTAAGTAATACCTTTACTACAAATCAACTATAGATTCTCTAAAATACTATGAACCCAAACAATAGGAAAATATCTTGTTACAGTAACAAGAAATATTAATCAAGTAACCCAGTAAAAAGACCTTTACAGTATGCTCAACTTGTAACATAAATAAACCAACATTGTATTATAATATTGTAGTATATTTTGATATTACAAAGCACATAACACACAATATTCTGGATTGTTCCACTACTTAGTTGATCATTTATAGGTTCTTCAAATAACATATTTCTCTAAATTCATCTATTAGAAGAGATAACCAGAAAACCATCTAATTAATATCACATAATAATATCCTTATACAATAGTTTAAGGTGTGCCTTTGATCACTTGGAACACAGATGCAGAGATTGATAACTATCACTTGTTTCCACCATCTTGAGCCTATAATTGGTACCCTCCTATTTGAAGCTCCTCTTGGTAACCACCGAGAAATAATTACCTTATATATGGGGATCATAGATGGTCCCCTGTCTATTTGTGATGCATACCAGTTTGCATCCATAATAAATATCAAACTACAATCTACTCTATTTGAGATTCCAGATGTAATCCTTTCAAAAAAAGTAGAAATCCCAAACCAGTTCAATTAATCTCTTAACATTTTCTATAAAATAACAATGGTAAAACATATATTTCCTTTCTAGTAATATAGCCATGCAAACGAAAGCTACAAAAATTTACCAAAGTGTAATAGAAAATATTCATTCCTTTCCTTTACGAATACATCAAGAACTACTTACCATTCCTTAAAAGAAACTTATGCATATCCTATTCATTCCATAATTTATTTAGTTCTAGATACTCAAAAAAAAGAAGTAACCAAACATTTCCAAAGCATAATAATAATAATAATTTATCCTTTCTGTTTCAATTATCAAATAACTCACAACATATGCCAATCATAACCAAATAACCATAATTCTATATTTAATTCAACCAATGTTCTAGTACCATAATAACTATGTGTTCACTACAGGTTAGTATGGTAAGGTGAATAGTCAAATTTTCCACATCCCTAAGATATTTTTTGTTATGGTTTGAGCTAAAATATTTAAACCTTCCAATATGCATCATTTAGTGGTACTCTGAATTTGTTACCCAAACAATAATAAATTAGTTAGGAGCAGATAACCATATAATATTTTTCTCCCAACAATAGTTGCATATAAACCTATGTCTAGCTATGCAACAATTATTTCTACTGGTAACAAAAATGAGACACATAATATGGTTCACTAAAAAAATTATCGTAACAAAACTATAACTAATATGGAACACATAGAATATTCCTATAATGTATAAGTGCTCTTTTGAGTAAGTTTCCACACCATTAATTGAGGTTTAACTAAACTATAAACATAATTTCCCTTCCATAACCATTAAAGTCAAAATGAAAGACTTAAGAAAAATTTCAACTTAAATTACTGCCTAGGTTATATGCTAGCTTCTATTTACCCCATACAAGCATGTTTCTAAACATGTTAACACTACAAGCTTAAATGCAATAAGATGTAAGTGATTCTTTTACTTACTGTGGATGAAAAGCTTGATTCCAAAAAGTTATCTTTTGGTAGTTCAATTCTGTGAAGTCAAAATCAACCACACTAGATATCATTCCCAGTCTTTTTTTTTTTCAATCGCTTCTTGAGAAATCCCTAAATCTCCTCTCAATCTCCCAAGAAAGATCCTGCTAGACTCCAGTATCCAATTTTTCGGAGTGCATTTACTTCCAACAAAAAATTAACAAGCCCACTTAGTTAAAATATGAAACAAATATCCAGCTTAAACACTTCAATTCAAAACAACACTACCCACTACCAGTTTCCATGTTATCTTCCATTACTACAATGAGTTTCTAAAATAGACAAATGCAAAGCACATGAAAAATATAATAATGAGAATTTGTTTTATTAGTATCTCTTTGTTATTTTTTGTTCTTTCCTTATTATTCACTACAATAATACCAAAAAAAATGGATTCATTATATGCTATTTTATTTTGGAAGAAAGATAATAAAAGGAATCAAGCATCCATTATTCCTACAATAATGCTATTATATCAAATAATATTTCATCATAAAGAAAACTATTATGAAGCACACAAATGCAACTAAAACTTTATGTTTCTTTTTATTATGAAAATTATGATATGCATCTTCATTAAAAAGGGCATTTATCCATGTTTCTTCCCCAAATATTCCAACGAATAACCCATCACATCATTTTCCCGAAGGTATCATTTTCTCGGTGGTTAGTTATTTCTACCACCATAAATAAACATTTTCCTACAAAAGTGCACTTTCATTAGAAACATCATATTCTCACATGAGATGCATGTTTCAAATAACCAAGCATAGAATTATCCTACATCTCATAATAAGATTCATAGATCATATATTTCAATAAGAAATAAGTGTTTTGCATAAAAAATATGAAATAGTCAATCATTTCATCCACAAAGCAGCATAACAAAACATAAATCTATCAAAATGAAAATTTTGCCAAGGGAGGGTCATGACATCCTCCAGCCTTAGTCTTAACATAGTCCTTTGTGTGTCAAATAGTTTAATATAAATTAACAATTACACATAAATATCAAATGGGTACGAGAAATGTTTATGCATATCTACTACTTTCTCCCAAGTAGCATTTCTCTTAGAATATCAGTCCCACCGAACCTTGCATTACTCTAGGGTCCCTTTTCTTATTTATTTGGATCAAAACTCAAGGATATTTACTAGTCAAACCTTTATAGCCTCTGGATTTACCATTTGCAAGTTAGAAAAATCCCACACTTTTTCAAGATTAGCAATGTACTTTCTAAGAAAAGAAATGTGAAAAATATTGTGAATCTTGGACAACCAGGGTGGTAAGGCAAGTTGATATGCGATAGGACTAATTTTCTTTGTAATTTAAAAGGGTCCCATAAAATATGGATCAAGTTGTATGGACTTAATAACACTCTTCTTTGGTCTCACCCTTAGAAACACTCTATCACCCACTACACACTCTCTCAGTGATCTCTTAAGGTCGACATAACTTTTTTGATGATCCACGGTTTCTTTAAGTTTTTATTTGACCGTTCTTAATTATTGCTATATTTCCTTGACCATGTTCAGACCAATTATAATTTTTTCCTCTAGATTGTCCCATGATAATGGTTTCCACACCTACTACCATATAGAGCTTTGAAAGGATCCATGCCTAAGATCAAATAGTGACAATTATTGTAGGCAAATTCTACCAAGTGTAGGTAATTTTCCCATAGGGTTTTTTGATCCATACAATACATGCAAAGCATGTTCTATAAAACTTGGTTAACCCTTTTAGTTTGCTCATCAATTTTTGGATGATAAGTTAAAATGATATTTAACCTAGTATTAATGATACAATGTAAGGCTTGGTAAAAATAAAATGTGAATCTCAAGTCTCTATCTAAAATGATCACCCCTGAAAAACCATGTAGCCCAATTTTTTTTTTGGAAAATCTATTAGCCACAACCACAACATCATTTTTGGTATTTTGGGTATAAAATGCATAACATTGGTCAGTTTTTTTATCACAACTAGGATTGTGTCATGCTGGAATCTAGTTTTTGACAACCCTACAATAACATCCATAAAAATTACCTACCATTTCTACATTGGTACCTCATGAGGGTATAGTTGTCCATCAAGATGTTTATTTTCTACCATCACTTTTTGGCATTCAAGATATTGGGAAATGAATTCAAATATATCCCTCTTCATTCCTAGTGAGTAGAAGGTCTTCTTAATGTTATCTCTCATTTTTTCCCCTCCTAAGTGAGCAGAGTGTGGAGATATATGTGCTTCATTCATGATTATTTTCTTCAAATCATCGATATCAAGAATTACTACCCTATCCTTAAAGTACAATAAGCCTCCTAGATGATGAAATCCTTCCTTTCATCGAGTTACCTTTTATCATATTGGATTGCAAAATATATCCTATTATTGTCTTTCCTTAACCTATTACATCAAGTCTACATGGATGCAAGATAAGGCAACTATATGTCTCCACCTAATGAGTGCATCAACACCCTTATTTTACTTCTCTTTTATGTATTCAATGCCAAAATCATATTCAACAAGAAAGTCCATCCACATTCTTTTCCTGACATATAAAAAAGTTTGAGTAAATATGTACTTCAAAATTTGATGGTTTTTTCTCAACTCAAAGGGTCTCCCTATCAAATAGTGTCACCAAATTTTGAGAGAAGAAACCATTATTGCCAATTCCATGTCATGAGTTGCATAATTGATCCCATATCATTTTAGTTTTCTTGACCAAAAATCTATTACTACTTCATATTATGAGAGCACTCCTCCTAAACCTTCCAATGATGCATCTATACATATAGAAAAACTACCCTAAGGGTCTGGTACCTTTATTATGGGAGAGGTAGTGAGTCTTTGTTTGAATAGATCAAACACTCCCTCATATTTCTCTGTCCAATTGAATTTATTTCCCTTAATTTTAAGGTTAGTAATTGGAGTGGTTATCTTGGTGTAGTCATTCACATAACACCTATAATATCCAATAAAACCCATGAAATTCTGAACTTTTGTCACATTGGTTGGCAATGACCAATTTAGTATAGCTTCTATTTTCTTAGGATCTACTACGATCCCTTTTGCTAATATAATATGCCCTAAGTATTGTACTTTTGACACATCAAATTTACATTTTGATAAATTCCCGTACAACCAATTCTTCCTTAGTAGCTCTAGAACTATCTTCAGGTGTCTATCATTCTCTAACTTATTGTGGAAATATATCAAAATATCATCTAGGAACACAAGAATAAATAGATCCAAAAGCTTCCTAAAGATGTTATTCATTAGATTCATAAATGTTGTTGGATCATTGAATAGAACAAAAGGCAAAACAATAAAATCATAATGTTTATAATGAGTTTTAAAGGTTGTATTATGAGTATCCTCTTATCGGATCCTCAACTGGAGGTATCTTGACTTCAAATCAATTTTTGATAAGATAGCAGCATCTTTAAGCTGATTGAAGAGGTCTTCAATTTTGGGTAGGAGATATCTATTTTTAATGGTTGATCCTATAATCTATACATAGCCACAAGGAACCATACTTTTACAACTGGTGCACCCCATGGTGACACACTCGATATAATTAATCCATTCTCCAACAATCCTTGTAACATCACTTTCATATGTTACATCTCAATCAGAATAATTATGTAAGGAGCTCTATGAATAGGATATATTTTAGGTTGGAGTTCTATTGTGAAATAAAATTCATGTTTAGGTGGTATCCCAAGTAATTCCTTTGAAAATACATCTTTGAAATCTTGAAGAACTAGGTGTTTTTCAAACACCTCTTCATTTTCATCTTCTATTTCATTTAACTTCACTACATAAATTGTTCATCCTCTCTTCATTGCCTTCTTAAGTTGCATTGTAGAGAGGATCTAGTATTGAAAAGCCTCTTGTAGGATGTACATCCTTTGCACCTTCTTACCCTATTTTGAGTATTCAATTCATCTATCCTCGAAATTGATTATAGCCTTATGTGATTACAACCAATCCATTCCTAGGACTACATAGAAAGCATGTAGTGGTGCTACATAAAGTTAACCTATAGTTGTATGACTAGGTAAGATAATATTATCCATAGGGTAATATTGGTCTATATAGTAGGTATTTCCTAAGAAATACTCAACCTTCCACTCATGTGCCAAGATTCTCGAACTTTTTGGTATATCTTTAATTAAGTTAGTGGAAACAAAGTTATATGTGGAGTGGCTTGACCACTATCAATCAAAATTCTAACATTTCTACCAAATATCTTACCTTTTATCAGTAGTGGAGTGGCTTGACCATATAATGTTTGACTTCATGTTGTTGCATAAATCTTGTGTACTAGTTCTTTATAAGTAGGTTCCTTTCCATTCAAACTCGATCCTACTTTGAGTGGATTTTTGTTGGCATAATGTGAACTACCACATTCATAACATCCTACTTTGGGTCCTAGATGTGTTTTATGCTTCTATTAATCTTCCACTTTCACTTTTGATGGGGCTGGTGGTCTGTTATCACTGATATTGTTAATGTTGGAATTTTGGTTCTTCCATTTGAACATTTTCTTAAAATTTCCTTATTTGTTTTCATTCCTTCTGTCCTATCTAGGAGGACTCTTGTTTGCCTATTCACTTTTCCATTTCATGAACCCTGTACTATTTCTTTTTCTCAATGCCTCTTTGTCTTGCTTATATGTACCTTTATATTCAAAGTAGGGCTTGAGACAAGTTTTAGATTTTTTTTCTAGATCATAGACATTTTGAAGAGTACGAGGTTCCTACATATTCACCTCATGCCCTATTCTAGTATCTACTCCTAGTATAAACTTATGTACCTTAATTTTCTCATTATATGTGGGCACATACTTTAGTATATTGATGAATTTATGATTATATACCTCCACAGTCCTATTCCCTTGTCTAATTTTGGTGAATCTTCACATTTCTTAGTGTAGAAGTGTTCGGTGAGAAATATTTCTTTGAAAGTTGTCACAAAGTTCTCCCATTTTAAATCAACTACAACCTCAATCCCTTATTCCCCACTAAACATTTTCCACCAATCCAAATTAACTCCCTATAAGTATAGAGTGGCATAAGATGTCCAGGTGCCAGTGGAATAGTTCTTCATATTACAAAAAGTGTTTATCTCCTTCAACCAAGCTTCGTATTTATCACCATAATTTCTCCATTGAACTTTGAATATTTTAGGTGTTTCATATCGTTACCCAATTCTACATCTAGATTAATTCAAAACTATTGTGCTTCTGAATGGTTCTCATTAACTTATCCTACTCTAGAATTTCTAGCTGGTGAATCTCAATTCACTATAGCTTCTAGCAGTTGTTTCTATGTTTCCATCTATTCTCTTAGTACGACAATTATTGTAGTAAGATTCTTCCTCTCATTCTCAAGAGTATCCATACCTATATATGGGGTCTCGAACTCTAAATTACTCTACCATGTCTACATATTTAATGGGGAAACACTCCCTCTCCTTCTATATGGTGGCATTGTCCCTGACCACATATATGAGAGATATGAGGAGTCAGTTTACAATTTCATCATTGAATTGTTTCTCCTATTGGGAACTACATTCCTTGTTATTCAAACTAGATAATCGAGATCTACTTTAAATAGGTACATTGTTTTTATAGGTATATTCTCTACATCGTGCATATCCTATTGCACTCTATCTAATCTTGTACAAGAAAACTTATATCCCTATGAACCAAGTGCTCTGATACCAAATGTTACGACCCAAATTTTACTAATTCCACTAGGAAACCATATTCTACTTAGATCTCAATCCTCATTTGACTAAGTGGTTTAAAAATTTAAAGTACAAGTCACATATCTAACATTATCGAATCATGGACTCACCCATCACCACTAATTATATAATTACTTCTATGTAAGAGCCCTAGATGCAAAACAACTTAAGCTATCACTCCCATTCTCATTGGGCTAGATCATTCCTTTTTAGATCAAAAAGGTGTAGTGCTAATATTTGCACACCACATAAGTCTATCTATGTAGAAGTATTTTGTGCTTCGACTATCTTTCTCATATTTAAATGAGCTAGTCATTATTGTCCATGAGTTCATGCAAGTATACCTCTTGTGTATTTTAGATCACATAGAAAAATACCATTCCTTTATATTTCTACTAATTATTCCCTATCGAGGTACTCTTATGTTCAACTACCTTATAATATATTAAGTAACTGAAAGGAATATATAATTTACCATGGTGACTTCATACCATACATTAGGATAATAATTATTTAATTAAAACATTCTTCACAACCTATTTGACTAACTCAGATAATAAAGATAGTTGACTTATATCACAATGAGTTAGTAAGAGTCACTTCCCTATGTGCCATCATTGAACTTAGGCCTATGTGCCATCATTGAACTTAGGCAAAGGATCGTGTATCATAGGTTCACCAAATAAATAAAGATTACCAATGAATACATAACCACACTCTTAACATGTTTAAATAAATTTAATTAAATATTTCAAAGTCTGATATTAAATGTGGAATCATTTTTCTCAATGACTATTTTAAGTAATACTTTTTTTACAACTTAGCTATAGAATTTCTAAAATGCTATGAACCCAAACATTAGGAAAATAACTTGGTCTAGTAACATGAGAGATTTATCAAGTAACCCAGTAAAATCACCACCACAATATGTTCAACTTGTAACACAAATAAACTAGTAATATATTATAATATTGTATTACATTTTGATATTACAAAGTACATAACACATAATCTACTAGATTTTTCCACTACTCAGTCGATCATTTATAGGATATTTGAATAACATCTATATCTAAATTCATATATTGGAAGAGATAACCAACAAACCATCTAATTAATATCACATAATCATATATGATATAATGGTTTAAGGTGTGCTTCTGATTATTTGGAACACAAACACAGAGATTTATAAATGCCATTTTTTTCCACCATCCCAAGCCTATAATTGGTACCCTCTTAGTCCAATATCCTCCTGGTAACCACCACAAAAGTATTACTTTATAGACAAGGATTAGATATGGACCTTTTTTTGTTTGTGATGCATACCAATCTGCATCCATAATAAATCTTAAACTACAATCTATTATATTTGAGATTCTAGATATGATCCTTTCAAGAAAAACAAAAATTCCAAACCAGTTCAATTCATATCTTAACATTTTCTATCAAATAATAATGGTAAAACATATATTTCATTTCTAGTAATATAGCCATACCAAAGAAAGCTACAATAATTTATGGAAGTGCAATAGAAAATACCCATTCCTTTCTTGTATGAATACATCAAGAACTGCTTACCATTCCTTAAAAGAAAATCATGCATATCTTATCATTCCATAGTTTCTATAGTTCTAGCTACTAAAAATAAGAAGTAACCAAACCTTTCCAAATTATAATAATAATACTTTATCCTTTTTGTTTCAATTATCAAACAACTCACAATATATGCCAATCATAACCAAATAAACATAATTCCATCTCTAATTCAACTAATTTTCTAGTACCATGCTAACTTTGTGTTCACTACAAGTTACTACGATAAGGCGAATAATCAAATTTTGCATATCCCTAAGAACATTTCGGTTATAGTTCGAGATAAAAATATTTAAACCTTCCAACATGCATTATTCAGTGGTACTCTCAATTTGTTTCCTAGCCAATAAGGAATAGTCAGGAGCAAATAAGCATATAATCCTTTTCTCCCAATAACATTTGCATGTAAACCTACGTCTACCTACACAACCATTCTTTCTATTAGTAACAAAAATGAGAGATAGATTTACTAAGATGGGTCACTAGAAAAATTCACCTAGTAGCACTATAATCGATATGGAACACACAAAATATTTCTATAATGCATAATTATTGTTATGAGTAAGTTTCCACACCATTATTCGAGGTTTAACTAAACTATATATATAGTTTCCCTTCCATAACCCTAAAATTCAAAATGAAAGACTCCTAAGAAAAATTTCAACTTAAATTATTGTTTGGGTTATATGCTAGCTTCTAATTAGTCCATAAAAGCATGTTTCTGAACATGTTCACACTACAATCTTAAATGAAGTAGTATGTAAAAAATATTTTACTTACTATAGATGAATAGCTTGATCCTAATAAATTTTCTGTTGGTAGTTCAATTTTGTAAAGTCAAAACCAGCTACACTGGATAGCATTCCTAGTCTTTTTTTTCTACTACTTCCTGAGAACTCCCTAAACTCCTCTCAATCTCCCAAGAAAGATCCTACCAGACTCCACTATCAAATTTTTTTGGAGTGCATTTACTTCCAACCAACACTTAACAAGCCCACTCAGTTGAAATATTAAAAGATAACATTATCTTCCATTACCGCAATGAGTTTCTAAAATAGCCAAGTGCAAAGCGGATTCAAAAATATAACAATGAGAATTCATTTCATTAACATATCTTTATTATTTGTTTTTATTTCCTTATTATTCACTACAATAATAATACTAAATAAAAATGGATTCATTATATGTTATTTTATTTAGGAAGAAAGATAATAAAAGGAATTGAACATCCATTATTCCTACGATAATGCTATTATACCTAATAAGATTTTATCATAAAGAAAACTATTATGCAGCATACTATTGCAACTAAACATTGATATTTCTTTTTCTTATGCAAATTATGATATGCATCTTCATGTAAAGGGGTATTTATCCATGTTGCCTCCCCAAATATTCCAACAAATAACCCATCACATCATTTCCCCCAAGGTATTCTTTTCTTGGTGGTTAGTTCTTTCTGCCACCATAAAGAGACATGTTCCTGCAAAAGTGCACTTTCATTAGCAACATCATATTCTCACATAAAATGCATGTTTCATATAACCAAGCATGGAATTATCCTACATCCCATAATAAGATTCACATATCATATTTTTCCATAATAAATAAGTGTTTTGCATAACAAATCTGAAATAGTCAATCATTTCATCCACAAAACATCATAGCAAAAAATAAATCTATCAAAATGAAAAGTCTACCAAGGGAGGGCCATGACAAGGGGGGTCCTACAAGAGAGCCAATATAGTAATTGACTTAGTCCAAAGATATATGCAACCCCCTCACACATGCATACACTTAGCAAAATCTGATATTCAGACAAAATATCACAAACACATACACATACAAAGCAATAGGTCTACAAAAAAATACCAAAAAAATAAACACAAACTCCCTTGTGTATATAAATGGAAGCAAAATCTTACAAAAATTATGCCAAAAGTGAGGGTTTGAGATTGCACACAAGTCGCTTAGGAACCACAACTATTTTTATAGAGAGAAATGAAAGGAAAACCTACAAATGTATACAATTACAAACTTGTCGATCCTTTATAAAGCTAAGAGTACCAATATTTATAGATTATAAAAAGGGGAATTTTCCCTTCAAAACATGTAGGATGATCTTATTATCCACCTACCCATATCTTGGGGATTCTAAATATTTAATGAAGTAGCCCTTGGTCATTGTTTTTTTCAGTCTACAGTTGTAGTAGTTGAATGTCCTTATCCTTTTGCCTTAAATGGTTTACCTACCTTTGTTTGACTTGTAGAGCCAAAGTATTCCTAGTAGATAGCCCATATTTTCTTAGTAATGGTGTATTATCATTTCTCCTTCCTAGGGATCCATACACTCACCTACCTCCCCTTTTTTTTTGGTGCACTTGTCCACCTTCAAAGCTTTCTATCATTTCAAAACTTTTCTAGCACCCTTTATCCACACGATTATGATTTTATTAATCAAGAATTTTTTTTGGCCATTTATTTTGGGACTTTAAAGTTTTGACAAGTCATTCCATCGAACCTTTTTTCATTGGAACTTCTTTCGTCGTTTAATCTTATCAAAATTCTTGATCACTTTTACCCTTTGCCTTGATTGTATATTTACTCTATATTATACCTCCTTATTCCTTCTTTTTCATGCCAATATTTGTTTTATGATGTTACCATGTGTGCCATATCTATTAGTAATTCAACTAGTTTGCATATTACTATAGAGAGGCTTTCATCTTAGTGACATTTCTTGTGAATGTGGGTAAGTATATATCTTTTAACTTCTATTAGTATAGAGGGATCACAAGGATCCCTCTTCTTTCCACACTCACTAATTTCCTCCTTGTTATCTTCCATAACCAAGCATATCCCTACATGTTTGGTGGTGAGATGACGTATGATTTGTTATGGGCTACCTACCCAAACTGATGCAAGTGATGTTGAGCACAATTAAAGACCAATTTAGATATATGTATCCTCCTAGTTTAGTAGTGAAATATTTGGGTTAGTAGATGCGAAAATGAGGAAGATCGATTATCGATACATATTCCATGACTAGTTGATCTAGACAAGGATATGGGGGAAGGAGAAGTTTTTTACAACCTACAATATTTGAACTGGGTTGTTGTCTAGCTACACAACGTTTTTGTTTGTTGATTTATATCTTAATCCCATTGCATCCACTAATTCTTTTGGCATAAAAAATATGCTAAATTTGGAGTCTATAATACAATTATGAATTAATTTGTCTTGGTAAACCAAAGTTAAAAAAAATATTGGGGTCTTGGGTCTATTAGATCTTTGGGATAAGATTTGCAACACAGTCACATTTTATTGTTACCTTCTTATTTCCTCTTCCTCCAAGACCTTTTGCAAATTCTCTTTCTACTTTGAAATAACTAATATTTACTAGATTGGAATTGGTACAATGGACTTTTTCAAGTGATCCACTATGCCAAAAGATCCTAGAGATATCAATTTCTAAGGAACAAAGCATAGTTTATCTTGTATTGGGAGTGTTGGGTTGTTCTATTTGATAAATGGCAAATTCTTTGATGGTAACAATACTGATGGTTCTAAGCCATATTTGACTATTTTATTTTGCTTTCCAGGGTCCCTTAGGCCATTTTGATGAGATATGGTAGGGGGCATAAGGCTACTATTCTAACTAGGTTGACTTGTGCTGACTTCCAAGGATTGTTGGATTGCATACATCCTTTTTGTCCATTATTTACTTCTTAGACCTTGTTAGATAATATCATTGGACTTGAGATATTTTGCCCCTTAGATTATCCATTTGGCCAGATATTGCATAGGTTTCTTCCTCATACTAACCCGTTAGGATTGTATATTGAGAAACATAACCAAGTTTTATGTTGGTGGTATAGGAATTATGATCTAGCATCTAGTTTTTAGCTTTTGAATATAAATTGGAGGGCATATTATCCTACAAAAAAATTTATAATGTTTCTCCTAGGTTGACATGGTTGAGGGTTTTTTTAAGGTGATTAGTACCATGTGGTAGGTTCCTCTATGTAGTTGTTTTGTATAGGGTCTATTTTCCTAGCATGATTGGGTACCATTGTTTGTAGAGGGGTTACCACTAGGACTATTTGGAATAGATCATTTCCCTAAGTATTTTAGAACTGGGGTCTAGGATATCCAATAGTCAGGTTCATGTATCCCTATTTTCCTTATGGGAAAGGAGACTTGTAGTTGTTTTAATAGGGATGTCTTGGGGTATTATATTCCCTAATTATGGCTAAAATTTGACTATAAATACAATAATATTGTGGGATGAGTCTTGCTCAATATTCTTTAGGTTTGATGGAGTTTGAGGTTGTGAGGATATAGGAATTGAGAGTGAATGAGAGGATGACAAGGAGGTCAATGGATAAGAAATAGGAACTAGGGTTTGCACATTGGGTTATAGAAACATGGGAATCCTAGGGGATAGTCTTCCAATATAAATTAAATCATGCTCAACATGGATAGCTAACTCATATGCTTCTGGCAAGGATTTTCCTCCACTAGCCTTAAATATCATTGAGATATTAGAATCCAAGGCTTTAAAATAGTAAATAAGTGCTATACCTAGTGGTAAAAATATTTCCTCTAGTATTTTATACCAATATTTTTGAATTCTGAGGTTAAAATATTGCACTGCCTCCATAAGAGCTCTTTTGTTTATTAGTAGCTATTACAAGAGAGATACCACATTTGTCTTCTCTTCTATTTCAATGAAGATATTATCGAGATGGTCCCAACTAGTGATCGAATCAAGTTGTAGTGTGTTGTACCATTCTTAGGCCTTTCCTCTAAAATATATCACCAGTAACCTTAAAACCATATTTTTCTCTAATATGTTATGGATCATACATAGGATCGCCATATGGTTAAGGTACTTAATGGGAGTAATGAGATATTCATCCATTAAATAGGTTAAATAATTAAAATCTAACTGAATTACCTCCTTGCATATCTCATTTGGTGTTGGTGGTGCCAACAAACCTCTATCATTCCAAGCAAAGAATATTTTAGTGGGTAGAAGTGGGGGTAGATCAGCCATATTATGGACTAGGGATTTCCTTATATGTGAAATGGTTGTATATAGTAACAAAAACTCTTATTACATTTTTTAGATATAAAATCCCAGACACATGCTTTTTATTTGGTTATCTATAGGTTTTTCTTCAATATGGAGTTGCCAGGTGAATGCAGCTTCTTGTTTCTAAAAAGTAGATATACTAAGGTCTTCAATTAAACCTCGATATGGTACCTTTAGCAATGTATTCATTCGATGTGTATTCTATAATGATTCACCAAGTCAAAAAAGAGGTGATTCAATAAGTAGGAATAGTCCAAGACCCTTATCAAGTATCAACCCTACTCCTTATGATTCTAGGACCAATGATGAGTCACTAGGGTCCCATCGGGTATGCTATTAAACTATAATTATATCTAATTTTCCCCTCCTAGAACAATTATGCCTCATATTGGAGTGACACAGAGGTCCATAGTCAAGAGCATGGGGTTTAACTCAATCGAGAGCCTCCAAGAGTTATTATAAGGTTGGATCCTTGTTAACATGTGATATTCAAGGTGCTATTTTCTCAATAAAGGGAAAAGGATATGAGAAATTAGAAAAACTCAATAAAGGAAAATAAAAATAAGCAATGCACCAAGAGATTCAGTAAAATCTTCCTACAAAAATAGACCTAGATGCTATGTACTAGTAGTGAACACTTCCTCTCCTTGACATAGTGAAGTTTGATCAAGATCTACTACTTAGGGTTATGCATAAGGTATCGGCCCCAAATGTATTTATAAAAATTTAATGAATTAGTTTCAAAAACTAGGAAAATAGTGTCCAAACACATGTAGAAGATTCACTATTATTAGGGAAAATGGAAATTTAAACTTAAAATGGTCAAATTATTATAAAATTGGGGTGAATCGACCCCCAAAAAAAATTGCACCTAAATTTTTTTGGCTAATGGGCCCTGGCCAAGGGTCCAAAATATTAGCCAATTCCAAAATTTGAAAATCCTAATTTTAGCCAATTTGGCGATAAATAGCCACTATGCATAACTCTCCTAGTAGGTATATGCATGCATAATAATGCGGGTCTTGTAGCAGAGCCAAGATAGTAAGTGACTTAGTTCAATAATAGATGCAAAACTCTCACACATATATACACTTAGAAAAAGCTGATATTTATGCAAAATATCACAAACACATATACATACACAACAATGGATCTACAGGAAAATACCAAAAATAGGCACTAAATCCCATGTATATATAAATGCAAGCAATATATTATAAATATTGTGCCAAAAGTGGGGGTTCAAGATTGCCCATAAGCCACTCAAGAACCATTAATATTTTTATAGAGAGAAATGAAAGGAAATCCTACAAATGTATACAATTGCAAACTCACCAATCTTTTACAAAGCTAAGACTACTGTTATTTATAAATTACATAAAGGAGATATTTTTCTTCAAAACCTGTAGGATGATCTAATTTTCCATATACCCATATCTTAAGGATTTTGAATGTCTAATGGAGTAGTTCTTCGTCATTATTGTTGTCAATCTATAGTTGTAGTAGTTGCAAATCACCATCCTTTCACCTTTAATGGTTTACCTACATTTGTTTGACTTGAAAATCCAAAGTATTCCTAGTAGATAGCCCATCATTTCTTAGTAATGGCATACTCTATTTTGTCGTTTATGGGAATTCATGTGTTCACCTACCCCCCCCTTGGTTTTTGTGCACTCATCCATATTCAAAGTTATCCATTATTTTGAAACTTTTCCAACACCCTTTATCTACATGATTTGGAATTTTTTAATTAGGACTTTTGTGTGGCCATTCCTTTTGGGACTTTATAAGTTTCTACAAGTCATTCCATCAGGTCTTTTATTATCGAACCTTATTATTTTTTTTTAAAGTGAAAAACCCTTATGGAGCCGCCTTGGTATGAAAGACCACAAAAATGGGGTTCTACACCATCAAAGTCACCCAGGAGTCGCTCCTGACCCTACCCACATCAACATTGTCAATTGGATTTTGGATACCCAATTCAGCTTTTTGGTAGGGTAGAGATTTGAACCTAGGACCTCACTTGGAGGATTTCCCTCTCCTCTCCAACTCACCTACAACACCTGGGTATTATCAAACCTTATTTATTCATTGAATATTATCAAAATTATCAATTGCTTTTACCATTTTTCCAATTTTTCCTTTGTTCTATATTACACTCCCTTCTTCTTCCTTTTTCATGCTAATATTTGTTTTAGGATGCTCCCATGTGTGCCAACTCTACCAATAATCTAGCTAGTTTCCTTATTTCTATAGAGAGGCTTTCAACTTAGTAAAATTTCTTATGAATGTCTAAGTCTATATCTTTTAACTTCTATTATTGTAAAATAATCATAATAAACCCTCTTATTTTCCCACTTGCCGTTTTCCTCCTTACCATATTCCATCACCAAGGATATCCCTACATGTATAGTGGTGAGATGACACATGAGTTGCTAGAGATCGCTTACCAAAAATGATGTAGATGATTATGATATTTATTGATTCTACCATGGATGATGCTTAGGTTTATCCTCCTCCTATAATATTCTTTTCAATTATCATCTAAAAGGCTCATTAAATTTTATTAAGAGCGAGGTCTAACTCAGATATCATTGAGAAGTTTTTAGACTACTCATTGTGGACCATTTTCTTATTAGGTGGTCAACCTACCCATATATAAGGAGACTCTTAACTCCTCTATACACTTTTGAGATACTTGTTTGGTAAAATATGACATGGAATCCTTTTAGGTTATCATGGATTGTGCTCCCGTAGTTTCAGGTTCAAGCTCATCTTCTTTTGGAGCACATTCTATCAAAGTTGAAGTGATTTTTCACACACTTACGACATGAAATTCTAAGTAGGATAATATGTTTTAAACTCTTCAAAAATTCTCACTAAGAATGCCTCCATGATCACCTTATTATGTCATGTACATTTACAACAAAATCTACAAGCTTACTAAAAGCTTCAGATAATGTCGATGGAATTTCTATCAACATCATTGGTGGCATTGATGCAATTTCATTTAGGAATAATGGAGGGAAGATATTCTAAGTACTTTATGAATGATATATTTATCCATGAGTCTAAGTTTATTATCCTAATGTTCACTTTAAGGTGGCCATATCCATAATTTGATATAGTAATGTATGATTAGTTGCTTTAGAGGAAACAACATTATGTTATAAATTCAAGTGGTATGAAATTTGTTTTCTACCTTACCTAGAGAATGATATGTACTAGGCTAGGAACCATTATATTATTAAATAATTAACCTATTTATCTAACATTGACATCTAAAATCAAATTATTTTCTTGTTGCTCTATGTGTAATTGATGTTGTTGTATTGTTTGTATTATTTTTTAAGTTTTCTAGTTTTACTAATTAATTGAATATGAATAGTCAAAAAAATGTCAAGCAAAAGGGAAAATTATGCTTGGATTATTAATGTATGATATAAAATCAATATAATGAACAAAAAAACTAATATTTGTAATGATATTACTAGTCATTACATGAACATTGTTTAAATATTCTTATCCATGGTGAAAAATATATCCCCTATTAATAATCCTTTTAAATTAATTTATTATTTAGGGAAATAATGAAAATGTCTAAAAAGTCTAATTTTGGTATGCAAAATATTTATAACCATGATAACTAGTATTATATATAATCTATAAATTATTGTCCTTCCTTATCCTTGATATTCATATCATTTTATGTCCTAATATATTACACAATGCTTTCCAATTTCAATTCTTATTTAGTAAAAATATGATTTAAAGTAAAATAAATACTAAATTACACTGAATACATATTAAAAATATTTTTTAGTTTAGTATAATATGACTTAACTAAGTTATTCTTCAAGATTATAATTACCACTTGAGCTTCTACAATAGCGAAGGATGGTCACATTTTCAAAGAGAAGATTTATTTTGTTTGTATGACAAGTCATAAGTGTGATACAAGCCTTATCAATTGATGGTACAAAGTGATGGAAGCTTATCATGCTTTCCATAAATTTATTTGAGATTTGCTTATGTACTTATCAAATTTTAAATTAGATTTACAATTAGTTTAAATCACCTTTACAACCATGGATCATATCCTTAACTTTGGTGTTTGTCTCAAATACCATAATATTATTCATATCTATTCCTAGGTCTCTTGAAATACACTCAGAGAAGGCCAAATAAAAAATATATGTTCCACTCCTGACAAGTACAAACTAAATGAATAAAAATACTTTGTAGTTAATTATCTAAATTATTTCTAAAATATAGATACTTTTAAATTAACTACTTCAATTATTTTGAGAACACTGTTAGCTCCAAATAAACTATACATTATTATAAACATATGTAGATTATTTAGATGGAGAATATGGAGTGGAGGCATACATTTCTTATGTTGTAGGCCACACATGTATGATATGACATATTTCTTTAAATTAGAGCACAATGATATCTATGATTACATACATGATTTCCAATAGACTAGATAATATGGTTCTTGCATGTGGGAATCAGAAGGCTTCATCAAATTATGAGTTGAACTATTTTTTTCTCTTTTAAAAGTAAACATAAAGTATGGTGTAACTTATTCATATAAACTTTAAACAATTGTACAAATCATCTCCGATATTTTCTCCCTACCTATTCTAATTAACTATTTTCTTTAGTCATTTGTCCTCCAATTCTTATCATATTAGACTAGACATCAAAAGGGTTATCATATTATTGTTAGAAAGTGCTAAGAGGTTATGTTTTAATGTTTATTATGTCATACTTAAATAAATAAAATAAATAAAATAAATATACATATATGATATATTTGTATGCAACTTCTTAATTATTATGTGTAGGATATTGAATACAAATATTAGACCAATATTTAACAACAAATGTTGAGTAGGAAATGAGAATAAAAAATTAATTTTTTTTAGAAAAATACCATAGTTGAAAATTTAAATAGTTAATTTTTACACATTGCTGGTAATTTAATAAAATCTACTTTATTTTAGTTTTACACAAGCACCTATATTTTTATTATTATTTTGGAGAAATATTGGAGAGTGACTATTGCATAAGATAATATTGATATGATACATGTTGAGGATGTGAAATACTCCAACGAACCAATGGGGAATGCTATAAAAATATATGAGGAGGGAAAGAAGATTCGTAAGATAGGTCATATCAATATATTTATCATTATGCATGATGAAAATAATTGTGGTCATTTTAGTGTGTCCATGGATCAAGAGAGGCGTGGTAATAAGAGGGATGGAGGTGGTGATGGTGAATATTATGGTACTACTAGTGGTTGGGATTTTTTTTTATAAGAACGATAGATTGATAAAAGTACTATTTTAATTGATATATTATATTTGATCAATTTAAACAAAATTACTCATTGTCATATCTATCTATCCACACACACACACATATATACATATATACAATCATATATATATGATTGTATTTATGTCTATATAATTATATTAATATGTTATATGCAATTGTCTATAATTTTATGTTTACTTATTGGATTGTATTTTATTTAAATTTACATCAAATTGTATAGTAGAATTCATGTTGATTACATATATTACTTTCTTTAAACTTTGATTTATAATATAAAATTAACTATTGATTGAAAACTTATAAGCATTGTGCATGATCAATAAATATTAAGATATATAATAAATAATTATATTTAATAAAAATACTTGAATAGTAGATATAATTTACATCCATTTCAATGTCTATGGACCCTAAACACAGTTAGGAAGATCAAAAGAATATTGTAGGATTGAAGTCTTTATGATAAGTAAAGACCAAGAAATTTGATTCATGATCATATCATATTTTAATGTGATAAACAAGCTATATGAAAAATTTGGGAGAATTGATAAAATAACCCAAAGTATAAAATATTTATCAGCTTTTATTCATAATAATAATCTATGGGAGGTTGAGTTTGAAGATAAAATCTATACGGACCATATCAAGATAGGCTAGAACTTGATAGAAAAAAAATTAGACAAATTCCCACTCTCATATCATTGGCTAGATGAAGGGACTCATGCTAAAATTAACACCTTGACAAGGATTGGTTATGATTATTGGCCATTAAGAAGTAAAATGGTAGTAAGTAAATTCATAAAACTATCATATTTTTAAATATGAGAATATGTGAGAAGATTGTACCTAGTTTATTGATACGATATCATTGGCATAGAATACTTTAGAAAAAAGTGGGTTGTATATACTTCCAAAAAAAATAAAATCAATGACATATAGATTAGATGAATGGAACAAAAACACTTTCAGAAATATTTTTGACAAGAAAGAATAACTAAAATAGAACCTTTCTGATGGCTTTTGAATCCTTAATATTAATGTAAAACTCACAAGATAAATTCCATATACTCAAATATAAGATAGTCATAATATAAGAATATCAAGACAATGATGTAAATAGAATAATATGAGCAAACTAATATGTATATCAAGTATTATAATATATCAACTAACATTCATTTATAAGAAGAAATTATGAATTCAAATAGCCTAAATCATACATATACAAAGCATGTAGCACAACTTACAATAATAGTTGCTCAAATATATGCAAACTTTATTACTACGCTTTCTCTTGAAGATATAGCACTTGACTCTCTACACTTTGATGTTCAATGTTCAATACTTCATATTTTGCTTATCTATGGAGTACTATATAGTCATAGTAGAATGAATCTTTGTATACTTGACTATTCCTTTCCATATTCCAAGTCTCATGACTCTTGGTTTCTCTACTTGACACTTGCATACACATGACTCTATCTTGTATGCACACCTAGACATGACTCTTCATTTAGTACACTCTAATATAAAGACTCTTGTGCACATTTACAGATAATACTCTTGTGCACACTTACATATAATAGACTTGTGCACATAGAATTACATTACACTTGCACACTTCTCACATGAAATTTTTGCATTTCATGCATATTATTACATTACATAAAATATTACTCACACTAAGACTCAATCCTAATATAATATTTACAAGATGTATAATGAAGGTAACATGGGGGTACATTAGCATGTACCAAATAATGTAATATACTCCAACACCCCATGTATTATATTATTTGGTTATTGAAGACTTTAGTCTTCAATCATGATCTTCATCTTGATCTTCAATATATCTCCTTTAGATCAATATCTAAGCCTTTAATATGATATTCTTCTTTGTATTTGAATTTAGATTTTCTATTCTCCTTATTGAAGTGATTTCTTCTCTTCTTGTTTCTTCTTCTTCATTTCTGCATCTTCATTTGAGATATATCTAATGATATATATTCTAAGCATTGAGTTAGTAAATCATCACAATAATATTATTTTAATTTCAATAATTTGTCATTGAAATTAACATAAGCACCATTGAAGTTATTTGTGAATTTTTCCTTTTGTTGTTTCTTCCTTTGAAAGAACTCAAATCTAACCAATGATAAATATATCATTAAGCATTCTTATAAAAATAATATAATAATGTTTTGATAATTCCACCATATTTTGAAGATATTTCATGAAAATAACTTACAAGTGTTGTAAAATCCTCCTCTTTTACCTCATGAAACAAAGACATTTTTTTGAATCATTAGGCATTTGCTTCTTTCCATAAAAGTTATCTATTAATTTTTGAGAATAAAACTTAAGTATGTGCAAAATTTCTTCACCATCCTCGTTAAATGCATTCTTAACAATTTATTCCATGATATATATTTTTTTTATTTGTGGAAAACATCCCAAAAGGGATGCCACTTTTGGGTAAGACCCAAGGAGGCAGGGGTATCCATTCCGCCAAAAATGCCCAGGACTCGGACCTGGCCTACCACCTTTGACACACTCAAGGAGCAAACAAACACACAAACCCAATTAAAAATAAGTAGATAACAACAAAAATAATAAAATAAAATAAAAAACATGCTCCTTGAGTGTGTCAAAAACAAAAGCACAACCAAACACACACAATAAGATAAAAGAAACCACAACACAAACCACATAGAAAAACACAAGAAACACATAACAAAACACAAACAAGACAAAAACAACAGAACACTACAAAGACATAACCCAAAAAAAAAACAAGAAAAATAAACACAACCAAAACCTTAAAAATTAAAAAATAAAACAAAAATAAAAATAAAAAACAACCAACAACAGACAATAAAAAAAAACAAAAAATATAGAAAACACTCACCCATAAAAACACGAAATAACACAAACAAAGAGAAACCCAAGAACAAGAACGAAAAAAAACACAAGAACAATAAAAAAAAAAAAAAAAAAAAAAAACACAAGAACAACAAAAAACAACACAAAGAACACAAAAACAAAACAAAATAAAAAACCCACCCACCTTAAAAAACTAAACAAAAAAAAACAAAAAGGAAAAAAGAAATAAAAAATGAACAAAACAAAGACCTATCTAGACCAGAAGACTATTAAGGCAAGAATCAACAGAGGAAACAAAATAAAGAATAGAATGAGCTAGGGAACTAAAAAAACTGAATGAACCAAAGAGAAGCAAAAAAAAAAAAAAACAAGAAGAAACTAGGTACCTTCAGAACTCGGAGCCATCCAAAGAAATGATAGAAAGAAGAGCTTCCCTAATTTGAGAAGCCCACCATATAGGAGGGTGGCCATAACAAGTAAGATCACCTTTGTCCAAAGCCCAATTAGCTAAAGCATCAACACTCTTGTTTTGATCTCTGACCACATGATTGTAATCAACTTTCAAAAATCCCATCCGGATTAACTGAATCTTCTCAATAATTCTTTTTATTCTCCAATCCACCTTATGATTCTTAGAAGGATTCTTCAAGAGATTAATCATAAGTTGAGAGTCGGACTCAACTAACACCTTTTCCCATCCAACCTTAGTAGCCTCCTGAAGACCTCTGAGGATACCATACCCCTCAACAAGGTTATTGGAAAGAATACCCAAATTCTCAGCAAAAGTAAAAACCAGGGAGCCATCTGAAAGTCTACCAATTCCTCCCACACTGGCTTTTCCAGGGTTCCCTCTAGAGGCTCCATCAGTATTGACTTTTCCAAAATCCTTAGGAGGAGGTTGCCAATTTCTATTCCTATCCATTTTACTAATACTCACATTCCCTTTAAGATGGTTGCCCTTAGAAGGTTTAATATTCAATATTTGCATCACTTGATCCCATATTTGGTGGGAGTTTTGGGGGTGATTAAGGAGATGATGGACTGATTCAACTAAGTTGGCTATGGTCTTTTGCCAAATATAGTGAATATCCTTCCTATCTTGATTAAAAATTTGGCTGTTCCTTTCATTCCAAATATTCCAAAGAAGAATGGTAGAACCCATCCAAACTAACTGCCTAATAAAATGATCAACACCCTCTTGATTAGGCCAATCCCTCCAAAGCTGTTCAAAAGTAAAAAAATTGGACCACTTTAAGCCAAGTAAAGTGGCCATTCTCCTCCACAGCTCGAAGGCTAAAGTACACTCAATAAAAATATGGTTGATATTTTCTACATTCTCTTCACACATTTCACATCTAAAAGGGCCATGAAAACCACGCTTCATAAGTTGCTCACCAGTAAGCACCCTACGATGCAATAAAAGCCAATTAAAGAACCTCACCTTAGGCTAGAGCTTTTGAGCCCACAATTGAGAAAATATGTCAGAAGAATGGTTGGGATTATTATGGCATAAGGTCAAATAACCTTGAGCAACTGAATACTCACCCTTAGTAGTGTTGTTCCATCCAAAACAATATTTTTCATGGGACCAAGAGAGGGATCTCATATGAAGGATGCCTTGGATATCTTGTCTTTGCCTTTCTGGGATTTGAATAGGCCAGTCCTCAATAGGGATCCAATATCTACCAACCTTTGAATTACCGAGTATGGTACCGACAATAATTAGCCACCTTTATCCAATTAGCTCGGTGAAGCTCCTCCATCCAAGGCCTCCAATCGGGAAACTGAGTTATCAAAGGCTTGTGACCATCCCAAGAATCTGTCCAAAAATTTGCATGTTGACCATTATGAATGATCCAAAATAATTTTTTCTTTATCAAATCCTCACCAGTCTTAAGAACTGCTAAAATGGGAGAACCTTTGGTAGGAAGTTGATAGCGAACAAGGTCTTCAGGACTTTTGTTCTCAGCATATTTAGCACGGAGATTATTGGCCCAAAGAGCATTGGGGTTATGCAACATCCTCCAATATAATTTAGCAGCTAAAGCTTTGTTGTTATTAATTGAAGACCATAAACCTAACCCCCCTTCACTCTTAGGAAGACATAAAGTATCCCATTTCACCAAGGCCCATTTTATTTTCTCCTTAGTACCACTCCAAAGGAAACGATGACTGATTTGATCCAATTCTCGAAGAACAACCTTTGGGATATTCAAAATGGAAGAAACATAAATAGGAATAGCTTGAAGGACTGATTTTACCAAGGTGATTCTACCCCCATAAGAAAGCCACTTGTTGGTCCACTTTCCAATTTTCTTCTTGACTTTGTCCAACAACCAATTCCAATATTTATTTTTTTGCCTTTGAATATTTATGGGAATACCTAAATAAGTGATTGGAAGAGAGGTCTTCTTATATCTTAGCTTATCCAAGACCATGGATTCCTGTCTAGTAGAGCAGTGAAAGAAAATAACTTTAGATTTGTCTTCATTGATCAACTGCCTAGTAGCCTTAGAAAAATAGCTAATGATTTGCTTAATATTAGAAGCTTCCTTAACTGTAGCTTTACCTAAAATAGTAGAGTCATCCACAAATTGAAGATGAGAGATAGGTCTAGCTCCATGAGCAATGGTAACTCCCTCAAGGGTTTTGTTTTCCCTCTTTTTGGTTATAGTCCTACCCAAGCATTCAACAAGAATGATGAATAAATAAGGGGATAGCGGGTCACCTTGCCTAATACCTCTAGAAGCTGGGAAAGACTGAGAAGGCCTACCATTGATAAGAACTAAGTAGGAAACTGAAGAGATACATCCCATAATCCAATCCATCCAATCCTTAGAGAAACCAAATTGCCTCAAAACTTTGATAAGGAAGTGCCAATCCACTCTGTCATAAGCTTTGGATAAGTCTAACCGAATGAACATGGAAGGAGAATTTTGCATATCCATGGAATGGATGGCTTCCTGAGCAAGAACTATCTCATCTACTATTTGACGTCCTTCCACATAACCCCCTTGCTCTGGGGAAATAATCTTATGCAAAAGAGGCTTCAACCTTTCCGCCATGATTTTAGTAATGATTTTGAGAAGAACATTACATAAAGCAATAGGTCTAAAAGCTGAGATATGATCAACCTCTTGAGCTTTTGGAACAAGAGTAATATAAGTTTTATTGATAACCTTCAAAATTTCTTTGGCTTTCCTGGCTTCTTCCACCACCTCTAATAAATCAACATGAAGGATATCCCGAGAACTCTTGGTAGAACTCAATGGGAAAACCATCAGGACCCGGGGTTTTCCATTTTTGCATTTTAAAAACTACTTGTTGAAGCTCATTGATAGTAACAGGAGCAGTTAAAATAGAGTTCTCCTTAGAAGTGATAAGAGAAGGGATTGCTTGAAGAACATTATATTGTGAAGCTGAGTCAAGGGGAGTAGCAGCAAAAATATTGGAAAAGTAATCAACAACAATAGAGTTCATGCCATCCCAAGTATAAACAACATCTCCAGAATCTGATTTTAAGGAAGAAATAAAGTTGTGAGATCTTCGAGCTAGAAGATATTTGTGGAAAAAAATTGTGTTTCGATCTCCTTCTTTGAGCCATTGAATTCTAGATTTTTGCTTCCATAAGATTTCTTCTCTTTTTTCCCATTCCTCTAACTGAGTTGTGAGTTTAATTTCATCTGCACTTCTCTTCTCTGTGAGGCCATCTAAATGGATTTTCTTATTCAAATTTTCAATATGAGCAATAACTTCATATTTTTTTTTTATGAACATCCCCAAACTCTTTCCAGTTCCAAGTCTTGATTTTGGATTTAATGTATTGCAGTCTTTTGACAAAATAGAACATCTTAGTCCCATGCCTAGGTTTACCTTCCTTCCACCATTGTTGCACATGAGGTCTGAAGGAAATGTCTCTAAGCCACATTAATTGAAAATGAAAAGGAGAGAAACTCACATTGGTTTTCCACATTTCCACCATGACTGGCCAATGATCCGAACCAACATTATTAAGAGTCTTCACTTTAGGAATGTGACCATGGATTAAGAAATTTTTAGAGAGCAAAAACCTATCCAATCTCTCCATTATACAAGCTAAGCCTTGCCTTCTGTTAGACCAAGTCATAAGGCCATTATCTGGTTGGATATCCACAAGATGGAGGTTTGCAATATATTCGCTCATGAGGTCAGTGCTTTTGTCCAAATTTCTATTTCCCCCCTTTTCTCATCCAGAGAGAGGATGGTATTGAAATCTCCTCCGATCAAGATCCAAGATTTAGGAAAATGAGAGATAATATGAGTAATATCCTTCCACTGTCTTATTTTTTCCTCCAAAGAAGTCGGAGCATAAATAGTAATGCAGAGCATAATCTGGTTGGAATGTCTACTTTGAATAGCTATAGCCAACAAACCCCAACTGCCAACCATATGGTGAATAACTACCTCTTTTGGATCCCAAAGACAAGCAATGCCACCCGAAGTCCCTTGGGAACTGAGGGAAACCACTTTTCCAGCTGGCCAAATTTTACTGGCAATTAAGTCCATATCCTCCATTGACATCTTAGTTTCTTGAAGGAAAACAAGATGTGGATGATTTACCTGAATCATTCTTCTAATTTCATTTTGTTTTGAAAGACTCCCTTTGAGTCCTCTAATATTCCAAGTGATGATCTTCATTAATACCGGGGCTAAAAAAGTTGGGAAGGGCATTAATCTTACCTTCCTCTACAAGCTTTTCACCTTCTTTTACCATATGATATTGATTGGTCTTGCGACCTACTTTTTGATTAGAATCCATCTTCAATTTTTTTTCCTCTGTTTCTTGACTTATTCCAATTGAATCTGAGATGGCTTCTAACCTTGAAGAATGCTCGTACACAACCAAAATTTTACTAGATGGTTCAATAGAGTCTATATTGGGACCTGCATTATTTGAAGTTTTGACATTTGAAATATTGTTTTTCTTGTGTAAATTTTCTCCTTTTTTTTTTGTTGAAAACCTTTGATTTGTTGGTTTGTCTCTGAGTTCTTCCCTTCATATTTAAATTGTGTTTCTAAGATTTCAGTTTCCATTATTTCCTCTTCCTCACTTGGGACATCATTTGTGGAAAGGATTTCAAACATATTAGCAGATGACTTTGATTGATCCTTCATAACTTGTTTTTTCTGAGTGTTCTTCTTCTTAGGTATTTGGAAACCTGCTAAGTTTATATCTTCTTTCTTTTGATCAGGAATTTTATTTGGGCAAGCACTGGCCAAATGACCATATTCATGGCAAATTCTACAACGAAAAGGAATGTTCTCATAGTCCACTACTTGCTCCCAAGTGTCTTCCCCAAATTGTAATGTGATATTTTTAGGTAGGGGTTTGTCAAAATCCATTAAAACACAAATCCGAGCATAAATAATATGTTCAAAATTTTGAGTACAATCAGCAGTCATCATAAAAGTTCCTAAAGAGTTTCCAATTGAAGAAAAAATAGTAGGATTCCAAAATTCAATAGGGAGGCCAAAGAGTCTAACCCACACGGGAGCAATAGAAGGCATCTCTTCTTCGGATTTAAATTTAGTATGCCAGGGCTTCATGAAAAGCCCTGCCCTTCCAAAAAACCAAGGACCCCCTTGAAAAGTTTTCTCTCTATCTTCATTATTAGCAAATAAAACAAGAAAATAACCATTTGGATAAATAGAGATTTGTAACTCACCTTTAGTTTTCCAGATTTTTGTAGCCCAGACTTTGAAAGCAGATAGACTCGGATGAAAACCCACGAACCGACAAATTAGTCCTCTTTTTTCCAAATCTTCAATGCCAGTCTGAATGTTATCCATATCAAGCTTAACAATAGGAGTTCCATCAGCTGCTTTAAGACATCTTGACTCTATTTTCCTGGGATCAATCTTAGGCATTCTTAGAGGTTTATGGGAAGCCCTAATATTGATATTAGCATTGGGCTGAGGTTGTCCACCACGAAGGGCATCCCTAAAATTCATTTTTGGGACTGAGTCTTCAAAATTCTTACCCTTGATAGGGGTTTTCATAGTAGAATTATTTTGTGGGTGCACCTTAGCACCAGATTCACTTGAGATATGAGCCATTTTTTGATCAACTGCTTGAAACTTGTTTCGTGATCTCTTTAATCCTTGCCCTAGACGCCGTGGAAAGGTATGGTTTTCACTTTTCTTTTGTGCAGCAAATTGGAAGCCGTTGTCACTCAAGTTCACAGTATGATCTGTTGAAAGACAAATTTCTAACCCATCTTGTATCCCCTGCAACATTTCCTGCTAAAATATTGAGAATAAACCACAAAAATATTGGCCGCTAGGGCCCGAAGGCCCTAAAAACCAACCTCTGGAGCTGCTTGCACTCAACCCAGATGAAACCCTCGCATAGCCGCTTGCCAAATATGTCATTCACACATAGGGATGCCTTTCTTCCATGATATGAAATCAATGTCAAGAACATATTTCCTTTGATGTATAACTCCCTAGGTTTAAATAATTTAAATTTTTAAAATTAAAAATTTTATGATGTAGAAATCCTAATTATAAACTAAGAAAATAAGAATTTCGTAAATTTAATTTTCCTAAGTTTTACAATGAACTCATTTTGACTCCCAAATTATTTAATTTGCAAAGATTCAATAATTTTCTATTTAAAACAAAAAAAACAATAAAATTAAACTTCAAATTTAGAAAATCAAACAACTATTGAATAAACCTTATGACTCCAAATTTATAAGAATTCAAATTATAAACCTACTTATCAGTCCATATTAAACCTTATCACTCCTTAATAGAAAATTAAATTTTCAAAAAACTTAATAAAATATTAAATTATTTACTTCTACCTTATCACTCCTTTAAAAAACTTGAAAAACCCTAAAATCAAACATTACCTTCTAAATTTTGTGTAGCATACCTTTCCTCCTTTGAATGTGTTGAATGCTTTGAATTGTATTTCCAAACTTGTGTGGACAATCTTTATTTAGTGTAATGTGCATTTGGTTTGAATGTTTCACTTCAAGTGAGACGTTAGATATTCTACCTTCAGTTTGGATGTTTCGCTCTGGTTCAAAAATTACACTTTAGGTGGGACATTATGTCTTCTACCTCTAGTTTGGATGTTACTATTCATGTGGATTCATGAATGTTTCTATTCAACAAATGTTGGTGCTTCTTAGAATAATCTATAAGCATTACACTTCTCTACCAATGTTCTATCTTCAATGATTAGATTTCTTTTTCCAAAGTTTTTCTTTGCCCTTGTTCAAAGGTTTTTACTTGATTCTTTGGTATTACTGATGTTCACTTGACTCTTGATCTCTTTTTTATTTGTTTCCTCTTTTGAATTTCTCACATGAAGACTGACTATTGTGTTTCCTCTTCCTACATTGGCTTTGCTCTTGGATAATGATTGTTGTGTTTTCTCTTCCTATGTTGGCTTGACTCTTGGAGATTAACTGCTATATTTTCTCTTACTTGGATCCTTTGTGGATGTGAACTCCAACATGACTATTATATTTTCTACACTATATTTATCTAGTTCAATTTTTTATATGCTGCAACTATGCTATATAATTACTTTTTGTAGATCTAAAGATTCTTCCATTCGATAGATGCATGCTCTTCATTATTTCTTATTGATTAAATCAAATGAATTATCCATCGATGTTGATGTTGCTCTTTACTAATTTGAATAGGTACACCTTGAAAATATTCCTTGTACATCGCTTCTAAGCTCATACCTTGAGATTCTTCATTCATATTTTAGTGGTCATTGTAGTTATTAACTACAAAATAGAACCTTCTCTTAATCTTATTAAATAAAAAAATCTTATCAAGCCTCTATGTTAAGGTCTATAACCTAAAACCTGTTGGAAATTTCTTTAATAAGGTATCTCTTCAAGACCTATTCTTCTCATAGATTACCTCTATTTTGAATAGTATTTTAGAATAAGTAACCTTGATCTTTTTGTTGTTCTTCTGTCTCTGTCAAGGTCTATATAACTTGATTCTTCAATATCTCTAAATTTATTTAAGTCAAAGGCTCACTTCAAGATATAAAATCTTTTTCAACTTTCAATTAACCTCTACTTGATAAAAGTTGACTATAATATAGATATACCAATCCTAGACATATCCTTCTTTTTTACTTTCTCTTGCACTTGAATATGAAATTATTTTCTATCTATTATAGGAATATTCTCACTCTTCTGACGATCAATCTCTATTACAAATATATATTTAGAAATATCTTAGGTCACACCTAAGAACTCAAATGATGTGACTCAGAGTTCCCTGATACCTTAATAAAAATAAATATGAGTTGATTCTAATGAATCCTTTAACTTTCTTTTGGTTTAATAGAAATTAGTGTCAAGTATTATCTATGTTTGTGAAATCATTCTAATATCAAGGGTTGGCTATTCCCCTACAATGATCAACTATATTAAATTTAATTCACTCTCCAATAGATGAGTCCTTATCTTCACTAGTTATTCTTCAACCTTGGAAAGATTCTATAGTTGAGTCTTATTATTCATTAGTTGTTCCTGCAATAGTGGAAGGACTCTAGTATTTTTACTTAATTTGATCTTACAATAGAGTCCAAGTCTATCTCCCTTTAAATTAGACAAACTCTAAAGCAATTTTATATGCAGCTAAATAAATTCAACATGTGTAAGAAACTACTCATAGTATCTCTGATACCACTAATATATTTTGAATCCTTAATATTAATGTAAAGCTCATATGATAAATTCTATATAATCAAATATACAATAGTCATAATATTGTAAGATCAAGATAATAATGTAAATGGAATAATATGAGTAAACTACTATGTGTATCAAGGCTTATAATATATCAAATAGCATTCATTAATAATTAGCAAGTATGCATGTAAATACCTAAATCATACATGTACAAAGCATGTATCACAACTTATAATATTAGTTGCTCAGATGTATGTAAACTTTATTACTCCTTTTCTCTTACAAATATAGCACTTGAATCTCTACACTTTGATGTTCAATGCTCAATTCTCCATATCTTGTTTCTCTATGGAGTACTATATAGCCATAGTAGAATGATTTTTTGTATACTTAACTATTGCTTTCCATATTCCAAGTCTCATGACCCTTGGATTCTCTACTTGATACTTGCATAAACATGACTCTTATATTGTATGTACACCTAGACATGACTCTTCACTTAGCACACTCTAATATAAATATACTTGTACACACTTACATATAAGACACTTGTGCACATAGACTCACATTACACTTGCACACTTACTCACATGACACTTGTGCATTTCCTGCACATTATTACATTATATAAAATATTACTTACACTAAGACTCAACCCTAATCTAATATTTACAATATGTACCATGAAGATACCATGGGGGTATATTAGCATGTAACAAATTGTGTAATATACTCCAAAAATTTCAAATTTTAAAAAGGGTGAGCACAATAATCTAGGCTTAGAGGAAATATTTTTACTTAGTGATCATAATATTTTGAGTAATGAAGAGAATATTTAGAGATTAGGATTGAGACAAACTTGGTTAAAAGAAGGAGATAAAAACATAAAGCTTTTCATAATATGGCAATAGTATGGATATATGTAGCAAAAATTACTAGAATTAAATTAGTATAAAGAGTTTGAACTGAATACAAAAGAAAAATAAAAAAGAAGGAAAATATTGTTTACCATAATATTCTAGGATTGGAGGAAAATGGAGTTTTTATTGATAAAATACTATAAGAAGTTCCTTTAGTTATAAAAAATGAAGACAATAGTAAATTGATGGATCCTATTACTCTAAAATAATTTCTTTAAGCTCTTTTCTCTTTTGACAAAGATAAATCCCCATGTTCAAATTGACACTCTACTATGTTTTAGTAGCATAACTAGGAAATAGTGAAGGATACTTTATCAGTGACAGTGAAATAGTCTAGGGTAAAATAGTATATACATTATGAATTAAATACTACATATCTTACCTTGATTAAAAAAATAATACAAAATTGTATGATTATTAAGGCCCATAAGCCTATGTAATATGGCAAATAAGATAATCTCCAAAGTAATGGAAAATTGGTTTAGGCCACTATTAGAAAAAATTATTTCAAAATAGCAAGGAGAATTTGCTTAAGTGATATAGATTTTGGATTGGATCATAGGATCTCATGAATTAATGCATTTAGTTACTTTAAGAAAAGAGAGTAGTGATATTAGAACTTGATATGAATAAATATTATGATAAGGTTAAATAGAATTTTTTACAACATTAGAAAATTTTGGATCTAGGAAGAAATGGGTCAGATAGATTAAATATTGTGTCTCTACAATATAATATTCAATTCTAGTAAATGGCCTAGTAATAGAATAATTTAATTCTAAGAGGCATCTTAGACAGGGAGATCCTCTATCACCGTATCTATTCATTATCATAGCAGAAGTATTGAGAAGGAAATTGAAAAAGGCATACAAATATGGGCTAATAAGTAGACCTAAGGCTATTAATAACATTAAAAACATCATCCATCAATAGTTTGTACATGATACAACCCTTTTTTGGAGGATAGAAAAAAATGATACTAGAGCTTTGAAAAACTTATTAAAGGAATATGAAATATTTTTTGGGTAGAAATTTAGTAGGACAAAATAAAAAATTTACTTACTAAATACTCCAACCGAAATTAGAACAAGGATATGTCGGTTACTTCAAATGGAGGAGGCAAATTTATGAGCAACATATCTAGGGATGCTTTTATTTGAGGGGAGAATAAGGATAAAATTATGAAATCTAGTTATAAGTAATGTTTAGAATAAACTAAGGGCTTGGAGAGATAGATGGTTATCGTTAGTTGAACAACTAATTAAATCATTCTTACAAGCCATTCCAACATATTAGATATCCTTTTATATTATGCAAAAATTGATAAAAAATATTTAAGCTATATTATGCAATTATTTTTGTGGTTAAAATTACATGATAAAAGTAAATTTGCTTTGGTGAAATGTATAAAGGTTTGTGATGATAAAACAAGGGAAGGTCTACATTTAAGAGTTCCTATAAATTTAAACATAGCTCTAAGAGGAAATTTAATTTTGATATTGTACAAAGGGATTCAAATATGATGGGTGAGAATTATTCAAAGTAAGTACATTGATCCCAATAATCCAAGCTTAATATTTACTACATTCTCACTACCAAATGGTTATACACTATGGAATGGTTTCAAAAATTCAATTGATCTAGTAATTCAAGGTCTAATATGGGTGGTTGAAACTAGAGAAAAAGTTTATATTTGGCTTGATACTTTATGTGATAAAAATCTCAATCTAGATCTAATTTTGAAACCATGGATTATATTACTTCAATACAAATGTGGTGATAAGGTTTCAAATATTATGCATAATGATGAGTAAGGAAGCTCTAAATGGAAAGAATATTTTATTACAAGTATACCCTACATTATTGCTATAATGTAATTGAGCAAAAACATAACAATGATTATTACTCTAAGGGGATACAAGGATAATTTGATGTGGGAGTTGAATAACTCAGGAGAGTACACAATAGGAAGTGGATATAATAAAAAGCACCAACAAAATAGAAACACCATAAGAATTCAAAGAGATTTTTGGGATATCATGAGCATTTCAAAAGTTAAAATGTTTGTATGGTTAGTATGTCATAGATTTTTTTTTTATCTTTGGATAACTTAATAAAAAGGGTTTTCATGGACCTTCACAATGTGTTCTATGTAAAAATATTCAATTAAAATAATGAAGCTAAAGCTTGGGAAACATTAGAAAGATTAAAAATATGTAGACACATAAAATGAAATAGAGTATGGATGGAAGACAATTTCTTAATAGTAATAAATACAATTTTGAGGAAGGCAAAGGTTCCATGGAACACATAAGAGATAATTATAGAAATACAAGATCTTGCTACAAATTTTGAAGAAATCAAGCTTATTCATTTTTTAAGGAAAGGGAACAGATGTGTAGATAGGCTAACCAATAGAGGGGTTTTAATAGAGGATCATAGAGTTATATTCTCTTATCCATGGTTAGATGAAGTAGTAAGTATTGTTAAAGCTAATAATAAAAATCTAAAAATAAAAAATTCAAATCAATGTTCTAGAGGACCTTATTTCATGGGATTCATTTATAAATCAATGATTTGGAGGAATTTAATAGTCTAGATTTGGTAAAGCAGACTATGAATTCAAAAAGTGAGTAGAATTTTTTGTATGTTGAAATAGAAGAATATGGCATTAGATGGACTTAATGACTAAATGGATAATTTGAGTTCATATATCTAGTAGTTGTAGTAGTTCTCACTCATGATCTAGTCTAGTGTATGATTTCTTTACTAAGATAGCCTTAGAAACTATAGAGTTTATGCCTAGCATAACATAATATCTATGATATCATTGGAAATATTATAGCAAGGACCATTGTTTTAAAGGCTTTCCATTAGTATACTTGTTACAAGACAAAACTCTATGCTTGAGAGAATTAATTCAAACTTATATGACAATGATATTTGTTTCTTCTTGTTTGATAAGTCCATCTAGTTGGAAAGCAACATTGTTAGGATAATATACAATGTCCACCAAGCCATTACACCATAATAAATCAATAAATATGTACTACTAACAATTTTATGATGGCCACAATGATGTAAAAATTTCAACAAGGCCATTGTTGGTGTTAACTCAAGGTTGCTATTGATAGCTATTATGGGTCTACTTTTCTAAGTAGTGTAATACTTTACACATATAAAGTTACATTTTGAATGATTTGAATTGGCCACTTTAAGGTCTACCACCAGTATTATGCTTGTGGAATATACATTTTACTACACCATCCAGCTGAAGAGTAATAGGAATTTATATGTTACTATATATGAGAGTGAGAGACTGACTCAAGGGAATTCAATAGGAAGGGGAAGTAGTAGAGATAATTGAAAATCAATGTCAGATCTTACCATCTTGACTATAATAGAGGGGGCTTTAGAGTCTTTAAATATGGATATTAACTTTATAAGTGTCATCCTCCTTCTAATAGTTAGAATTTGGTAGAGCATGCAAGTGCCATGATGTTTGTAATCATAGATGAATTGGATACTTCATAAGGTATTTCTATTGGTTCTTCAACATAAATGCCAATATTTGAGATGCTATTTTGTATGGTTGATGGTTGGATTATGAGACAAAGTATGGATTGGAACTTTCAACTTTTTGAGACTACTAAAATATTTATTATAGTTATTATAATTGCATTTATGCTTTAGGAAGGAAACTAAAAGTCTAGATCTATTAAAGTGAACTATAATAACATGATATTTTGAAATCATTACTCTACTAATATGTAGTGCATAGAAAGTGGAGGTGGGGTTTTTTTTATTATGAAGGTTGCTACAAGAAAATGTAAAGGAGTATGTTGAATTCTAGAATATTTGTATCTATAAAGAAATTTGAAGAATATCCAAAAATGAAAGTCAAGAATCCAAACTTCTTATCAAAAAATATGTAGATATCTAGCTATAGCAACTCAATTGAGATGAGAATCAAATTTTTTTATAAACTCTCAAGCTATAAATGAGAGAGTGACAATTTTTAAAGGGTGGGGGATCCAAGTACAACCCTTTTTCTCTAGAAATAATAATAATAATAGTTGAGTAATAATAAATTAATTTAATGTTTTGAAATCCACTTTTACCTAGTGTCATAATAGAGCCACAATATAGTTGATACTAAACTCGCAAGAAAGTGGCTTTAAGGCTAGGTGATAGCAAGGCACTATTTTTATTTTTTGTGAGAATATAAAATTATTTATTATGCCACTTCAATATTAGCTTGGACTTATTAAAAATATTTAACTCTTTCAAAAAATCCATCATGAATTCATCACTTTTAAACATAATAATGTTTCCATGTACATCATTTTAAAACTTGCTTTTTTACATTTGGAGTGTTAGTAGTTGAGATTACAAGCACATTATTTTAAAATATTTAGCATATTCATGTGTTGATTATTATTGCCCTCATTTTCATTGATAGGACTGTGATGGTAATATTTGATGGTGTTGTGAATGCAAATCGAACAACACCAAAATATGAACTATAAAATTAAATAAGCAATGTAACACATAAAATTGCACAATGAAATAAATTTTTATTATGTTTCCCATGGATATTCAATGTTACAATAAAATGTGCCCCAAATATGGGGTTACAAAGATTATTATTCTTGATACAATGATTACAATACACTAGGGTTCTCCGAAACCCTAGTAAAAAAATAATGGTGGTGTCTTCACGTTTGGTTTGATCCCAACAGATGTGAGTGGGCTTTTTGATATCCTATGCAGGACCACTCTAGCTTCAACAATTGTAAATAAATATGATTCTTAGATCTGCACATAGAAAACAACAATAAGAGTTAGCAATACCTATGAGGGCTCCACTGTGTGAGACCCTCAAAAATAAAATTACTAAGAAAAAAATCCCAGTTGTAGAAATAGTGTTGTAAAAAAAATCTAAGAATACTAAAATGAATACAATGAATAGTTTACATTGTCTCACACTGAATTTTTGTCTTCTAATCTTCATTGTTGTTGAAGAAAATGGTGTGCAGATACCCTAGCAATACTTGAGGTGTGGCAGGACTATAGAACTAGGGTTGTGAATGCTCGTGGGTGCTTGGTGATATAAAGAAACACCCAAAGATGCTCAGGAATGACAAGAAGCACCCAAAGGTGCTTGAGGATAATAGGAAGTACCTAGAGGTTCTTTGGGATGATAGGAAGTATCTATAGGCACTCAAGGAACTCGAAGGGGTATTTTTAGGACTGAAAAAAATGCTAGAGAAGTAGATATGGTTCGTGCAAGGTGGATGGTGGTGGATTGGTAGGTGATGACGATGGATGGAATTGACAACAAGTAGATATGGTTTGTGCAGGAGTAGGTGCACACTTTGCCAAGGTAAGTGATTTTGAAACTCTTTTTATTTTGAAAAATTATTTCTTCGTTTTTTGAAATAATACAATGTATTTGACATTAATACTTTGTGTTGTGTTGCAACTAAATATTTTGGAGGCTCAACATCGGTTTTCACCTCTCATCCCTAGGGTGAGGAAGACATTGCAGGAGGACGAGTGGAAGTGGTTTGAGGATGTTGGTCTGGATAGGATGGCTAAGATAGATGTGGTGAGGGTGAATGAGGGGAATTTCTCTACCTTGGTAGAGAGATGGTGTAATGACCCAAAAATACACAACAAAAAAAATACAAAAATAAGAAAAAAATTTTACTAAGGAGAGAGATTCATGAACCATCCATGAAACCCTAACCCACAATAATATTTACCTAAAGTTTAAATCCCCTAAGTTTTCTTGAAAGCTACATCTCATGAGGTATCCTAACACAAGTCCCATCTATGTAGGCATATCATGTGTTACTGCAAATAAGCCTATCTATCCCATCACTCTTGATGAGCTAGACTTATCACCCTCAATCAATCAAAGGTATACACACATCACCATACCATACACAAGCCATTATGTGTAGGTATACTATGATTATTACGAGTTAAGCTATCCATATTGTCTACACGATGAGAAATATTAACTCAGATGTAGTCTCTCCACAACTTAGTCCTTTATCTTCCTAATGAGGTATTAATTCCCTTAGGTCTCCTATTTTCACCCTAAGGGGTTCTTAATTCCCTTAGGTCACCTCTAAGTTCACCCTAGAACTCTTTAGTTTTATTATTAAGCAAACAAACAAACATACATCTAGATACCAAACAAGTAAAACATAGTTACTAAGCATCTAGAAAATAAAGGAAGAAATAGCACTAAAAGAGAATATCCTCAAAGGAAAGAGAATCAATTACATAATATAACCAATGTGGAAATAAAGTAAAAGTGCCTTCTCTAAACCAATAAACAGTTATTACATATAATCTTGTATGGTAAATCCTTCATACTACAAAGAATATTACATTAACTGCATTAAGGATATCTCCCCACAATTCTAGTATATTTAAGCATAAGTAAATCAACATTAACACAGTTACCTATACTTTGATACCATCGAACTCCTTTCTCCTCCTTTCTTCCCATGGATTATTTTTTAGGATAGTAGGGGATCAGGGACTCATGGTTTAGGATAGGCATGCCTCTAAATGCATATAATATTTACTTTTCCAAATTGCAACTATACAAAATTCAATTAATTTTCCAACCATCTAATGCATAGTGAATGTCATAAAAGAACCCTTACTTTTACTTTCACCTCTCAAGTACCTTTAGAGAGTTTATTCAAAAAGCACAACTTAGATCAGGGTTTAACTTTAATCAAATCAATCATGTCTTAAAGCATTAAAGTCCCATACCTTTAACCTTTAAAACAATCCTCTATTCATTCACTAAATTCAAGCCCCATAACTTCAATTTAAAGAATAAATATAACATCCTTTATTTCATAACTCCAATCAAATCAAATCATATCTTAAAGCATTAAAGTCCCATACCTTTAACCTTTAAAATAATCCTCTATTCATTCACTAAATTCAAGCCCCATAACTTCAATTTAAAGAATAAATATAACATCCTTTATTTCATAACTTCAATCAAATCAGATCATATCTTAAAACATTAAAGTCCCTTACATTTAACCTTTTAAACAATTATAATTTCATTAATCACATGTTCCCAACTTTAATTACGTGAAAAATTATAATTTCCTCCAACTTGAATTTAATAAACAATTATAACTTAATCCCTTTATTAAATACACATTTGTTTTATAAAGTCAAAGTCCCAAACCTTCAACCTTAAAAAAAAAACTTCATGTATTTACTAAATTAAATATTTACTCCCTTAATATAGAAATATATTCTTTCTCTTGTATTTTATAAATTAAAATGACTCCAACCCCTAATTTATAAACCATTATTGCATTTTTTTAATAAATCAAAGCCTAATTTATATGCCTATATTATTTAATGAAATAATAATCAAGGAGATAACTCATTAAACCTTCCTTCAATTATTTAATAAATCAAAGCCTAACAACTTTAATTTATTACCCCATAATATTTAATGAAATAACAATCAAGGAGATAACTCATTAAATATATAATCAGAGGGTTAATATCTTAAATTGGCCACAGGCCTAGGCTAACTTATAAGACCTGAGAACCAATCCCACCCTACAACCAAGAGTAGGTTCACAAGAAACTACCATAGTTGATATTTAGGCTTGGTCAAACATGTTGGTTAATACAACCCACATCTACTTGGTTTGCATTCTAGCCTCTACGACTAGGGCTTACATCCAATGCTAACGTGACTGCCACAACATGGTCACACAACCAAGTAATTTTTCCTTCCTTAAAACTATCACATTCTTCGAATAGCCTATGAAAACACAACTATCTTAACATTACAAGGTAGTTTTACACAAAATAAACCGATAAGAGGTAGTTCCTCCCCTAAACCCTCCAACTAGAGATAACACTATCACACGCAGACTTACATCAAAGATGGTCCAATGAGATAAATATTTAGGCAAGCCCACTCGTAGGTTTCACTATGCCTTACTCATACTAGGTTCCTTCGTACCATAATAATGCATGTGGGACAGTAGGTTTAAGAAATAGGAAATATGTCTCACTACTAGTTGTGAGAGTGCATAGGATTCTAGGTGGCTTCAGATAGCTCAAAACCCCTCCCCAAATGCCTGTGGATGACCTATGTTGGGTTCACTTGGCAATAACGCTTAGAGATAGACTATCATAGAATAGAGTCGATGCGCTTGAAGCTAAACAAGGAAAATTTGATCTAAATGATGCACCAATGTGAATACTGGAAGATAAGAGGGACATTCTATTTACAACATCAAACAGAATGGCTTAAACCCATAACAACCTTTGGTTCTAACTGAGAGACAAGGCATTAACTCACTACACTAGCACAATTATCAAAATTGAAACTAAACTCCATTAAAATTCATAATGATGCTCTCCCAAATGGACAAGGTTGTTGGGAATGATTTCACCAGGTTCTCGAAGCTATTTAAGATGTTGTCCAAGGAAGGATCAAATTTAGAAGGTATGGTTTCCAGGTTTTTAACACAGGTCAGAGAGATGTCCAAAGTTGCCATTTAAGTCTTACAAGCTCAACGTGATGGCATTTTTGAAAGCAACAGACAAGGTTGATTCCAGTTATTTTCTTAGTTTATTACATCCCCAAAGCCATAGGCTAATAATATTTCAATTTAATCTCCTCCAACATTTAACCCAGACAGTAATACTAACCATTTTTACTGACTGTTGGACTCCTTGAGATGCTGGAACTTCCTTGATTTCTCCTTGATCTTCCTCTCACGTGCCTATATTTGTTCCTTCCAAAAACAGAGTAACCTCACTCATATCTGTCATGAAGTAGCAACATTTGTTCATTTCTCCCAAACATAGCAACCTCTGTTCGTTTCTCACAAATGTAGCAACCTCTGTTCATTTCTCATAAATGTAGCCTTTCCTTCCTTCCTCCCATGCATAGCCACCTCTCTCTTATGTGCCCCCTCATCCTAGGTAGCCTATTCACCACCTTATCCATCCTCTTCAAAAATCGTGCAGCCTCGAGCCTCCATTTTCTTTATGTTTTCATGTCATTCTTATCCTCCATTGGGCGACAAGCGATTTTCATGATAGATATTTCCATATTTGGATATAATAGTTCCCTTGTGATTGATAGAGTAGCATACACTAAATAGATGTAAGCAAATTATATTTATTATTTTCATCTTTGGATATAATAGTTCCCCTATGCTTCATAGAGTAGCCTGCACTAAATAGAGGTAAGCAATTTTATATTTATTATTTCCATCTTTGGATATAATAGTTCCCCTATGCTTCATAGAGTAGCATGTACTAAATAGAGGTAAGCAATTTTATATTTATTATTTAAATATAAATAATATCTTTCTCTAAAATATCCCCTAAATGATATTTTATTATCATTTAAAATGTACTACTTTTATTTAACAACAAAACTCCATTATTGTTTTCAAATAGTAATACCTATTTAATTTTAAATGAATTTTCATTCTTCATTTAGATTAGGGTTTATTAATGAATTTAAATGAATTTACATTATCATTAAATTCAAACTTCATTAATTAATTTAAATGACTTTTCATTCACCATTTAAATTAAATCAACCTTTCATCAAGAAGAAATGCTCTAACATTATTTTAAAATAACAATTTGCTTTACGCATCCACATTCATATTGTAAAATGTTCTCCTATTGAATTCCAACATCATGTTACTTAATCCATAATGCAGTAGAGAGCAATCAAGTTTACAAAACAACAAAGAGGGAGTCTTTCCATCAACCCAATTGCCTATCTCAGTCGAAATTTTTTTGATAGCTACCAGGCTATCAACTAAGGCTCAAGGTGATCAGTTATTGATGATTATCCCTTTCGACAATACATACCTATATGAAGGTATCTATCCATATTACCTCAAAGCACCTTAATCATCATTTCCCCTGATCTTAAGTACCCTCATTTTTGGTGGATTCTTTTGCCTTCTCCACCTATGAGCATACCTTATCCTACACACTTGGAAATATGTTAGCGATAACATACCCTTCTAAATAAACTAAATATAATATAGTTGGTTCAATTATTCAAACTAGGTATTACCACATCATAGGTAAATACATTGTTTATTTGTGCCAAATAGTCCACTAGGGAGGGTCATGATAGATGGGATCCATATAGGGGGATGTTTCAGCTCCCCACTAGAGAGGTGACTGTGACACTTGAGGATGTATATTGTATCCTCAAGTTACCAGTGGAGGGTTTACATGATGAGATTGGACACAACAATAAGCATGAGTTGATCTACATGTTTAGATATGGATGGAAGGATGTGGAGGTGATAGGTGGAGGGATAACATACTTTTCCATGTATGTGGACAAGAAGTTAGATTTCCTACCCACATTGGGATGTTTGTGTTGGCCAACATAGTGGACCCGAATAGTACTAACTATTGGTTTCCATGGAACCTTATCAGTTTGGTGTATGATATGATTGCTACACCTCAAGTGTATGCATGGGATCCTTCCTTATTGGTATAGTTGTACCATAAGCTATATGATGTGAGGATGCAAAGTTTATAGGGACTAGGTTACAATTTGCTATTGCAATGCTAGGGTTGGGAGCACTTTAGTGTGGCTTGACCTATGGGTTTACCAACTAGGGGATGGGATAGGGAGCAGCCCTATGTGATAAGGTGATCAGTGTTAGAGGAGGTGTAGTCGAGTCATCCTGTTTGGACAAGTCAGTGGTACAGGGATTTTTGGGTTGGATTGATAACGGTTGAGGTGGTATGGAGGCCATGGTGAGGTGTCATGTATATAGGTGGTGGGGAGCATGTATAGTGGGTGCGGTAGACTAGATGGGTGGTTGGGAGGTACACAAAGAAGGTGGAGCTAATCCAGTTCTCACAAGTGTTACATTAGTTTGGATTGAGGTATGGGGTTCCTCAGGAACCCATTCTCTATAGGTATCATCAGGATGAGATAGACCTCCCTTGTGCTAAGGTATAGAGATCTACTTATGAGGATGATGAGAAGATGGATCTCCTTGATGTGGATGATGTAGGGACTATTGAGGAGTACGATGTATAGTTCATGAATTAGAAGACATATGTATTGAGTCCAACATTAAATAGGGGAAATGGGGATGGGTATGAGGATCCTAAGAACCAAATGTGCCTTCAAGATAGTAGTTTGAGGAAGTAGACTAGGAGGATAGACAAGCAGGTTCTAGATTTTGGAGTATATGAAGGATGCATGAAGGATAGGGATGAGGTTTTTGATGGGTCTCTTGGTCGTAGAGAGGAGTATTGGGTGATATTGGAGTAGTTGGTGGCAGAGCAAGATGTTATGGTACCATCTTGGGATGTAGAGATATCTAAGCTATAGTATGGGTAGAGGGCTCAGGATGCTAATATAATAGCTCAAGGTGTAGAGGTAGCTCGATTGCAGGTGGATCTAGGGGCATGAATGACTATAGGTGGAGTCAAGGATAGGATCACAAGGCTCCAAGTAGATATGCTAGAGAAGATTTGCTGACAAATACATGATTTACACAACCTTCAAGCTCAGGATGGATATATTCGATTGTTGGAGGATCTATTGATGGCGCATGACATTGGGCTTCCAGATCCACTCTCCTTATCCATATCCAGGTATACTATGCCTAGTGAGTCTAGGCATATCTCTAGATCTAGGGCTCCTCCAAGGTCACAGGGTTCCTCTTATAGGCATTAGCTAGTACTTAGATACACCTTTTGTATATGAGCCTTGGTTCTCTATTGTATATAGCCTTTGGGCTTTCATTGTACATGTAATATATATATATATATATACATATCTTTTACTTTTGTTTTATGATTTTGTGTGAATGTTTTTATGTGGATGCATGTGTATATGGATGATTAATGCAAGTGATAATGCAAATGTATATGGATAATTAATGCATAAGAAATGTGTATGAATGGATTATTAATGCAAGTGATAGAATATGTATGAATGCAAATATTCTAATGATCATTCATAGTTTAGATTTTTAATGGCCTTGTTTTAGAATTGATGTTTAATCAGGGAAACTAGACTTGTGGTATGTGGGGTAAAAAGTCTCATTAAATGACATGGATGTTGAAATGGAAGAATATATGAATGTTGATATGGAAAAAGATATGGATTTTGATATAGAAAACTAACTATTTTGCAGAGACTCAAACATACTAGTGGTATCAAACAAACACACTAAATAATACCTAATTTCTCTACGACCAAATGTGTGTGTAGTTAATTCATTTACCTAATCATGAGCATGGTAATGACTCGAGGCAATCAAGAACCAATGTGTGTGAAAGTGATTTCATTAACTCATATTGAGTAAATTGGGTGTGACATGTTATGGATGAGACCAAGAAGCTATTTTGTTTATATGTACAATTAGAGGTCTATTTAAAAGAGATGTGTCACAATGCATGAGCGTACTCCACTACCAGCATCTATATCTCTGGTGGAGGCTAGATCCATAGTCCAAGGATTTAATATTTGGGCTTTTGATATGACTATGTAACCGTCTGACTAGAAATATAGTACTATCCTTACAGCTTGAGGATTTGTGGTGTGTGATGAAAAATTTATAGCTTTGAAGAATAATATTATCAACCTAAGTGTGATGAGAATTGTATCCTATACTTAATACTCAATATTTTGTATTTGGAAGAAACTGTGATAGCAGTTGTTGGGGAAAAACATTGGTTAAATATGGTCTTATTTTTTTCATAGCCCTCTCATTTAAATTATCAAACTAGGGAACTTGTAATCTTGCAAAGTACCATGTTCAAGGCTAATTACAACATCATTTGGAGATGAGTCTACTAAACCTATCATTGGGGGAGTTTTTTTGAAATATCATTGATTCATCCACACCAATTAAATCATGCATAATAAAAGTATGGGAAAATAAATCACACCACATTGTGCTTGGAAAATAAAGGAAAGCAGTAAAACACACTTGCAAAAATAAAATATACAACACACTAAAATAATATAATCTAGAAAGCAATAGAAATTAGAGAAGGAATACTAGCTTGGAGTGGGCCCAGGCTCTAGCAGATTCCACCCGACTAAGTCACAAAGATAAAATACAAATGGAAGAACTCTCAAGCACTTTTATTAATATTGTAGTACAATGCTTACATACATCAACACTCTTAAAAATTACTTATCTTTTCAGAGAAGTCTGTGTGTTTATATAACACACACAAAGCTTCATGTACAGTTTTGTTACAACAGAAGACATGGTTACAGTCTAAAATGAGATAGTTTAGTTACTGTAATAGGCGTATGATAAAACAATTAACAAATTTTTCATATTTTTCTAAGGATAGAATATTTTCAAGTTTGATATTTGTGTTGCCCGTGTTCTGCTTCATCAAGTGGTTATGTGTTTCTTCCAATATGGATTGGATAGTTCATGTGTTTGATAAACCTCCAAATATAGCCTCCATGAAATGGATTCAAAGGTCTACCATAGTCAAAAGGGCCTCCTTCAATCGCAAAGACAATACATTTAACATCGAGGCGCCTTATTGAAGAGTAAGACACCCTTGATGTATGACATCAAGGTGCCTACCTAAGGATCAAGGTGCCTACTTGTAAAGTGAGGTGCCTACTTGTAGAGTAAGGCATCTACTTGGAGAGTAAAGCACCTACTTGTAGTTTAAGGTGCATACTTTGTTAGTCTCACAATGACACTAAGAGGGGGGGTGAATCAATGTAGCTCTTTTAAAACTTAAATCTTCAACTCTTAAAGTCGAAACAATAACAAATTAAAACCAAATAAAGCAAGTATAACAAGAGAACATCACACAACACAAGATGTACCGAGGTTCAATGATTTGGCTACATCCTAAAAATGACTATTTGGACTCCTATCCAAATCCAACCTTTGCAAAGCACAAAATTTACAATCAATTTACCAGCACCCACTGGAAGGAGCACCAACCCCTAATTTATCTGCACCAACAGAAAGGAGCACCAACCCCTGATTTATCTGCACCAACAGAAAGGAGCATAAAAAACACTTATGGCCTCTTTGAGTGGCGTATTTAAAACCTTTGAAAAAATTTTGTTTCTCCTTCCATGACTGTTCGTTTTCTCCTTCCATGACTGTTCATTTTCTCCTTCCATGACTGTTCGTTTTCTCCTTCCATGACTATTTGTTTTCTCCTTCCCTTGTGCATGCATGTGTTTTGGTTTCCAAAAAGGCTTTTCATTTTTATTTTGTGGCCCTTTGTTTCCTTTTCTCCACATGGGCATGCGTCCGCTTCTTTCCATGTGTAATGAACATCTTAGATGATTTCAAATCATTAAAGATTCCTTATGTAACGTTTTGTCTTATTCATTGAATTTTGTCCTTATGTGACAAATTACCTTATTCAATCTTCAATTTATTCCTTATAGGTCCACATCACTATGCAGTCTTCAGTTTCACTATCTTGGTGTTCATCACTAATATCAGATGCACTGTCAACTACTCTGTTCCTTTGGCAAAAATGCAACATGATGCGATATCGCAAAACTTTTGTTTCTCTATATGCTTGTCCTTTTTGAGTCACGAAAATGCAACATGTCACGATATCGCGAAACTTTTTCCTTCTTGCTATTTCTCTTTACTTTGGACCATGAAAATGCAACATGTCACGATATCACGATACTTTTTTTCTCCTTGCTCTTTCTCTTTGCTTTGGACCGCAAAAATGCAAAATGTTGCGATATCGCGACAATTTTTTTTCTTTGCGGTGTTTTGCTTTTTCTTTGATCTTAGCATATGGGCCACTTAGGTCTTCTTGGAAAATATGCAAAAATGTGGGTCCCCAATTTTGGGGTACGTTGTGGAGCAGCCACAACATGATGATTTTTCCAACTTTGCACAAACAACCTGTAACAACTTCACCCAAACATTAAAAACATCCTCATAAGCATTTAACATCACTGTACATACTCTGAATAACCTCTAAACTCCTATCCACTGCATCAACTGATCTATCTGACTATTTTGACAATAATGACAATACTGTCACTACACCTTGCTCAACAATCTCCTCCATTGGAATTGTTGGCAAGACACGTGCAATTTCTTTTAACTCTTCTCCCCCTTTGACAACAATACCAAAGGGCTGCTGCAAACTCCCCCTGAGTCCATGCACAACATTCTTAGATAAAATTTATTACACTTAGCAAAAATCACAAACATGAGCAAAAATATAAACAAATACACAAATGCCCCCCTGAGAATGTGGTTCCGATAGCTATTCAATTCTTGGGAAGCGTGACCACTCCCAATTTATTGCGAAGGTACTCAAAGACTTCCTTGGGCAATAATTTTGTGAAGATATCTGCTACTTGCTCTATTGTTGGAACAAAATCCAACTTAACCTTACCTTCCACAACTTTCTCCTTCAAAAAGTGATACTGGATAACAATATGTTTTGTGCGAGAATGCATAACCAAATTCTTTGAGATGTCAATGGCACTGGTGTTATCACACTTAACTAAAATTGGCTCACTGAAGTTAATACCAAGATATTTCAGGTTTTGTTTCATACATAATACCTGCGTACAACATGTTGTCACTGCAATATATTCTGCCTCTGCTATGGATAAGGAGACTGACTCTTGTTTCTTACTATGCCACGCGACCAACCTGTCTCCAAGATAGAATGCACCTCCACTGGTACTCTTTCTATCATCTACACATCCTGCCCAATCTACATTTGAATACGCAATAAAGGTGAAGTCCTTATCTTTCGGATACCATAACCCATACTCCATAGTACCCTTGAGGTACCGAAGAATCCTCTTCACTGCTGTCACATGAGTCTCCTTGGGACTAGCCTGAAATCATGCTACCATGCATACTACCTACAAAATATTTGGTCTGGTAGCTATCAAGTACAGTAAGCTCCCAATCATAGATCTATACATGGTTTGATCAACATGTGGAGATTTTTCATCCTTGCTCAACTTGCAACCTATCATCATGGGAGTGCTAACTGGATTACAATCCTCCATTATGAAATTTTTTAGCATCTCTTTCACATATTTAATTTGAAAAATAAATATGCCCTTCTCATTTTGATTAACTTGCAACTCTAGGAAATAAGAAAGTTCACCAATCATTGACATTTCAAATTCTTTCTACATCTTATTTGCTAAATCTTTACACGACTCATCTTTGCTACTGCAAAATATGATATCATCTATGTATACAACAAGAACAATAAGATGGCCATTTTCTTTTTTGACATACAAAATACTATCCACCATACCTTTCTTGAACCCTTGTTGAGTAAGATAGTTGTCTAGCCTTGCATACCATGCTCGGGGTGCCTGTTTTAAGCCATATAATGATTTCTTCAACTTGCAAACCAATTTGGGATCATCACCAAGTTGGAAACCATATGGCTGTTCAATATAAACCTCTTCTTCAAGTTTTCCATTCAAAAATGTTGATTTCACATCCATTTGATAAACTTTGAAATTCTTGTAAACTGCTAAATCTAGAAACATTCTAATTGCCTCTAGTCTAGCCATAGGTTCAAATTTTTCCTCAAATTCAATACCTTCAACTTGTGCATAGCCTTTACATACCAATCTTGCTTTATTCCTGACTACCTATCCTTCTTCATTCAATTTGTTTCGAAAGACCCATTTAGTACTAATTATATTTTTATTTGCAGGTCTTGGAACTAACTCCCAAGTTTTGTTTTTCTCGATCTAATCTAATTCTTCATTTATTGCCTTCATCCAAATTTCATCTTTGCTTGCGTCAGTAACATTTTTGGGCTCAATGCTGGATAATAGAGAGTAGTTACTTACTACTTTTCTTCTTGTCTGAACACCAACTGTGGAGTCTCCAATTATTTGCTCTCTAGGATGATATTTTTGTCAGCTGCTTGTTTTGAATTTCTTATTTTATTCCAGTTATGAATCACTGTTTGAATCATCTGAGTCAATTTTTTGTTTCTTTTCTATTTCCTTTTCCTCAGCTCCTTCAATAACCTCTTCATAAATTGGGTAGTTCTCTTCATAGCTAATTTCTCATTCCCTACCTTCATCAACTTTAACATCGGCACTATCCACAATTTTACTTAGCCTCTTGTTGTAGCATTTGTAAGCTTTTCTTTTTTATGAATAGCCAAGAAAAATATCTTCATCTACTCTATATTCAAACTTACCAAGGTTTTCTTTAGTTCTTTTGATGTAACACTTGCTGCCAAAAACTTTAAAGTATCTTACTATTGCCTTTTTACCGAACCACAAATCATAAGGAGTTTTGCTCTCATGCATCCTAAACATGCACCTATTTTGGATGTATACCGCAGTATGGACTACCTCTTTCCAAAATCTATCTGCTACTTTACTCTCAGTCAACATAGTCCGTGTCATTTCCTGCACTGTCCTGTTCTTTCTTTCTACCACACCATTTTTCTGAGGTGTCTTGGCTGCTGAAAACTGTCTCCTAATACCATATTTTTCATAGTACTCTGTAAAATCCTCTGAAATGAACTCTCCTCCTCTATCTAATCTTAAAAATTTAATCCTTTTTCCTATTTGATTCTCAACTTGGTTTTTGAAAACCTTGAACATCTCAAAAGCTTCTTATTTATGCTTCAAAAATAGTACCCATGTCATCCTAGAATAGTCATCTATACACAACATAAAATATTTGTCACCATTTATGCTTTGCGTTCTCATGGGTCCACATAAATTAGTATGTATTAGTTCCAAAGGTTTGCTTGTGTAGTACTCTTTTGTTTTAAATGAGACTCTAGTTTTCTTCCCCTTTTGGCATGAAGCACAAATTCTATTTGATGGTTTTCCAATGGTGGGAATATCTCTCACTACCCTTTTTAAGCTAAATTTTACTAGATTATCAAAACTGATATGACCGAGCCTCTTGTGCCACAACCAATTTTCTTCTTCTTGTCCAATAAAGCAAGCTCCTTCTGAATTCTCTGAGAGAGTGTACAGGTTTCTAGATGTTCTCGATCTAGTTTCTATCAACTTTCCACTGTTTTCTTTTCTGACTTCACAACCCTGCTTCTTAAAAATCACTTCATGACCTCTATCACAAATATGACTTATGCTCAACAAGTTATGCTTCAGACCAACCACAAACAAGACTTATTTTGACTTGATTTTTCCGTCACTGATCTTAACTGAACCTTTGCCAACTATCTTAGCTCCATCATTATTTCCAAATTTTTATCGAACCACATTCATATTGCTATAACTTCTCAAATTTCTGTTTGTCACCTGTCATATGACTGGAGCATCCACTATCAAGTATCCATGGTGCAGATTTATTATGTTCTTTAAATGTTGTTTGTACGATCAGGGATTCCTTTTCTTCCTTAGATAACTCTTTTTATTTCCACTCTGGTTTGATTACAGTTTTGGGCTCTTGTTTTGAATTTTATTTTTCAGTAGCTTGTGCATGTTTTTCGAGAAATTTTCTATTTTTTCTCATTCCATTTGGTTGAATTTTTCTTTCTTGAAATTGATTTGATGCAAATGTACTTCAATAATTTCTTGCAATGTGCCCAAAATTATGACAGTTATAACATTCTACTGCATAATCCATCAAAGGTGAAAAAAAATTTCTACTAGTAAAATTCCTTGGTCCTACATTATACTTTCAATCTGAAATCTTATTTCCATAACCATTGCATTTAAAATAGTAACCAGAAAAGAGATGATTGAACCTGGGTGATGGTATTTGCCATATTGTTGTAGAAGCCATAAATCTTCTTCTTCTTTGATGTGTGACATTGGTGAATTGTGCCTTGCATTATTTCTTTCTTTTGCATGAGTCAATTTTTCTTGATCAACCTGTTTCTTATCTTCATTCTTTATGGATTCTTCATTTGTGGCCTTTGATCTATTTGATTATTCTCCTTCATCAAAGCCCAAACCAAATTTGATGCCTGTAGTATTTTGGTTATTTATGATCTTATCCAGCTTCATAGAACTTTATTCACGTTTATGATAACAACTAATTTTACGATTCATCTCTTCTATTTACATCCTTAAACCAACAGTCTCTTCTTCGAGCTTGCTGCAATAATCTATTTTCGTGGTTATTTGCACTTCGAGATCTTTAGATATTTTCTTGGATTCTTTTATCTGTACTTTCAAACTGGTTATGATTTCATTTGCATCCTCAAGCTTTCTTGAAATTTTCTTATTCTTTTTTCTTTCTATCTTCAATTCATCAAGAGCTACAATTAGTTCCTCTTCCAAATTTACTTTTGCATCAATTTCTTCTTCATCACATTCCTATTATTTTTCTATTTTTTCTTCTTTGAGTGCCATGAAAAGAGCTTCACCTGTTTCATTTTTAGAATCCTCACCGTAGTTGTCTTATGATGAACTGACATTCTTGGAGATGAAACTTTTCTTCTTGAAGTTGCTTTTTCTGAAATTTATTTTTTTATTCCAGTCACTTCTTTCTTGGTGCGATCCTTCATCACTTTTGTTCTTCTCATTAAGTGGACATTTAGCTGCAAAATGCCCAATGCATTTACAATTGAAACATTTAAATGGTAACTTTCCTCTGTATTTTCCTTTTTCCCTTTTTAGTTTTTGAACAAAGTTTGCTTCTATTTCATCTGATGTCTCTTCTTCCTTGGATTCTTGTTTTGCTTTCATATTTTTATGGGATTTAAAAGCAGTTTCTCTATCTGTGGGTTTAGATTTTCCTATTTTCATTTCATATGCAGTCAAAGAACCATCCATCTCATCCATACTAAAAGAATTTAGATCTTTAGCTTCTTCTATAGCTAAAACTTTAGAATCAAACCTTTGGAGAAGAGATCTCAATACCTTTTTCATGATGATATAATATTTGATTTCCTCATTGAGTCCTCTAATCGCATTAATTACTTCATTAACTCTCAGCATATATGCCTCTATGTTCTCATCTTCATTAATATTTAATACTCTGAAATGAACTCGATGTGTTTGTAACTTGGCCTCCTTGATATTAACCTATCCTTCATGAATTCTCCTCAGTTTGTCCCATATTTCTTTTGCCATTTTACAACTCATAATCTTTATCAGTTCATTGTCCACTAATCCGCACATGATAGCATTCTTTGTTTTTGAGTCATTCTCAAATAGTTTCTTACCAACAACATCGATTAGATAAGTGGTGGGTATTGTGTATCACTATATACTGAATCCCAAATGTCGTATCCCAAAGCACAAAGATATGTCTGCATCCTGAGTCTCCAAAATACATAATTAGTTTTGTCAGCCAATGGTGCTTTGTTTGATGAGAAGCCTTCACCACCTGCCATTGTGTCACTTCCAAGATCACCCTAGCCGGTTAAGCTTGTTCAGGAACCTCGCTCTGATACCAATTTTTAGTCTCACAATGACACTAAGATGGGGGGTGAATCAGTGTAGCTCTTTTAAAACTTAAATCTTCAACTCTTAAAGCTGAAATAATGAAAAATTGAAACCAAATAAAGCAAGTATAACAAGAGAACATCACACAACACAATATGTATCAAGGTTCATCGATTTGGCTACATCCTCAAAATGATTGTTTGGACTCCCATCCAAATCTAGCCTTTGCAAAGCACCAACTTTACAATCAATTTACCAACACCCACTAGAAGGAGCACCAACCCCTGATTTATCTGCACCAACAGAAAGGAGCACCAACCCCTAATTTATCTACACCAACAGAAAGGAGCACCAAAAACACTTATGGCCTCTTTGAGTTGCATATTTAAAACCTCTAAAAAATTTTTGTTTCTCCTTCCATGACTGTTCATTTTCTCCTTCCATGATTGTTTGTTTTCTCCTTCCCTTGTGCATGCATGTATTTTGGTTTCCAAAAAGGCTTTTCATTTCTATTTTGTGGCCCTTCATTTCCTTTTCTCCACATGGGCATGCGTCTGCTTCTTTCCATGTGTAATGACCATATTAGATGATTTCAAATCATTAAAGATTCCTTATGTAACATTTTGTCTTATTCATTGAATTTTGTCCTTATGTGACAAATTACCTTATTCAATCTTCGATTTATTCCTTATAGGTCCACATCACTATGCAGTCTTCAGTTTCACTATCATGGTGTTCATCACTAATATCAGATGCACTGTCAACTACTCTGTTCCTTTGGCGAAAATGCAACATGTCACGATATCACGACACTTTTGTTTCTCTGTCTGACTGTCCTTTTTGAGTCGTGAAAATGCAACATGTCATGATATCCCGACACTTTTTCCTTCTTGCTCTTTCTCTTTAGTTTGGACCGCAAAAATGCAACATGTCGTGATATCGTGACTCTTTTTTTCTCTGCCTGCCTGCCCTTTTTGAGTCATGAAAATGTAACATGTCGCGATATCGTGACACTTTTTCTTCTTGCTATTTCTCTTTACTTTGGACTATGAAAATGCAACATGTCGCATTATCGTGACACTTTTTTTCTTCTTGCTCTTTCTTTTTTCTTTGGACCGCGAAAATGCAACGTGTAGCGATATCGCGACACTTTTTTTCTTTGCGGTGTTTTGATTTTTCTTTGATCTTTAGCATATGGGCCACTTCGGTCTTCTTGGAAAATATGCAAAAATGTGGGTCCCCAATTTTGGGGTACGTTGTGGAGTAGCCACAACATGGCAATTTTTCCAACTTTGCACAAACAACCTATAAGAACTTCACCCAAACATCAAAAACATCCTCATAAGAATTTAACATCACTGTACATACTCTGAATAACCTTTGAAATCCTATCCACTGCATCAACCGATATATCTAACTGTGTTGACAATAATGACAATACTATCGATGCACCTTGCTCAACATACTTGTATAGTAAGGCACCTACTTGGATATTAAGGTGCCTACTTGTAGAGTAAGGCACCTACTTGTAGAGTAAGGCACCTACTTGGAGAGTAAGGTGTCCTTTACCAAGGCACCTATTTGAATATCTTGGCACCTTCAGTTAAGGCACCTATCTGAAGATCAAGGCACCTTCCCAATATGCCTTAGCTTGTAGACACCTAAAACGCGTCATGTCGATGGCGACTACTCATATGGACATGCTACAAGACCATATGGAAGATCTTGGACAGACTCCAAGATAGAGCAGTGGTTCTAACCACTCAAGTTGGGCTCCTTGGCCTAATCAGTCTGAACCATAGCCCAGACCTATGGTCTATAGTCTGAACCATGGCTAAGGCCTATGGTTTACAGTCTGGACCATAGCTGCAACCTGTGGTCTTAACTGAAGTTCAGTTGGCCTTCATCCGAGCCAAATCGGTTTGAACGACCATTTGTTCTAGAAGAAGGTGGTTAGAGGATGGAAGCTTCCAATCCAACTATCCTAACCACCCCTTCTTGATCTTGGCTTCTCCATGAAGCCACCCCTAGCCCTAGGGACATCCTATAAGTACCCCTTCAAAAATAGGGAAAAGATAGAGAGATATAAACATTTTGATAGAAGCATTATAAATACTAAGAAGAAGCATTTGGAGATCAAAGCAGCAAAGCCCTATCAAATTGTGGACTCACTTGAGTGCATAGAGAGAGCCTTGTTGCCATCCCCATTGTCAATTTGTCAAACATCATGACAAATTAGGCCATGGATGCCCTAAGGACCTAGGAGAGCCAAGAAATGCTAATTCGAGCAAACAGAGGCCCTATTCAATGATTCAACCACCAAACTTATTAGAGGACACCGAAGGTGACCCTTGAACATCAATTGGACAAGGAGGTCAAGCCCACAACCCTTGAATTTGGAGGGCAAACCACTTGGTTGCTCACCATGGCTTTCAGCCATGGTTTATAGTGCAGACCGCTCATCAGAGCTACGGTTTGCAACAGAGGTGACTTCTCCTTATTGTTTCATTTCCAATATGCTTAATTAGATTACATTTAGCATTTTAATGGTTTAGTTAGGATTTTAGAGACTTCTGACCAACATAATTAGTGTTTTTACTAACTTGTTCTCATTATAGTAGTTTAGACATTAATGGCTTCTTTTCATGTTATAATGCTTCATTTCAAGTAATTGATTCCATAGATTGATAGTTGTATTTCTTGTTTACATATTTCCATCAATCTTGATAGGATTTGCATATGTTTAGCATAGTTTATGCATTTTCTTGATTTTATGTCATTATGTTATTCTCATGTTATTTGTCTTTAAAGGGCCTCATCATGAGAGGCTTCCTATGCTTTTGACATTCTTGTGTTGTTTCTTGATCATAGGAAATAGGTTTTAAAGGAGCTACAATCATTCAATTCCTTCCTCAACATGAAGAAGAGGGTCTACTCCACCCTAGAGCAGTTTGTGTCATCCTGAAGGGCACATTGAAATCACACCTACCCTTGAGAGGGAAATAAAAATACCTCCTATTGTAACAATCGTATCAAGATGATTATCCCTAAGAGGGATGTACTTGTAATTCGAGTTTGGAATTGAAATATAATGGAATAAAGCATCTTTTATTGATCATTTCATTGTCAATTTCTTGTTCTTGTATGCATTTTGTATTTTGTTTATCAATTCTTGCAATAGGATACATTAGGTGTGAGCCTTTTTGGTGGTTACAGAAGGTGATCATGGTGGAACTCCGCAATTCATGCGATCTAACTATTGTTTCTTGATTTTTGAAATTGTAGGTACAGACCGTAGCTATCAACTATGGGCCAACAATTGAACTATAGGTTCAACACATGGTTTATAGTCTGAACCATAGACCAGACCTACGGTTTACACCTGACAACACAGACAATAGAAAGTAGAGTGCAGATCAACTCAAGACCTGAGGTAGGCCCTATTTTCCACTCTCTATTTTTTTTTACTTCTCTGTGTTTTTACAGAATGCATATATTTGAATGAAATTAGGAAAAGCAAATTAAAAAAGGGAAATTAATCATGTCCTAGTTCATTTACAATTTGCATTTGTAGAAAGGTGCTGCTAGGAACAACGGACCTATGATTGCAATCCACCCTAGGCTCCAGCGTGCTTGATAGAGTGTCTATTTGGTTTGCATGTGTGAGGCCCAATTAGTGGCCATTATCATCATAATATGCATTGTCTAAAAGAGCATCTAGATTAGCTTGCATTTTTTGAATGTAAAACGTTCTTTCATTTTGCATAGCATATAGAAAATGAGCATGAGTGCTATATGATGCATTTCTTTTATGTACAATAAAATGAACCACACACACCACTTGTCACTTAAACGCTAGTGAGTTGGGCTTGACATCCAACCACTAGTAGGGTTCAATGATGGTGGGCGTAATTTCCATCCGCTGGCCCAAATCCTATGCACCCTTTGTTACTAGACCAATACCGGATCCAAGAACCTTTCGTACCCTAGAAAATTTGCATGTATTCTCTTTGGAGGGTATAACGTTGACTGGGGGAAAATGGGTGAGGATCTGGGAGGACCTGTGCTCCTTGTCCGGGTGTGGACTTTCATCACCACACATAGGGGATTTACGTGGCCTGGAAGTCACATCCAGGTTGTCGAGCTATGAGCATACAGGTGAAAGCCAATTTAAACTGAGAATATCATTCAACGCTTTTCAAAACATGATAAGGAGTTCTATACTGATACAAAAAATTATTGAAACAACATCAAACAGTCTAGGGCTCACTTTTAAAAATTAATACGAGATAAACACCATTGTATACCTTGTTTTCTTAATAAAGAATAAATCTAGACATTAGGTGCACCATGGTGGAGACACGGGGTGGTCGGCAAAGGCACAAGCCTGAAGCCCATGACCAAGCCCCAATAGATTCACATCAGCACATGTCGAATCCTCACCCACATGCGCTCCTCGAACATCGTTCGATGAGCATTAGAGGAGATAATTCGACAAGGGGGAACCTATTGAGCATACCCCCAATAGAGGAGCTTCTATGCATTCCTCTAGATGTAGAATAGAGCATGGAGCCTCTCAGCATGAGGGTGTTCCACTCAGAAGCCATTACCAAGATCGCATTGCATGTGCATCCATAGGATCGGCTGAAGAGTATGTTATACAAGGATCCAAATTGGTACCCCTACATCATAGGTCTATAGGAGGATCCGTGGCTCCACCTTTGGAGTACAGACGTGATCGAGACCCACCCATTCAGGGGCATGCAGATAGGGCCACCATTGAGCATAGGCCTATGTAGACTCCCACATGTGGTGAACATCAAAATATCACTATTGATATGGCTAAGGTGGGAGCCAATGGCACACCACCGCATGAGCGATGGAGATCCAGATAGTTAGATGGATTAGGTAGCATCCTTGAGCAGCTAGGCTATAAGCCTTTGGCTCCACCCACCCGTGCTCCGAGTGAGCATAGTGGAGGTTCTATTAGGACTACTCGAGAACATGGAGAGGCTTCTAAGCACCCTCATGTGACACATCCACCATCCATGCATGGTGGCACAGAGCATAGAGCATAGCAGGATACCCATGTCATATTTATAGACAAGGGCAAAAGCATCACAAATCAGTCAGATGGGTACAGAACCCATAAGGTCGCTCACACAGAGCATGCATACAAGAGGCCTATCATGGCCAATGACCTTGATAGATCACATAGAATAGTATCTGAGCAGTGGTGACATAGCTCCTCCAAGATCAATTGGAGGATGCTCACCTAGAAAGGCAATGGATTGAAGAGGAGAATCTTCAATCATAGAGGCTCATCAGACAAAGACTATATGAGCAGCACCTATGGGAAGAACGCATCCTTACCCAAAAGGAGCGCATAGAGCAGGAGGATAGGCTAGCCAGGGCTGGTCTATATACTCATGTCGAGAATAGAGAGTGCACTCAGAGAAAGGCTTTCTCACAAGTCGATGCATAGCAGGAGCAGAGATGCTCATACTCATATTAGTGCCCAACAAAGGGAATGACCACCACCATTCGAACATGAGGGGCAACAACAATATGAGGAAGAAGAGGGAGCGGGAAACAATCAAGAATATCCTAAAGAATCCCTAGTCGAGGAGGAGGAGGAGCAATGACCTCCACCTCGATAGAGGAAGAATGTACCTCCGAGACCACCCTCACGTCAGCTTAGGGAGGAGGACTTCTTATCCTTAGAGGCTTATAAAGCCCTAGCTGAGAAGGTAAAAGTGATTGAGAGGCAAGGCGTGACACTTCAAAATCTGACATTAAGAAAGATTCATAATGAGCCTTTGGACCCCTCGATACCTGCTCCAACTTACCCTGAGCATTTCGTTATGCCTAGGTTAGACAAATTTAAAGGTGACGAAGATGCACAGGAGCATGTCACAGGATTTTTGGATGCCTATTTCCAAATTGCTAGCAATAATGCCTTGCTTTTGCACACATTTGTTATGACCCTTTTAGGCCTAGCCCGAGAGTGGTTCAATCAGAAAAAGAGGCACAACATTACCAATTTTGAGCAACTAGTTGATGCTTTTCTTGAACACTTTTCTTTTGGCATCAAGAAATAGGCTAACCTTTTTGACTTGGCTATGCTAGCTCAACGTGATGATGAGCCAATTGAAAAATACAAAAAGAGGTGGAGAAGATTGATGGTAAAGCTACCATTCCCTATTCCTACTATAGAATTAACCCGAATGTTCACCAAGAGTTGTGCCAAGCACATCTCGCTACTATTGCAACTATAGCAGTATCCAACATTCGAGGAGGCTTTGGTGCAAGCCAAGGTAATTGAAGACATCAAGTTGTAGGAAGGCAATTTGAAGCTTAAGAATAGGAAAGAGGGGCCTAAGAAAAGCTCCATGAAGCAAAAGGGCAAGTAGGCCCACATCAACCAGGTAGTGCTAAACCTCCAGAGAGAGGATAAAGGGTAGCAAAAGTAAAATTATCAGGCCCAACCTCCTCCTACGTAGTACAAAAAGTGCAATAACAACTATAAGGGCAAAAACAAAGAACAACACCCACCTCACCAATTCACACCTCTAAAAGAATCATTGAATTCAATATTCCACCAGTTATGTGAGGCTAAGGTGATCAGACTACTCGAGGTTAAGCTAGTCGATCCAAATCAGCCCAAGTCGAAGGGATATCAGGATGACTTGTTTTGCATCTACCATCGAGTGAAGGGCCATGACATCGAGGTATGTTGGTCCTTCAAGCATATTGTGCAAAACATGATTGAAAAGGGTGAGCTTGTAATACCAAGTAATCCATAGGCGCCTGACAACCAGAACATGGGGATTTACAAAAATCCGCTACCAAACCATGAGGCGCCGCACAACAACGTTGGCCAGGTCAACCAAGTGCAAGTCGAACCGCCTACCCAAGGGTTCATAGGCATGGTGAATGTTGTTACAAGACATGGGAGATATGAGTAGCCAAATCAACCATATGCTCCCATAAGAATACAAGCCACACCGAATCAATAGCCGACACAGAATATTCTAGGCCCACCAACGAGATCGATGGTGACCATACGGAGCAAGTTAGTCCAAAACCTATAGATAACTCCTACAAAGCTGTCTATATATGAACTAATACAGTAGTCCCCTAGGCACAGGGAGACTCTTATGGACATTCTAAGGTCCATCAAAGTACAGTCTCAGGATGCACAAGCATTTACCAATTTTGTGGGACATGTACAATAGTGCCAGGAGCCCATGATCCAATTTTATGATCATGAAATTAAGATGGTTCCTATAGATATGGTTGACCCACCATTGCATATCATTGCATGTGTTAATCATGTACCATTTAAGAGGGTCTTGATCGACACTGGTTCATCGATCAACATAATAATGACCAAGGCATTGAATCATTTGAAGCTACCAAAATCACACATTGTGCCCACCACCTTCACGTTGAGAGCATTTAACGATGCCCTATGCTCGATGGTTGGCACGATTGTCCTACCAATGTAGGTAGGCCTAAAGACCATCTCTATGATGTGTCATGTGATCGAGGGGGCCATGCAATACAACATCCTACTCGGGAGGCCTTGGATTCATGAAATGCATTGTGTTCCCTCTATATTACACCAATGTGTAAAATATTTGCATGAGGGATGGGTTCACGTAGTGTCATCAGATGAAGAACCTTTTAAGTTCATGAACCTAGAGGATTTGCTTGGGGGTTTCATACTCCCATCAATGCACCTGGACATCCGACCCGCATCGTCGATTAAAAATCTAGGAGGTAAACCAATAGTACATGCTCAACCATCGATATCTATGTCACACAGATCTGAGTGCACTACTGCTACTTCGCTGAAACCGATTGCATCAGTGATGCTTCGGGATGACAGGAAGTTAAAGGTGAATATGGGTAAAAAAGAGAAGAAGCAAATGCCCGAACCAATCGCTAAGGAGGCTCCCATCCCCATGGAAGTGGAGGAAGCCCAAGACATAGTCAAGGAGGTACCTCAACCTACCTCACCTACATCATCAATAGGGTCATCCACACCGTGGGTGATAGTACATCTCGCCAACACCAGATTAGGTGAGTATATTGTGTAGAATGTAACCTTCAGACCTATTCTAGAGACTGCACAAGAGATGGGTCGACCGTCCACTCATCGTTATCTAGTTGGATCGATGGTTCCATTGGGAGAGCCACCTAATCAGACTAATTTCATCTACGTTGGGCTAGATCAGCTTCCAACGTGAGAGCCCATGGATGAAGATAGTGATGAACCTTTTGTAGTAAATGTTCATTATTTATCCAACCCAGAGTACTCCATGCATATTTTTGAGTTGTATCACTGGCATGGGTATGAACTTGGTCTATTTGAACAAGGGCGTAGAACTCCATTCGAGCCATGTTATCAGCTAGCAATTGATAGGTTTGGATTGGGGTTATAGATACAAGGACAAGATGACTTGCTTGCAGCATCCTTAGATCACTTGTACCTGAGTCTAGGGGATGATGTGGACTTCAACCCATATCATCCTAATATTTCTAGCTTTTGGAGGACTAACCCGATGGTATCTATCATCACTATTGAGCCACTTGAAGAACATCATGAAGGGTTCCTAGAGCAGACTGATACAGATCAAAACCCTAGAGGCAACCTGGGTCATCAAATCCATAGTGCAACCGATGACACAGGTGTGTAGGGGCATAACCCCATAGTTTTAGGTGATCTCGAGTCAGGAGATCTTTACAATGATGATGGAGAGGAGTCCACCTCCGAGATAAGTGGACCAAGTTATGATGTCGACAGTGAATCCTCAAACAATGATCAATCTAAGGAGGAAGCTGAGGGGGGCTATTTAAGGCCTTTGTATGTGCATCACCTACTACCTACAGAGTCGGTACATGTTACCAAAGAGATCCTTCCCAACATTGATCATTTGGAGGAAGAAGTAGAGCTAGATTTCTTGGTGATGTCACACTTGCGGTATAATTATCCAGTTTTTCTAGATAGTGATGATAGCAATCAAGAAGTCAGATTCATGGGGCCGCACTTGCCAGAGTGCCCCATAGGAGTAGGAGTGAATGATGGGTTCTGGTTGTCTGATAGTGATGAAGAAGATGAGTTAGAGAGGGCCTACCTTGGTCCTCCTTATTTACATTACCATCATCAACCCATCGACATAGATGAGGTCTATCAGTAGTTACATGTTGGTCCTCATATGAGAGCAAGATGGTTAAACCTGGATCAAATTTATCGGTTGGTTAATCCCCTTCCATCGACCTACATGGAGCTCCATGAGCCAAATGATCCTATTTTGTAGTCAATGCATAGGGAGGATCCAGTTGTTCATAGTCCTCATAGAGAAGACCCCTTTGTGCCTGTGCCATTAGAGCCAGATCATGGGTATGAGGACTACATTGATTATGTAGAAGTTGGTCCATGTGGTCCTGGAGATCAATTCCATTCCATAAACATGGTCTCCATTGATTTGACCACTCCACTCCGTAATCCAGAAGATCCATCCAAACCGTTGTATCTTAACAAAGATGCTATCGATTAGGATCATGTTGATTCACCCATTGAGCCTGAAGATTTCTTCCCTAATGAAGAAATGTTACAACCATTTCATTTTGCGCCAGGCTGTGCATACGATGTCTATCATGCCAAAAATGCTTCCAACGTGGAACCTATCAACCCGGATGATGACATCCATTTGATTCCTATGCCTCATCAGCTTGAGGAGGGATCACATATGTCAGTAGAGGAAACCTTTGAGGTGGATATCAGTAATGATCCCACCAATGCAAAGAAGGTTAAATTTGGAGAGAGTCTCACTCCAGATGAGTGGGCCACCCTCATCCCTCTACTGAAAGAGAGACCAAATCTATTTGCTTGGATGTATAAGGATATGCCAGGTCTAGACCCAAAATTGGTTACGCATAACCTTTCGCTAGATCTGACGAAGAAGTCGATCAAGCAAAAGCTTAGAAAGATGCATCCAATAGTAGCCTTAATGGTGAAATATGAGCTACAAAAGTTGTTGGATGTAGAATTTGTAATCTCCATCGACTATCCAGAATGGGTGTCCAATATGGTACCCGTGGGAAAACCTGATGGAAGAATCCGTATTTGCATGGATTTTAGAGACCTAAATAAGGCAACACCCAAAGATTCATTTTTGTTGCCCAATATTGATGCTCTCGTAGATGCAACTATAGGTCACGAAATGCTCTCCTTAATGGATGGTTTTTTTGGTTACAATCAAATTTAGATTAAACCCGAAGACCAACATAAAACCATGTTTATAATGCCATGGGGAACGTTTTGCTATAAAGTTATGCCATTTGGCCTCAAAAATGTTGGTGCCACATATCAGCGGGCCATGACATACATTTTTCATGACTATATGCATAAAATTCTAGAATATTATATCGATGACTTGTTGGCCAAGTCATTGCTGTGAGAAGAGCATGCAGAGGTCTTAAGGAAGGTCTTCGATCACCTGATAGAGCACAATGTCAGGTTGAATCCTAAGAAGTGCGTATTTGGCGTAACTTCTAGAAAACTACTAGGATTCATCATCTCTAAGCGAGGCATCGAAGTTGACCCAGTGAAGGTCAAGGCTATCTTGGAAATGCATCCTCCCACCAATATTAAAGAGTTAAGGAGCCTTCAGGGCAAGGTAGCATCGATAAAGTGATTCATCACTCAGTTATCGGATAAATGTTGACCCATGAATCGAATGCTACATAAGGGGGTCCCATTCAATTGGGATGAGGACTATCAAGCAGCCTTCACTGAAATAAAGCAATACCTGGTGACGCCGCCAGTGCTAGCTCCACCAAGGCCAGAGGTGCCTTTTCTACTATATATATCGACAACTGACTTTGCACTGGGAACCATGTTAGCCCAAAAGAACGTGCAAGGCAAAGAACAGGCCATATATTATATTAGTCGAACCTTGGTGAGCTATGAGCTCGGGTATGCATATGTGGAAAAATTATGTTTAGAAGTAGTGTTCGCTACAAAGAAATTGTGACACTATATGTTAAGTCATACGACATATGTTATATCCAAACAAAATCCTTTGTAGTACATGATGAGTAAGACGTATCATAATACGCGTACTATGAAGTGGATCATGCTACTGATAGAATTTGATCTAGAATTCATAAGCTAGAAGTCCATTAAGGGACAAGTCATAGCGGATCAATTAGTTGAGGCACCACTATCAAACAAGTAGGCCTCTAACCATAGAGCTTTCAGATGATGCAGTCTTCATCATATCTGAAGCTCCCAAACCCGAAGAACCAGAGAACAATGTTGATATGACTCTGTTCTTTGATGGTTCGAAGTGCGAGCAAGGGGGTGGTGTAGGAATAGTGTTTTTCATGCCGCAAGGAGCTCCTATGCCCTTGTCATTTAAACTAGACTTTCCATGCACCAACAACAATGTTGAGTATGAAGCCCTACTGTTGGGCCTCCACACAACCATCGCCATGAATATTAAAATATTAAACATCTTTGGTGACTCCTTGCTCATAGTAAATCAAGTTAAGGGGCTCTTCCAATGTCGATGTCCCATATTGAAAGCTTACAAGGATCTTGTTGCAATATATCTAGCTAAATTGGAATGGTATGACATCGAGGCAATCCCTCGATCATCAAATAGGTTCGCAGACACCATGGCTTCTTTGGGATCCTTAATCCCTCAGAATCCATCTATTGATTTCACTACCATTCATGTTAAAATGCTTTCGCACCTAAGCTATAGAACATGAAGCCTTTGATAATAGAATGTCAATCAACATGATCAGCGTAGAACCAAAAGTCGAATGGTTCTACAGAGTTGAAGACTTTCTGAAGAAGGCACCCTAGGGGTCATTAACCTCTCAGAGTCCGATGGGGAGTGGTACCACCATTCACCATAAGGTTGTTTCCCAGTCTACATTTGCAAAAGTAAATACACAGGGGGAGCAAGTCATCTTAGCAGTCAAAGCTGAGGCTTATCAAAATTGGATGTCATAAATCCATGACTTCCTAAAGCTTGGTGTAATCCCAGAGGGATTACCATGTGCCACGAAGTACACATTTAAATAGAAAGTGGCTAAATATGTCTTAATAGGAGACATATTGTACCGATGAGGCTACGATGGAGTTCTCCTTCATTTCTTAGAGCCCCAAGAGGCATCATGGGCAATTTCATAAGCTCATGATGGTACGTGTGATGGCCATTTCAACGACATGGCCATCATCAAGCGCATCCTTCGAATGGGCTACTATTGGCCCACTATGGAGAAGGAGTGCAATGTGTATGTCAAGAAATGCATCAAATGTCAGCATCATGCTAATCTTATGCACTTGCCATCATAGGCCTTACAACCCATCCAAGCGGCTTGGCCATTTTCTCAATGGGGACTAGATCTTATAGGCAAGATCTCTCCTCCATCATAGGGATGACATACATTTATAATCATGGCTACTGAGTATTTCACAAAGTGGGTGGAAGCAATACCCTTAACAATGACAACTGGAGCTCGTATAGCAGAGTTTATACTAGAGCATATCATAAGTCATTTTGGGATTCCATCCAAAATAATATCGGATAATGGAACGTCCTTCAAGAACAAAACTGTGAGAGCTTTGACATCTAAATATAGAATCAAACATAGTTTTGTGACTCCATACTATCCACAAGCAAATGGGTAGGCTGAAGCTTCAAATAAGATAGTGGTGGCCATCTTGAAAAATATGGTCCAAGAAAACCACAAAGACTGGCATATCCAGCTACCCCTTGCATTATGGGCTTACAGGACTAGTATTCGGATGCCCACTAGGGCAACACCATTCTCACTAGTATATGGCGTTGAGGCCATTATGCCCTTGGAATTGGAAATTCCAATGTTGCGCATCGCATTGAAAGAGTTCATCGATGATGACACCGTGTGGCAAGCTCGACTGGATCAACTGACGCTGCTTGATGAACATCGCATGAATGCCCTGGAGCATCTCCACGTTTATCAAGAGTGACTAAAATGAGCTTACAATATCAAAGTCCACCAGAGAGACTTTGAAGTTGGGGATCTTGTCTTGAAAGAGAACCAACAGAACTCTAATTTATCGCTAGATATGCGAGACAAATTCATGGCTAATTGGCTAGGACCCTACATCATATCTAAAAATATTGGTCTAGGTACCTATCACCTAACATCGCTAGGAGGTGTTGAAGAGCCTGAACCTCTCAAAATCATCCATATTAAGGTATTTTATGCTTGAGAGCATAGTAAAAGGCTTCGAGGGTTGGTTCAAAACCGCTCGGTCATCCTAAAAGGCTCCAAACACTCTCATAAGTAGTTTGGTCAATCAAAAAGCTCCAAAGGCATCTATAAGCCCTTTGGTCAAACCCAAAAGCCTCGAGGGTTTGCTTAAAACCACTCAATCATCCTAAAAAGCTCCAAGGATTTTGCTAAAAAATCGCTTGGTCAATCTAAAGGCTCCAATGACATTTCCACATTGTTTGGTCACTCCTAAAGGCTCTAGAGGCATGTACTCATCGTTTGGTCAGATATGAGGCTCAAAACTCATAAAAATTATAAAATCAATAAAATCCAAAAAAAATTGCATTTGCATTTGAATTTTGCATTTTCATTTTGCATTCACTCATGCATCCACTGCATTATTGCATTGCATATAGGCATTCATCATCCATTGCATTCCATAATAGGAGGGATTATGTTTGTCAATCTTACAAATGACACCACGTTTGTGTCTAAATCATGCATCTCTACATTTATCATAAATCCATCATTCATGTGAGTAATTGTGTTTTTCAACACAACCTATTTTGTTGCTATGGAGATATACTAGGGTTTTTCGATCATTCAACCATACCTAGAGGTCTTATCAAGAGTTGGTAGAAAGATTGCTTTGCTTTTGTAGCTGAGGTTCAGTTAGTATAGCCCTTAGCATATCAGAATCCTATCACTAATCAAAAAATTAAACAATCCTAACAAGGACTAGGGGAAGATGAAAGTCGTGAAGCAGGACCGGGTATCCTGAGGTGAAAAGAGTTATTCTTGCTTATCCCTCTATGTGGACGGTATGGGAAATGTTGGCAGTTGGCAAAAGGATAGGTTAGTTCCCTATTCAGAATCCCTTGCTTACGATAAAATGAGCAATATCCCAGAGTGATATCCCACATCAATCCTCAATATTGATACCCTAGATCGATATCATAGATCGACTTCCCAGATTGATATCCCATATTGATATCATAAGATCGATATCCTCAATCGATATACCAGAAATAGTTTTCCCAAGTAAATCCCCCAAAGGAAAGTTTTTGAAGAAAATTATCAAATGTAAATGCCGAAAAGTGAAGATCAAATGAAGATAAGAAAATAGGCTCAAATCAAGTTCAAAGTGAAGATCAAATGAAGATCATAAATCAAAGTTTGAGTGGAGATCAAATGAAGATCAGAAATCCAGTTTGAAGAGAGATCAAATGAAGATCCAGAGACAGTTCAGAATGAAGATGGAATCGACTCCCTTGCTTCACCACATATGAGCAAGTATCCCAAAAATTGAAGGATAGAAAGGAATGAGCCTGAATCCCTAGAATTGTTGGCACTACTGTACCTTACGCATGATGATATGTCTGATACACTTGCATCTCGCTTGTGGGTAGACCAATGTTTGAATGTGGAAGAGCTAGCTTCAGGTGTCCTGCATTGCCTAGTGGCTTAGTCCAACTAAAATCTAAACTTGGGATTGGATAAGACATTTGTGGAACCCCTATCTTAGCAATGGGCTGAAAGAATCCCGCCTGACATCGGGGAACGCTCGTGTCTTATCTTAATATATTCATGTGCACACACAGGGATAATGAATAGTTAGGGCCTATCCTAGCAAAAGCCTTGCACTTCAAAAGTCTAGTGTGGTTAGTATGCAACTTTTGATAAGTCTACTAGGGTGTTTGAGTCTCATGGAAAACCTCAAAAATTTCTCTAATAGCAACAAAATACCAAATATCGCAAACCATATAAAATCATCAAATTGCAAAGTATCGAGTCCATGATACATCATCATATAAAGCACAATCAAGATATAGGATAGATACCGGATGGATATTAGAAATAATATTTAGATGACCACTGACTATATCGTGCATATTTTTCAAATTTGCAAAGGAAAATAGAATGACACATTATATCATTCGCATCATAACATCGCATACCATTGCATTTCATATATGGGTGATTAATTGATCAAATTCTTATCTTAAGGATTTTCAATTACATTCATGATTTTTATACATTCTGTGGTGTCATCCATTAGATTGATAAACATAATTGCATTCATTCCTTATGTTTTAAGTGATTAAAGCATACAAGTTCATTTACATTAGATTACCATCATGTAAATAATGCATTACATACATCATAAAAAAAAAAAAAATAAAAAAAAATAACATCGCACATCTAAGCATCTAGATCACTACATATCATCATCATCATAAATTAAATAGCTATCTAGTGCATGTCATCCATACATCACATCATATAGCATCAAATTAACATAAGCATTGCATCCATGTGCATCACATAAACATAAAATTAAAAATACACAAGTACACATAATGAGTCATAAATGATCAATCTCATATATATGTGTCCAACAGAGTACATCAAGAGTACAAAATGCCCATAGGCTACAATCGTGTAGGTCCTAGACCTTACACCAAAAAATGGTACATATGCAAAAATGTAGCCTAGATCTAGTAGAGCCCTAGCTCTGGCCTGCTCCCCCTAAACTGGAGCTCTCGCCACCTCCCTCAGCCCTGTGCTCTAGAGCCTGCTCTGTAGTCGGCTCTAGTGCCTGTTGTGTGCCCTATTGAGGGCCCTATGTGCCACCTAACCCAAAGAGGCCTAGCACATGGGATACTGGTATGTCTATGTGGCTAGACCTATGACTAGAGGTCGCACCCATCTCCCTGGCCCTAGTATGGGAGCTACCTCCATGTGTGCTAGAGGACCTATGTGTCCTCTCTATCCTATGAGTCCGCTGGCTGGAGCTCACCGTGGACTATCCTGTAGTCCTGGACCTGGTCCTCTGAGACCCCATAGCATGTCTATCCTCTAGCACCTCCAAGCCTCACAATATGATAAAGCCCTCTAGCTAGGAGATGTGAGCTGCCCTCGCATCACAAAGGTCATTTCCCTCCTCTACGAGGGAAGTGAGCCACCTAATCTCTACCATGGGATCACCACCTCCTGGAAGTATAGCTGATGGTGCTACTAGTGGTGCCATGATAGCCTGAGATGAGGAGGGGTCTCCTCTATGAGCCTGGGACTGAGCCAAGTCCCTCTCTGCTATAGCCACAGCTCATTGTGCCTCTGATACCTATAGTGAGCTAGTCAGCTCCTGAATCTGACCCTCTACTATTGTGGCATGAGTCGTGGCACCTGTGAGCTCCTCCTAGATCTGCTACCACTACCTCTCACTATGAGCTAGCTTCACCTCTAACATGGTGATGCTAGTGTCCCTCTACAGCATCTGAGTGTGGAACCACCCAACCTAGCTCTATAGATCTGCTACCTAGGCTAGCAGTTGGCCTACCTCACTATCTAGAGGCACCTCACCCTCATCCAGTGCCTCCTCCTCGATATCCATAGGGGGTGCATCTCCTACTATAGCCTCTACCCCCAACCACCCTCAGTCCATGGGTGCACATTGCACCCTTATGGATCAGCCTCAACCTCATCATCAACCCGACCGAGGGGCCCAGATCCCTACCACTATAGTAGCGACCACCAAGCATCATATGCAGGAGTAGTCCCAACCATAGAAACCCCTTGACTCCTAGAAATCATCAATCGCATCCCCAAGTGTTATCGATTGTATCCACTATAAACCTATCTCTAGAGCCAACCACCTGTAGATGATCGACAACTCTAGTATATCCTAAACTAAGCCAAACTACCACAAGACACGAGAGTAAAAATGGTACTCCCTGATCTCATCCTTGTGGCCCAAGAGCCACCTATCCTGATGAGCCTGACATAGCCGCTCATCAGCCTCCAACCATGCAGGGCACCCCATGTATGGGTGCCACTCTATATCATCGAGCCTCAATCCCATGAATCTACTAAGGTAATGCTTGATATCCCCTACATGGGACCTACTTCAAAACCCCTCCTCCTCATGGGGCCAACAAGCTACATAGCACTGGTGCTCATCATCAATAGTAGTCAATCTCAAGTGGTAGCTCTATAGGATGCTCAATGTGGATATGCTACCAACCCTAGATCTATAGTAGTAGGCTATAGCTGATGCCTACCCAGCTCCTGCAAGTCACCTGATACAACTCTCGGTAGAGCTAGCATAATAAAGTGCTCCCCTAGGCTAGGAGTAGTGGTCGATGGATGGTGCTCTGAACAACCCTCCTGACACTGGCAAGAAGGTTCTAGGGGATCCTCATACCTGAGGAGTCTGGAAGGACTATCTGCATGACCAAGTGCATGAAGACTACCTCTCTGATAGAGAAGATGTGCTCCCCCTACTAGTAGCCGATGTGTACACCTCCATGATCCATCTTCCATTGGGCCTCATCACTTCGATCACCAAAGATAGCATCACAAATAACCTTCTTCCTCTGAGAGGAAGAGGAGGTGATGGCCTCACCATCAATAGGGATCCTAAAGATCTGATAGACATCCTCTAGGGTGATGGTCATTTCACCCATCGATAGATGAAATGTGTTGGTCCGGGCATTCCAGCTCTGGGCCAATGTGGTCATATATGTTGTATCTACCCTAATCATGGGTAGATCCAAGACATAGCCAAATCCAATGGCTCTGAACCACTCTCACTCCCCTATAGTAAGCTGTCTGTAGAGGGTGCAAAGTATGTCTAGCTCTCGGGCCCTAGAAGTCAATGTCTAGAAATAAACAATGCATAAGAGAAAAATCTAACTAAAAACAAGCAAAAATAGATAAAAAATGACTCTAAAAATGTCAAAAACATCAAGAAAATTCAAAAGGCATCTCAGACATGCAATAACTGGCATTAATTGCCAGAAAACCTTAGAAAAGTGAGAAAAATTAGAAAATTTTTCCAAAGTCATCGAACCGCGGGTCAACCTTGCGGTCCGACTACGGTCAAATTTGATCATTGGAAATTTAAATTCTAACCGCAGCTGATAGCTGCGGTTCCCAAAATGACAATTGGGAGCCATAGGTGCCAGCTACGGTCTAGGAATGAGACCCATTTTGGGTCCCTTCCTAGCCTAGCTAGCCAAAAAAATGAAAATCTAACCTAGCCTAGTCTACGGTGAGGTTCATTGCCAACAATTTAGTGAAGTTCATTAACCCATTACTTAATGCGGTTTATTTTTTTAGTTGGTAATGAGTGTGAGGACTCGGTTTCGAGTTACCTTGCCCACACCATGGCCTCTGCTAGTGGATGGTTATCCCGGGTCCGCCATCGAGGTACGAGTGAAATTTGAGGTCAAGTTTGGCAGCATTTCGGATCAAGGAATGTCTCTCACCTCTCAGAGCTCTCTGAAATGCAGTTATTTGAATGAGAATAATGAAATTTTCAAAGTGGGAAAACTATTTATAGTTTCCCCTAATTTTGATGGACCGCAGCCCCGACTTGCGGTTCCCAAATTGGAAATTTTCAACCGTAGACCGTACTTGCGGTTTGCAACCAGCATTAAATGCACTCAAACCCCACCGTGGGAAGGTCTAAAATGACAAATTAATGACTCCTAATGGATCAAATTTCAAAAAGAGCAATCAATATTGCAAATTTGGTGATGTTCAAAGCACCAGGATTGATCAATAAATCAAAATTAACAAAAAAATCAAATAATTAAAAACCAAATGCGCCTCGTATTCAGTAATTTACCCTATACACTTGGCGGTTGCAGTGACTTGCGATCCATGCAATTTGACAAGATGAGTAAATTACCATAAGGACATTTGGGGTAAAAATTGTCATCATTGATCTGATATGCTTCTTTTCAATCCCTAAGAAGGCCTTCGAGGCCGGACTGCTCCATGGGAACGAGGCATTTCATGTCATTTCTCCTATGACATATTTTCAGAAAATCATCGATAATTTGATTCAACACAAATCTAATTGGACTTGTATCAATTTGATTCCCTAAGATGGCTATTGCAGCCCGACTACTCCATGGGATAGAAATGTGCAAATACTATTAACAGTTGGAATCAGAAGCTGAACTAGGCCTAGCCAAGGCATTAAAATGCTCAAATCTAAATTTGTTCAGATCATTCATAGTGGTCAAGTGACCTCGTCGCTTCAATCATTGTCATTACCCTCATCGACTCATCGCTTGAGGGGGTAGTCATAATATCAAATCATAATCAAAATCAGTAGAAGATCCCGGAGATCGTAGATCCCTTGATCTTGTCAAAATTGCGTTCATCCTTGCGAATCATTGTCAATAACTATCATAAGCTTACCCCTTTGCTTGGGGAAAATAGCAAATATGATAATTTATTTGTAACTCTCATCCTTTTGGTTATATAGGCCTAACTCCTATTGTAGCACCAAAGCTACTCGAATGTCTGATGATGAGTGCAAACTCTTTCAAGTTTAAGCCTCCAAAGAGTTGGAAGCAATGATTCCAGGATGCGCATCCTTTTGCAGGACCTGGGGCATCTAATGTTGATCCGACTAATGATCATCATAGAACCTTCGACATCATTTTAGGAGGTCTATTTTTGCTCAGCGTTGTTCGATCTCACAATGCATCTCAAAAGGGGCATCTATAGACACCTAAAACGCGTCATGTCGAGGGCGACTACTCATATGGACATGCTACAAGACCATATGGAAGATCTTGGATAGACTCCAAGATAGAGCAGTGGTTCTAACCACTCAAGTTGGGCTCCTTGGCCTAATCAGTCTGAACCATAGCCCAGACCTACGGTCTATAGTCTGAACCATGGCTAAGGCCTACGGTTTATAGTCTGGACCACAGCTGCAACCTACGGTCTTAACTGAAGTTCAGTTGGCCTTCATCCGAGCCAAATCGGTTTGAACGACCATTTGTTCTAGAAGAAGGTGGTTAGAGGATGGAAGCTTCCAATCCAACTATCCTAACCACCCCTTCTTGATCTTGGCTTCTCCATGAAGCCACCCCTAGCCCTGGGACATCCTATAAGTACCCCTTCAAAATAGGGAAATGATATAGAGATGAAGAAGATGAAAAAGAGAGAGTGCATTTGGAGATCAAAGCAGTGAAGCCCTATCGAATTGTGGACTCACTTGAGTGCATAGAGAGAGCCTTGTTGCCATCCCCATTTTCAATTTGTCAAGCATCATGATGAATTAGGCCATGGATGCCCTAAGGACCTAGGAGAGCCAAGAAATGCTAATTCGGGAAAACGGAGGCCCCATTCAACGATTCAACCACCAAAATTGTCAGAGGACACCGAAGGTGACCCTTGAACATCAATTGGACAAGGAGATCAAGCCCACAACCCTTGAATTTGGAGGGCAAACCACTTGGTTGCTCACCATGGCTTTCAGCCATGGTTTACAGTGCAGACCGCTCATCAGAGCTGCGGTTTGCAACAGAGGTGACTTCTCCTTACTATTTCATTTCCAGTATGCTTAATTAGATTACATTTAGCATTTTCATGGTTTAGTTAGGATTTTAGAGACTTCTGACCAACATAATTAGTGTTTTTACTAACTTGTCCTCATTATGGTAGAATAGGCATTAATGGCTTCTTTTCATGCTTTCATGCTTCATTTCGCATAATTGATCCATTAGATTGATAGTTGTAGTTCTTGTTTACATATTTCAATCAATCTTGATGAATCTTGCATATGTTTAGCATATTTTATTAGCATTTTCTTGATTTTATGTTATAATGCTATATTCATGCTATTTGTCTTCAAAGGGCCACATCACGAGAGGTTTCCTATGTTTTTAACATTCTTGTGTTGTTTCTTGATCGTAGGAAATAGGTTTAAAGGAGCTACAATCATTCAATTCCTTCCTCAACGCGAAGAAGAGGGTCTACTCCACCCTAGAGCAGTTCGTGTCATCCTGAAGGGCACTTTGAAATCACACCTACCCTTGAGAGGGAAATAAAAATACCTCCTATTGTAACAATTGTATCAAGATGATTATCCCTAAGAGGGATGTACTTGTAATTTGAGTTTGGCATTGAAATATAATGGAATAAAGCATCTTTTATTGATCATTTCATTGTCAATTTCTTGTTCTTGTATGCATTTTGTATTTTGTTTATCAATTCTTGCAATAGGATACATTAGGTGTGAGCATTTTTGGTGGTTACAAAATTATTGCAGTAGAAGCATGCTAGGTCCACGTAGGACCTCGACTAATCAAAAGATGATAAAATCAAAAAATATCTACACAAAACACACTTCACACACAAATTAGATAATGCACATAATTTTATTAAATATATACATAATAATTCATAAAAATATACAACTCTTATTATACTACCGCACAAAAACCATTAGAAACTCATACAAAAATATGAGCATTTCTGATGCTCATCATCCCCCATGCCTAATATGTGCCACGCCCTCATGGCACCTAAAGTCGGTAGTCAACCCCTTCTAATAGGCCTTATCCTTCTATCTTCTTTTCTTATTGGTGACCTTGGCCTTCCCTTCATTCTCGAGGTTTTCATTTTTGCTGAGGGGCACTGGTCTACTATGGGACATCTTTAGGTTGCACTAGCTTTCGGCTACCTCTTGCTTGATTTTGATTTCACTTTGGCTTCCTACTACACTAGATGTGCCTTCCTATTCTGCTTGGCCCAACACCTATGCTGGGCAACACAGCCATGATTGTTTCTCCCTTCTAGAATGCAACTTCTGCTTCCTACCAAAGATCGGCATGTTGAGGTCGTAACTCTCTGAATGGGATATCGGAGTCATCCCTCTATCATCTAACCACCCTAGCCTTGAATAACCGAGCCTCTTCAAGGGTGAGGCCAACATTTTCTTCAATGATCATAGCTACCTCTACTTTCAGCCTGAATATCCCCTATCTCTCCATATATTTTTGCATTCTAGAGGGTCATCCCTAGGATGAACCATATATCCACCAGAACTGGTCTTCCATAGTAGGGTCAACGCAAATGCTAGGCCCTCTTTCAGCCTTCTTGGCAGATTTTCTAGCTACCTTTGCCACCTCAAATTCTTCATGGAGTCTTTCAAATTTCTCCTTTCGCTCGACAAAACTCTTCATACCTTCCACCCATTCTTCATCTGACTGGATGGTCGGTTCTACAAATGTAACCTTGGCCTTGCTCTTGGCCCTCTTCTGTGATGTCCGAGGCACCTTCCTCTTGGGCCTCTCTGATATTATGGTAGATTATGTGGGGATGTCCCCATCCCCCATGGGAGATGCTTCCCTGTTGACATTAGAGGGTTCAAGTATCTACCCCTCTGGCCTTGAATCACCCATAGCTACTTCCCCTATTCCTTGCTCACCCAATGACTACTCTTTGAGTACTTCCACTATGGGTACTAGTTGCTCCTGAATTCCTCCTTAGTGTCAGGTTCAGGGCCTTACCACTAGCTCTAACCTGAGTGGTCTTCATCATCAATAATATCTATAACAGGGGGCTCTGTTTGAAAAATAGAGTTCCCCTGTTCCTCCACAGTCATCCTGTCAAAAGCAAATGAACTCTCCCCTACCTCCCTATCTTCATTTTTAGCATCAAACCTGAATGGCCTAGATGAAACTACCCTTTCTGGAGAGGTTGGAGAGTTCATGGGCACTTCAATTGCCCAATCTATTTGGGTGTAGGCATCTACTCGTTCCACCACCCTAGCCTACAACTATTGATTTTCTTCCTTGAGCTACTGAACCATTTATTGTAGCTGAGCTATAGTGGCCTCATACCTCTACATTTTCCCTATAGTCATTTCCTAAAATCCATCAAAAAGTACCTACACTTTAAAATACTCACTCTGCCAAGTGAGGCCTTCTTCCAGCATTGAGTCGAGCTACCATCATAGGTCTTCCAAAGGTTGCGGGTCTTGTGGACTTCGAGTAGCCAAATTCTACAATGTTTGGGCCACAAACCCGACCTTTGTATCCTCCTCTTCTTCCTCACTTGATAGAATTAATCATCGTAGGTGCTTCCTACCACTTATGTGCTTTGTACGATGAGCCATTGGTTCAGGGCTGGAAGAATCTAACCTATCCTCTATATAATCGGGTAGAGAAATTTACCCTTCAGCTACAACATCTTGGGAGGTTTGGGGCCATTCTTCTTCTTTTTGACCAACCCTTATAATTCGACTTCCTACCCTATTTTAGTAGTAGACTACATCTATGCACTAGAATATTTGATCCTTTCTACCGATAGGTTCTCCCTATGTTCCTCAACATAGTTAATCAGGGCTGTAATTAGCCCATGATGGGCTAGGGTAGTGACTACTCCTCTCTGATATCGGTAAGCCTCATCCTTTAGAGCGCTTGCTAGGTAGAATGGCACATTAATATTTCACCCATGCACTAGGTGATTCAAAAATTGCATGTGGTTTGCATTCAGGTAGGAGTATTTTCCCATGCATGTGAAGAACCTCACTACCTAATCGAAGAGCTTCTGCAAGTGCTCTGAGAGTCTTTGTTTTGGTAGTCCTATAGAGTCGAATCAGATGTTCCTCTACCCTAGTAGTAGCTCTATGCATTGGGCTGGCACACCCTCCTTGTAAGTGCACTCTCCAGTGAGGGGGAGGCCGGTAACAATTGAAATGTACTCTCATGTGACTAGGATTTCTAGTCCATATAGTTGAGTGACCTCCCCTCTCACAGTGGTAGCAAACTCCTTTGCTACTTTGAGGTCCTAGTTTTGGCTGACTAGGAGGCAATAATTCATCCACCTAGCCACCTCAAACCATTCCCGAACTTCACCACAAATTCCCTCGATACTACTGGGCTCACTTTTCTTGTGTGCATGGTTCTTCGATCGACCTCCCATTGTGAATTCTTGGCTCCTTTTTCCTTGACTGGTTTGATGCCCTACTCTCATAGGAAGGCGCCTTCTTATAGATCAAGGCACCTACCCAAAAAATTAATTTTGCATTGGGGTTGATAGGATATGCCACCCAAATTGATTTTTGGCATGACGTATTGGACATGGGGGGCCAATACGATTCTTGTGATGACATTATTTTTAGAGAAGTATTTAATCATGAAATATTATGTAAATATTTAACAAAAATCATGCGCATACCTGATTGGTTGTTCGTGCATTGTGGAGCATGCCGATTTGGTAGTCTGTGATAAGGGTGATGGTGTATTCCCCATGTGGTTGATTACGTTACCTTGGATACTACAACTCTTGTTCGCTCGAGATCCCATGCTAAAAATATGGAGATCTGGTTGGTTCAGGTAATAGGATGCATATCTCCTTTTTGGTTGGCTTTGGGATGTGCAAAAATCCTTCCCAATGATTTCTCAATATTTTTGGGTGACTTCAAATTTCCATCATATGAAGTGATGACGTCAGCTTTCGATCACTCCCTTACACAAGTGATTGTATCAAGGTGACTTTAATATGTATGATATCGAGGTACCTACTTGTATATCAAGCCACCCTTGATGATCAAGGTACCTACTTATAGAGTAAGGCACCCTTGATCAAGGTGCCTACTTGTAAGAGGTGCCCTTGATCAAGGCACCTACTTGTAGAGTAAGGTGCCCTTGATCAAGGTGCCTACTTGTAGAGTAAGTGCACCTTGATCAAGGTGCCTACTTGAAGAGTAAGGCACCCTTGATCAAGGTGCCTACTTGTAGAGTAAGGTACCCTTGACCAAGGTGCCTACTTGAAGAGTAAGGCACCCTTGACCAAGGTGCCTACTTGTAGAGTAAGGCACCCTTGACCAAGGTACCTACTTGAAGAGTAATCCCTTGACCAAGGCACAGTGCCCAAGATCAAGTGCCTACTTGTAGATAAGGCACCCTTACCAACCACAATAACCCTCCATCTTTTATGATCAAGGTCCTCTATGATCAAGCCTAATCACTTTTTAAAAAAACCCATATAAGGTGCCTACTTGTAGAGTAAGCCCCTGACCAAGGCCCTACTTAGAGTAAGGCTTGAGCAAGGTGCCTACTTATAGAGTAAGGTACCCTTGATCAAGGTGCCTACTTGTAGAGTAAGGTCCCTTGAGCAAGGCACCTACTTGTAGAGTAAGGCACCCTTGAGCAAGGTACCTACTTGTAGAGTAAGGTGCCTTGACCAAGGCACCTACTTGAAGATCAAGGCACTCTCTTAGTGTTGAAAAGTTAGTAGTAGCTAATACATTCACTAGTGCAGGGTTGATCAGGTCCTCCAAAACTTTTCTCATGTTGCATCAACATCTGCTTCATCCAAGCACAAGGATGAGTATCTTTTCCTTTGTGAGGAATTAATACCCATATCTATGCTCAGATAAGGACTATCTCCTCCGGATGGAAATAGTCAAATTTCTACCTCCTAAAAATATGCAGGTTCATGGATGTTGAGCTAGTTTAGGCCTTGTCTCCCAAGATGCCTATTTTTCATACAATCAAGCCATTTCACCTACAAAAGAAAATAAAAAAACTAAAAGAAAATGTAGTTAAATGCAATCCATGCCTATTAGGCCCTGGCTCTCAGGATACCTACAGCTTGCATGTGAGCACTATCCCTACAAAACACACTATAAACTAGAAAGTAGTAAAATGCAAGTTTGGTGCAATCCATGCCTATTAGGCCCTAGCTCTCAAGATACCTACAGCTTGCATGTGGGCACCATACCTGCAACACAAAAAAAAAAACTAAGAACTAAATTATTTTAAGTGGACACCCTGTGTCCACTATGTTGCTGAGAAGTTGAGACATTTTCAATTGGATGGGGTCTCCCCCATGCCTATTTTGGACTCCATCATTAAATTTTTGGACATGTGATATGGATGCAGTCGGTGACCGTTAACTGTCAAGATGGTGTTGCTGTCATCAATTGTCTTGACATGCACAACACCATTTTTTATCAGCTCTACCACCTCATATGGTCCCATCCACCTCTGCATCAGCTTACCCTTCCATTCCTAGAATCTGGAATCGTACAGTAATACCCAATCTCCTTCCTTGAACTACTTTAGCTTAATGTGGTGGTCATGCCACTATTTCCTTTGCCTTTGGATGATTTCTATCTTTTGTAGGGCATCCAATCGATATTCATCCAGCTGATTTAGCTATCGAATCCTCTCCCTCTATGCATCATCTAGGCTCAGGTTCAATTCTACTATAGTTCTAAGAATTTTGATTTCAAACTTGATGGGCATCATCACACTCTTCCCGTATACCAGTTGGAATGGAGTAAAACCTATGGTTATTTTCCATGTCGTTCTGTATGCCCATACCACCTCCGGTAGTCTTGCAGCCCAATATTTCCTATGTTGTTGCATGGTATTTGTAAGGATGTTCTCTAGCTCCCTGTTGGTCACTTCTACCTATCCATTTGCCTACGGATGGTAGGGGGTGGTTTTGTTGTGCCGAATCTTGTATTGCTGCATTAGCTCCTGAATTAACTTGGAGGTGAATTGAGGCCCTTGATCCATTGTAATTTCTCTGGGTACCCTGAACCTCATGAAAATTTGAGAAAATAGGAATTCTACCATCATTCCTTCTTTGGAATCCCTTAGTGCCTGCACTTCGACCCATTTGGTTACGTAGTCAGTGTAGACTAGAATGTATCTCTTTTTGATCGAAGGTGGGTTGATTGGCCCCACAAAGTCCATCCCCCATTTGTCGAAGGGTTCGATGTGCACGTGTGGTTGGAGAGGTATTTCATCCCTAGGGGTTGGCCTACCCATCCTTTGGCACTCATCACATTGACTGGCATATTTGGTTGCATCTTTGAACAATATAGGCCAATAATACCCAATCTGTAGGACTTTATACGTAGTCCTCCTTCCTACAAAATATCCTCTACATGGCTCATTGTGGTAAGCTTTGAGAACTTCCAAAAATTCATGCTCAGCTATGCACCTCCTCACGACTTGATCAAGCCCTATTTTAAATAGGAGGTCATCAATCCATGAAAAATATGCACTCTTTTCTATCACCATCTACTTCTCATAGGGTGAAAGAGTAGGGGATGTTCTACCGATGGCCAAGTAATTGGCTATGTCTACATACCATGGTGTCTGCTCACTGATGATAAAAATATGTTCATCTAGGAAACTGGTCTTCTACGACTGCATGATCTGATGGTATCAATCTAGACAAGAAGTCTGCTACTACATTGTCTTTGTCGAGTTTATCCATGATGGTGATATCAAACTCCTATAGGAGTAAGAGCCATCTAATGATTCTATCACTAATTGTAGGTTTTCTCATTAAATATCGGATAGTCGCATGGTCCGTATGGATGAACACTTTGTAACCCATAATGTAGTGGTAAAACTTGTTGATGGCATGAACGACCATGAGGAATTCTTTCTCTATCATCATGTAATTAAGCTCGGATCTAGTTAGATTCTTATTGATATAGTAGATGGCATAGAATTCTTTACCATCCTTCTATCCCAAGACTACTCCAATTGCATTGTTGGATGCATCAGAATAAATATGGAATGGGATGGCCCAATTTGGGCCTCATAGAACTAGGGTAGTAATCAAATTTTCTTTCAATATTTGAAAGGCTCATTCATAATCTTCTATCCAGATGAATCCCACATCCTTGGAGAGCAGTGTGTGTAGGGGTTTAGCAATTTTTTTGAAGTTGGTGATGAATCACCTGTAGTATCCAATGGAGCCAAGAAAACTCCTCACATCTCTCTGCATCTTAGGACTAGGTAGATCCTTAATGACTTCGATTTTATTTTTGTCCACCTTAATCCCTTCTGATGAGATGTGGTGTCCCAACACTATTCCTTCATGCATCATCATGAAGCATTTTTTATTGCTAAGGGATAAATTATTTTCTTCGCATCATTGGAGTGCTCGTTCTAAATTGGTCATCGCTTCATCGAAGGTCTCATCATAAATGGTGAAATCATCCATGTAAACCTCCACTACTTCCCCCATCATGTCTGAGAAGATGCTCAACACCACCCTCTAAAATGTGGTTGGTGCATTGCACAATCCGAAGGGTAGGACTCTGTAGGTGAACGTCCCCCATGGGCAAGTAAACATCATTTTGTCTTGGTCCTCTTCTCCAATATGGATTTGGTTATATCCACTAAATCCATCCAGAAAGGAGAAGTACTTCCTCCTTGATAGTGTATCCAAAACTTGATCAATGAAAGGTAGTGGGAAATGATCCTTCTTGGTTGCCTTGTTCAGTGATCTGTAGTCGACACAGATCTACCATTTCCTATTTTTCTTGGGAACCACCACTAGTGGTGACACCCATTCACTATTAGATATGGGATAGATAAATCCTATAGATAGGAGCTTCTACAACTCTAATTTGATGATCTCTTTCATGGTAGGATTCATCCTCCTTTGTGGTTATCTGATTGGAGTCACCTGCTCTTCGAGATAAATTCGATGGGTGCAAATATTTGGGTTGATTCCTTTCATGTCTGAGTAGTCCCAAGCAAAGGCTTGTTGATGCCTGGTCAAAACCTCTTTTAATTTAGTCAGTTGTGTGGGTGTCAACCCACTACTGATGTTTAATGTCCTACCAGGCCCTATTTTGATCTACCTAGTGTGGTGATCTTGGGCATCGACCAATGGTGATTCAGGAATAATAGGAGAGGACTCTCCATGGAGGAAATTCATAATAATGCCATCTTCATCAGCTTCTTCCTCCAATTCCTTCAGTGCCATCATCGATTGTAGCATTGACAATGACCCTTCATCTTGGTTGTCCCACATGGGCTCTCCCAACGTGTCTATGGACTATGTAGGGGGAGATATTGTCAACATTTTGATATTTTGACCATTTGAAATGGTCATTTTTCCATCGTGGTAGCTGATGTAGGCATCGATTATTTCTAGCCATGGCCTCCCTAGGATGAGTGGGTAGCCACCCAATCCTGATTTGGACTGCAAAACCAAGAAATCCATTGGGTACTCCCATGCATCCACCATCACAATGATATCTTCTAGCATCCCTTCTAGTGCTACAATTGACCTATCGACTAGCTACAACATCATCTTGGTGGGCTTTAAATCTATGAGCCTCAACTTCTGCATAGTTTCCTTTGGCATGACATTGATGGCTGCACCCAAATCAACTAGAGTGTTAGCCAACAAGTGACCACCTATTTTTACAGTCAAAACCAGACTACCTGGATCTACGTATTTAGGGTGGCACGTATTTCCCATCATTAAATCGACCAACTTCCCTACTACATTGATGGTCTAGGCTATATTTCATCCTAGCCTCCTCAGATAAAGTTCCTTGATTGCTTTGGTGTAAATAGGAACATCTTTGATAGCTTGAAAGAGTGGGATGGTAACTATTAAATTCCTCAAGCTTGAAAGGATATCAAACTCAGGTTGTATCGACTTCTTCTACTCCTGTAACCTCTTGGGAAAAGGAGCTTCTATTTTCTCAGCAACATGTTCTTCTTCAACCTCCTCTACGAGAGGTGGTTCTCCTACATTCTCCTCCTCTTCTATCAGGGGAGGAACTTCTACTCCTAACTACCTACCTGATCTAAGCTGAATTGGATTACAACTAATATTATACATTGGATACATCTCTCCTTCCAGTTGGTACGTAGGCTGGTTTACCTTGTTATTCGGATTGATCATTGGTTATGTTGGTAGTTGTGTAGGTCTCACTATAGGGAGAGCCAATAAGATTTGCTATGGTGGAGCTTGTACTACATTCTATGGAGCTGAGTTCCATGAACCATGATTTCTCCATTGCTACCTAGATTGTTGGTATGACATCCATGGGTGTTGGTTGGAAAATGAGGCCCCTGGAGGTGCGTTCATCCATGGTGGTGGTCCCCACCATCCCATATTGGGTGGTTGAACCTACCCTTGTGGCATGTAAGGTCCTCCTCCATAGGGTGACATTCCAACTAGCATATTCCCCATAGGGGGTTGTTGCCAGTTCCTTCGATTACCCATGAAATAAGCTTTGATGACTTCAACATCTTCCTTAATATTTGGTAGCTGTGGGCACAGTCGAGTCTTATGATTTTATTAGAAAACAGCACATACTCTAACTTTATTCTTTGGACATGCATTCCTTGCATGTTTTCCTCTACATTTTAGATAGAAGTAGGCTAGTGCAACTTCATTCTCTTACTTCTTTTTCTCTAGTAGGAGTGTGTCCAACTACAATGCTAGAGAGGAGAGCATTTCACTCTTCAAATCCTCTAGCATATTACCTATCTCCATCTTCATGACTAAAGTGGTTGCTTTCATGGTCCTGGAAGCTGGTTTACCTCTTCTTCATGAGTAGTTTCAACATAGTTGTCGGATGTCTTCCATTGGGTGTTGGTAAACATCACCTCTAGAGATCATGTTGAGTGCTTCAAGAGATTCATTGTTAAGTCCCCTCAAGAAAATACTCTTGAGGGACTTGTCACCTAGCTTCGTATGAGGGGATCTCTATAGATTAAAGTTGAATCTTTCCCAGTACTCCTCCAAGGATTCATCCTCCTTCTACATCATGCTCAGAACCTCCTCCCTAGAATCTCATACTCTACCAAAATCTTGGTACTACTCTAGGAAGAGATTTTTCATTTCCTCCTAGGAGGTGATCTATTTGTTCCCCAAGCCGATGAACCAACATAGGGCTGAGTCATCCAATGTTGAAGGGAAGAGCTTCAACTTTTGGGCATCTGATTTATAATCTACAGACCTACACAAGACATCAAACTTAAATAAAAATAGGTCAAGATCTTCTATTGGGTATCCCCTGAAGGTAGGAATATGGGTAGGGGATATGTTTTTCATTTTGGTATCTCCTGCACCTTCTTCTATCGAGAAGCTAAAACCAATCGAAGCTTCTTCAACCATTTTTTTAGGAAATGTGGTCTCTAACGTAGTTTCTATAGCCTTTCGATCATTTTGAACTTTTTGTACGAGAGCCTACAAGTCAGTTGGTGTTATGGTTTTATCCTCTATAAATTTCCACAACAAATCCTCTTTGAAAGGTGTCCTTTTAAATAGAGGATTTTGTATAATCAGCTCTTTTCCTAGTTGATAGGATGAGGAAGAGCTTTGTGCAAATATGGGGTGTTCACTCTAGTGCACTACTGATGGTGATTGAGGAGATTCTAACTCAAGTTCAAAATTTTTAGCTAGCTCAAGTTTTTCCTATGGGCTCTGCTTTATGAAATGACCATCGGGTCCTCTTTTCCTCAATGGACTCATGCAAAGTTAGATGGAAGGTTTAAGGTATTGTAATTAATCTATTATTGGCACTTCCTCGACAATGATGCCAAAATATTGGGGCAAAAACACTAGTTAAATATGGTCATATTTCTATCACAACCCTCTCATTTAAATTGTCAAACTAGGGAACTCGTAAGCTTGTGAAGTACCACATTCAAGGCTAATTACAACACCATTCTGAGATGAGTCCACTAAGCCTATCATTGGGGGAGTGTTTGTGAAATATCATTAATTCATCCACACCAATTAAATCATGCATAAATAAAAGTATGAGAAAATAAATCACACCACACCATGCTTGAAAAATAAAGGAAAGCAATAAAACACACTTGTAAAAATAAAAGATACAACACACTGAAATAAATGATCTAATCTAGAAAGCAATAGAAATTAGGGGAGGAATACTAGCTTGGAGTGGGCCCAGGCTCCAACAACTTCCACCCAACTAGTTACGAAGATAAAATGAATGGAAGAACTCTCGAGCACTTTTATTAATATTGCAGTACAATGCTTACATACATCAACACTCTTAGAAAATTACTTATCTTTTCAGAGAAGTATATGTGTTTATATAATACACACAAAGCTTCCTGTACAATGTTGTTACAATAGAAGATCTAGTTATAGTCTAAACTAAGATAGTTTAGTTACTGTAATAGGCATATGATAAAAATAGTTAACAACTTTCATATTTTCTAGGGATAGAAGATTTTTAGGTTCGATCTCTATGTTTCCCATGTTCTACTTCATCAAGTGGTTATGCATTTCTTCCAATACATCTAGGACAACTCATGCATTCGGTAACCCTCCAAGGATAGCCTGCATGACGTGGAGTCAAAGGTCTACCATAGTCAATAGGGTCTCCTTCAGTCGCAAAGTCAAGGTGCTTAACATCAAGGTACCTACTTGAAGATTAAGGTACCCTTGATGTATGACATCAAGGTGCCTACCTAAGGATCAAGGCGCCTACTTGTATGGTAAGGCACCTACTTGTAGAGTAAGGTGCCTACTTGTAGAGTAAGGTGCCTACTTGTAGATTAAGGCACCTACTTGTAGAGTAAGGTGCCTACTTAGAGTAAGGTGCCTACTTGTAGAGTAAGGTGCCTACTTGTAGAGTAAGGTGCCTACTTGTAGAGTAAGGCACCCTTGATCAAGGTGCCTACTTGAAGATCAAGGCACCTTTGGTCAAGGTGCCTACCTGAAGATCAAGGTGCCTTCCCATATATGCCTTAGACTCATTGAAGCAGAAGCATGCCAGGTCCACGTAGGACCTTGACTAATCAAAAGATGATAAAATCAGAAAATATCTACACAAAACACACTTCACACACAAATTAGATAATGCACATAATTTTATTAAATATATACATAATATTTCATAAAAATATACAACTCTTATTATACTTCCGCACAAAAACCATTAGAACTCATACAAAAATATGAGCATTTTTTATGCTCATTAGTGGTGAAAACCACTATTTTTGTGGACTATGTTGCATGATGGTACAAGCAAGAAACACCCTTTTCACTTCAAGGTTTAAACCAAATATGGTGTTATCACTCTTTGACACAAGATGTTTTTAAGATGTGAAATTGCGTTTGGTTCAAGAATGTTTTGGAGTCAACTCCTAGAACTCAAGATTTTATTAATGAAAATATGTCTTGGTCCTAAAGAAAACTTGACATGTATTTGGAGGTTGCTTAAAACACTTGGAGTGGTTGAGTGACCAAAAAAACCTAAGAATCATACACATGTGACTTTTTTAATGACAATGTTGACTTTATGGAATGATGATATGAAATAAAATGGTGGTTTAAAGGTGTAAACATGACTATATTGGACCAAAAACTATCTAAATTGAATAAATGGTCTCTAATTATGTGTGAATGTAATGTATGAAATGCAATTTGTGGAATGAAATGAGTGTAATGTATCTTGTGAAATGCAATGTGTGCAATGTGATGTATGAAATGCAATATTATTATTGTGTAATAGCCATCTATATATATATGTATGTATAATATTATGCATAGAAGGCTCTCAAGTGTATAATATTAAGTGGTTTGGGTTCTTCAGAAACCTCTAGACTAGAAAGTCTATAAGTTCTTTTACCCACTTTGTGAGTAAAAATGTATGGACCTAACCAATTAGCCATGAATTTATCACAAAGGTGTGGCAATGCATTGGTATTTTTTTTATTCTATTTAAGGACAAGATCTCCTACTTGGAATTCTTGTAGATAAACATTGGAATTATAAACATGTTTTAGGTAATCTTGATATACTCGTAAATGCTCTAAAGCATTGAATCACATTTCATAAAGAAATGTGAGTTGGTCAAAACGTGCTTGTCTAGCAGTGTCGTCATCTATTGTTGGAAATTTGAGCATAATATATTATCATTGATGTCAAAATGACATGGGCTATGAAAGAACGAGGAAAAGGTTGAATGCCAAGTTTAAAGAGTATGCGCAAAAAGAGAGCATGTCGAAAAGACTAATATTATAATATTTTAATATTATAATATCTGGCCAACAATGCCTTTCAAAAGGAATAGAATACAAGTTTAAAATAAATATTATTATAATGATTTGCATTATAATATATGGGACAAAGGTTAAGATATTATTTAAGAGGTGGCAAAATATTATCCTTAAGAAAATACCCAAAAAGAATGTTGATATTTAAATTAATTGAATTTAAATAATTATAATTAAAATATTATATAAATAAAAAAGCCAAAATTTTGATTTTAATATGCACCGACATCACAAGGTAACTTGAAGCACATATAAATATTCGAACGTTTGCATTGGTAAAATGATCCCATGAATTAAATCTCCTTCACATGTGCTTGATTGACTTTCTAAAGGGAGAAGAAGACAAAGATTTACACTGAGTTCAAGCCAGACATTGCGGTGTAAAATAAAATTATGATAGGCTTAGTTTTCTCCATGTTGACTAGTGCAAACGACAATTGAGGCTTGGCTAAGGTATTCGTTGAGGTGGGTCTCAGTTTCGAATCCCATGCAGTTTGTTTTTGGTGAAGGATGAAATATCTTTTCATTTTCGATGAAACTTGTGAGAATAAGATGTTGTATAGGAAAGAGTGCACTTTGATTTTCATGTGGGAATATAGTACATGCAATACCCTAGCTTTTTCTAGGGTGTTGTGATGGCCAAGGTCACGGTTTCGATTTCGGTGGTGGCTTTTGATGCACATGCAAACATTTTTGTGAAGTGGGCAGATTATTAAGGTATGCAATTTTTGAGTTAAATTTGTCAAATACTTTGGAAAAAAAATTGTTTTGAGGCCACGTGATATTAAAAGGGCCAAGTGTGAAATTTTTTAAGGATTCATAAGTTGTGTTACTTAAATATTTTACTTTGGTTGCTTAGGAAATAAATCAAGAATTAGATATTATAAGGTGTGAACAAGGAACTTTATTTTTGATGTGTGTTGAATATTATTTTCAAAGGAGTGATAAGGTGTATTTGTGACTTGACATTTTATTGTATTCCTTGTAACGTAAAATTTTTGTTGAAGTGAATATTATTTTAGAGAATTTTTGAGATAGACTATTGCTAGCTAACCTAAAATTGGTAAAATGATTTTGTTGTGAGTAAAACAAGTTTTGAAGATATATATTCATCAAAGCAAAGAGGTATGGGTACATCATCCTTTGTTTGAAATGCTGAAATGAATATTATGAAATATAAGGTGGAGTGAAAAGGATTGTTTGATAAGCATTATTGGAAATATATGAGTGAGTGTTTATATGCTTCATTAGTGAATGTTTAGAGAACATTTGAGATAGATATTGAGGATTATTTGAGTTAGGGTTTAAGACCCACATTGTGCACTTTGTTTGGAGAAGTATGAAAACACCTGTTTAGGGTTTATGAGCAAGTTGTGTTTCATTGGTTGAATGATTGAGTGAAGCCTGTTGAGCATTGGTTTTGAGTGATAATAAAATTTAATGTGTAAACATTAGAAATTAGATTTGTGAAAGCAAAAGACTTAATTATTGAGTAAAATATATTGATTTTTTGATAGAGTACATCATTCTCTATAGATTACAAAGGTTAAATGAATTCTAAATAGAATATGTCTAAACTAATTCAAGCTAAAGAAATTACCTTGAAGATTAGACAAAGCATTTGATAGAATTGTGTGCAAGATTTGAGATTTATTGAGCATATTTTGTGAGATTTTTTGAGCAAGTATTAGAGCAATTTTGAGCATATGCTAGAGAAAATTTGAGCAAGTTATTGAGAGGACTTGAAGGTAGATTTTAGCAAGTATTGGTGAAGACTTGAGAGCAGGATTGAACAAGTTCTTGAGAGGACTTGAAGGTAGATTTGAGTAAGTCTTGGTGAAGACTTGAGAGCAATATTGAGCAAGTTATTGAGATGACTTGAAGTCAGATATGAGCAAGTATTGGTAAATACTTGAGAGCAGGATTGAAACATTTCTTGAGAGGACTTGAAGGTAGAATTGAGAAAGTCTTGGTGAAGACTTGAGAGTAGATTTGATTGATTGATTTGTTCAAGCTTTGTGTAAAGGCTTGGGATAGATCTAAGTAAAGTTTAAATATTTAATTTTTTCAAAATTTGTGTTAAGGCTTGGGGTAGATCTAAGGAGAGTTAATTGGTGATTTTATCAAGCTTTGTGTTAAGGCTTGAGGATAAATTTGAGATAAATATTTGTGAGCATATTTAGAGCATATTTGTACTACACTTGGGATAGAGTTTGGTGTAGATATGAGATAGATTTGAGAGTAATATTTGGAGGTGATAGAGTAGAGGACAAAAATCTCTAGTGTATGGAAACCCATTAGTTAGGTCAGTAAGGATAGAGGTCTTCAATGGATAGAGATCCATTAGCTAGAGCAGTGGGGGTAGAAGTCTTCAAGAAGATAATCAACTAGAGTAGAGGGGAAAGAGTTATCCTGTGGATAGAGATCCACAAACCAGAGCAAAGGGAAAGAGTTCTCCTATGGAGTGTGATCCACAAACCAACTGGAAAGAGACGGTTCTTCTATGGAGAGAGATCCACAAAGTAGCTGAGGAGATAGAGATATCCTGGATCAAGTTCTATGAACCAGAGAAAAGGGGAAATATTTCTCCTATGGAGATATATCCACAAATCAGAGCATAGGGAATTGGTGTCTCCTTTGGATAGAGGACCCTAAAAATTGTAATAGGGAATTGATTTCCAAGAAGATTTATTGAGAAAATTTAGTAGAAATATTTTCTCTATGGAGTGGTCCACATTGGGTGAACCACATTAAATTAGGGTATCTATTATATGTTATTATTTGTAGATTATTTTGATTACTAATACTGATATTTCCATTGATAATATTGAATAATATTATTTGGGAAATAAAAGAAAAAGTTTGTATTATACTGTTCACCCCCCTTCTCAATATAATATTATGTTCTTCAATTTGTATCAGAGCAGGTTCCTTCGGAAGAGCCTAACTGTTTGAAGGAATATCTACAAGAACATACATGACAAGGAAAGGTAAAAGAAGAACCATGAGATTTGAAAAGGAAGAAACATTTGATCTTGAGACTAAGAGAAGGGAAGAAGAAAAATTAGTGAGATGTGTAGAGTGTGGTAAGCTTGGTCACATGGCACTTTATTGTCCACAAAATGGGTATAATAGCAGCAAAGAGGAAAAGGAATTTTTGTTTGATCACAAAGATATTTTTGCTCTAAGAGAAGAAGTGGAAAAATGATCCAGTAGTAGAAAATAAGCTAACTATGTAAAAAGGAGTAAGAAAGAACTAAGAATACTCAAATATTTTATGTGTGGTAACTTTGGTCATCTTGAAGATCATTGTTCAAAATTTGGGTATAGTAGCAATGAAGAAGAATATTTTGGTAACCTTGGCCACAATGCAGCTTATTGTAATGGTTTCAGTAGCAGTGAAGATGAAAAATAAAACAGGGATAGTCGAATTAGGTATACAAAGGAAACTATACTTTTAGCAATTGAAGAAAAATTAGATGCTCCTATTGAAGTAGAAATTTGTGCTTCAAGTGACAATAATAAAAGTCTTTCATATATTGAAGAGTATGAAGATGCTCTTGAAAATATAGAAGAAGAGAAAGATTCAAAAAAATAAAAGGAGGAAACCACAATTAAGGAACTTGTGAGTTAAAAAGGGGGAGCTCAAAATTGAAAGCCCAAGTACAAGAATATAAGAAAACAAAGGCAAATTTTCTACAAGATCCCACTGACCTTAAGGTTAAGTTTGAAGAGGTAAGAAAAAATAAATAAGGTATAACTAAAAATTTAGAGTTAAAAGTCTTAGAATGTGAAATATTAGAACATGATGTAGTTTCACTAAATAAGGAAGTGAAAGATTCTAAAGACAAGCTACACAGGGTTGATAAAAGTTCAAAATATTTGGATAACATTACCAAAGCACAAAGATATTCATTTATCAAAATAGGAGCAAGAAATGAATAAGATCTAGAAGTATAGAAAGGTAAATCAAGCTCAAAAGAAAATGAAGTCTCAAATGGAACATCAAAAGAATCTTTAGAAGAAGAGAGTAAAGGAGAAAGTGAGACTTATGTGAATAGAATTTTCACTAAGAAAGGAAACAATGAACAAACAAGGAACAAGGAACATCATAGGGAAGAAAAGAATAAGAGACAAATGGGTCCAAGGAAATATTTTTTCAAAGGACATTGCTTCTCATGTAACAGGTTTGGTCACAAGGCTATGCATTATAGGAGTCATGTAAATTAGGAGTATAGTATTACTAAAAGGAATTTCAAATATAGATATTTCTTTCAAGGGTATTGCTACTCTTGTAATCAATTTGATCATAAAGCAATTCACTGTTGGGTTCATGACAAAAATAGATATGGCTTCACCAAGAGGAACTTCAAGATATTTACACATTTAAGGAACCACTACACTAAGTGTTATAAGTGTAATAATATTGGGCACATGGCCAAGTGGTGCATAACAGAGTTTCTAGAGCTTCCAGAGACAAGCAAGAACAAGGATACTCAAAGAAACCAAAAGGATATGTTAAGAAAGAAGGTTGACAAAGGAAAATAACTTTGATGTCGAGATTAACTTTACTCCCACCCCAAAATTAATCACCTCAAGGCGAGGAGGTGGAGAGGGGGCTGAGCTAACCAACACGTCCTCCAAGAGTGTAAAATGAGCTACCTTTTTATTGAAAGTGTGTTTAGAAATTCATGATATGTCTTATGGGAGTGTTTCAAATTTGAGGAAGGCAATTATTTTGTTTTACCAAGGCTCATATGGTTACAAATGGATAAAGCAAACATCATTTTCATCCTTAGATTTATCACAAATAATTGCAGATTTAAATATTGTTGTAACAATAAGTGGTTGTACCTCTCCATAAGAGTTCTTTGGAAGTAATGATCCTAGAGAGGCTATCATATCTACAAACCTATTAATGAAACATGGTAAACTATTGATTTCAAACCAATCAAACTTGGCAAGCAATTTCATTGCTACTTCATGGTAAAGCTTTATGGTAGGTTCCTTGCATTGGTATTCTCTATTGATTTGATGAATGACAAGTTGAGAATCATCAAATATCTTGATATGCTTTATACCCATAGCTATGGCTTATTGAAGACCTAATATTAAGGCTTCATAATCTGCATTATTGTTTGTGTATTGGAAGTCAAGTTTGAATGATAAGTGAATAGGTATCCTCGATGGTGTATAAAAAATGACTCCAACATCTTGACCTTTTTCACACATATAACCATCAAAGAATAGTGTGATAACAACATCTTCCTTTGGAATGACATCTTATTGTTCAGTGATAGAGAATACCGAATCATCTAAGAGCTCAATAATCAAGGGTTGATCACTAGGAAGTGGAGCTTCTACAAGTTGATCAGCTATGACCTAATATTTAATGGATTTTTTGTTGATGAACTCAATATCAATTTTAGTTAGAAGCATTATCTATTTCATAGTGTAGGTGTTATTGTAAGTGCAAGACATCATGTATCGCAGAGGATTTTCATGAGCTATCACATATGTGGTGTGACTAAGCATGTAATATCTAAGTTTCTTAGTCGCAAAAACCATTTCTAAGCACATTTTTTCCACAAGCATATCTGGTTTCATAGGTTACCAATATTTCACTAATGTAATAGATAGCTTTCTCTCGATTGTTTTCATTCTTTTGTGCAAGCATTGCTTCAAATGCAAAGTCTGTTGTTGAAACATAAATATGGAAGGGGACCCCCAATCGAGGACGAGTTAAGATTGTTGGATAAATGAGGTACTACTTTATGTCATCAAAGGATTTTTGGCATTCATATATCCATGAAAAAGTCACCCCATTTTGTAGTAAGGGATTGAGTGGCCTGCATTTATCAAAAATTTACATAATGAAATGACGGATCGATTGAATATTTCCTTGTAAACTACATAATTCCTTCAAGTTTTTTGGGGGAGGCATCTCCATTATGGCCTTGAATTTATTTGGTTCCACCTCAATTCCTATTTTGGAGACAATGAATCCTAATAGTTTTCTTGAGATAACACCAAAGATACACTTTTTGGGTTTCAACCTTACATTATGCTCTAGAAGTTGATCAAAGACTTCTTCTAAGACACCAATGTGGTCTTGTCAAGTTTTAGATTTTGCAAAGGGATCATCCTTGTAATATTCTATGATCTTATACATGTAATTATGGAAGATGTATGTCAAGGCACATTGATAAGTTGCACCTACATTTTTGATGCAAATGGGCATCACATTGTAACAAAAGGTCTCCCAAGGTATAGTGAATGCTATTTTGTGTTTGGCATTAGGATTGATTCAAATCTGGTTGTATCCTAAAAAACCATCCATTAGGGAAAGAATTTCATGGCCAGTGCAAGTATCAACAATAGTGTCAATGTTTGGTAGAGGAAAGTCATCCTTAGGATATTATTTGTTAAGATCTCAAAATTTAGTGCAAATGTGTATCATCCCGTTAGGCTTGCGAACGAGTGCCACATTTGAAAGCCACTTATGATAGTTAATAGGGACAATGAAACCCACATCTAATAGCTTTTGAAGCTCTTCTTTGACCATGAGAGCAATGGTAGGATGCATATTTCTAAATTTTTGTTTGATCAAATTAGCACCAGAGTGCAAGGTGAGATTGTGGACAACCAAGTTAGGGTCAATACTAGGCATGTCTTTGTAGTACCATGCAAAAATACCCTTCTTTTTCTTAAGGAGAGCAATTAATTTCTCTTGTTCATATGTGGATAAAATTTTACCAAGTTGGATGTGGAAGTGGAAGTGGAAGGCTTAGGATTGTATTGGGGCTCTGATAATGGGAGAGGTATAGGCTGGAATGGCATATCACAATTCATTAATTTGACTTATGAGATATTAGCTGATGTGGATGGAGGTGGATTTGGCTAAGGTATTTTATGAATGGGTGATGATGTGGAAGGAATATTTATGGATGATGTTGATGTTGATGATGATATGGTTGATGTGGATTGAATTTGACCACATGTACATGTAGTCAATGATGATGAAGATTAGGGCATGGAAATGGAAGCTTGATGTGTGGTAGTGATGGGAAGTTCCTCAAGAATAATAAATTTAGATAAAGAGGTGGATGGTGTTGTGGATGATGTGGTTGATGTCACAAAAATATGGGTAGATAGAATTATGGATTCATAGTGATTCGAAATGAAATTATAATACTTAAACAATTTGATGTCCATTGGTATGCAATGAATTTATCTCTTATGTACACATTTTAAGCATTGATGTAATATAGAGGGGAGACATCTCATTTACATAATCCAAGTATATCAAAGGAGTACATTGTATGACATAGACCTTTCCAAGATATGAAACATTGTGTGTAATGTTTTTATCCCCACTTCAGTGGGTAAAACTACAATGCCAACTGTGGAATAGAGAACATTATTAAATTATTTTAAGGTAAAGGTAGATTTGTGATGTGATATGTTGGGAGATTAAGATGTTGAAGAGCATATGTGGTGATGATATTGATGGAGGAGCCATTATCAATCAAAACTCATTTGAATGGATTATTGTCAATTTGAGCCATGATATGCAATGGAGGGTCCATTGATCCTAATGATATTGGTTTAATTTCAAAATAGTAGAATGTAATGGTAGACTCCATACATGTTTGAATACTTCCCATAAAATTTCTAAAGGCATTAGCATCCTGATATTGAAATTAAATGGATTATAGAATCTCCATTAATACCTCATGATGTAGGGTAGATTGTTGAATTATCTCATAAATAGATATTTTATCTGAATCCATTTTGAGGCTAATGGTTATCTAGCTACTCAGAGAGATTATTGGCCTTGATGGATGATTGGGATAATGAGTGGGTGGAGATGGAAAACTTGGAATATGGATGGGTTGCAAAGAATTTGTGGAGAACTAGATGGGAGATGATGAATTGGTAGGTTGAGACACACTTTTTGGTGGTGTTATGGGAGATTTAATAGGCCACTATTGTGCATTTTGTTGATTAATAGTACATTGTTAAACTCGAGTGACTACATGAATAGCACCCACAAAACCTTGGTATTGTTGAACATGGTTGACTTGATTAGGAGTCTTGGTGTTTGACCTTACTATTGTTGGTTGTGCTTCCTCATTTTGAGGAAGTGGTATTTGGTAGATGCCATGGTTTTTGTTTTGTTGAGCTAAGGTACCATCAAAATTTATAGCCCCTAAGTCAATTAAGTCTTACACTATATATTTTAATGTGTGACATATTTTAATATCATGCCCATTTTTTGATGATAAGGGAAAAACAAATGGTCCCTATAGATTTTACTACATTTGGTGGGATCATCTGGTTTGACCTCAGGTAATGCAATTTGATTTGTGTCATACAACCTAAAACATATGGAGGCATATGACTCAGTTAAGGGGGTGTATTGGTAAATTTTTCAAAAATATTGTCGATGTTGGTTATTTTCTATAGTTAGTGCTATTTTTTGAACTTGTGATGGTGGGGGAACCACTTGATATGCAATTTTTTATGGTTTTCATTGCATTGGTTTTTTTTTTGGGCTACTACCGACTGGATCATGACCACTTGATGTGCTTGATTTACTTGATGAGCCTGACTTGACTTGGATTGGCCAGAATAGATTCCTATGGATTGATCCTTATCTTGACATTCTTTCTTTTTAGGATTTAGCACACCTTATTGGATTTTAATTTCCTCAATTGTGCTACCCTGGATAAGAGATTATTCAAATGATATATACTACTATAATTGCAATAACTAGGAGATGGGTTTTAAGCAACTCTTGGTAAAAAATTGAGTTAGCTCTTCCATTGGTAGGGAGAATGGTAGTTTTGCGATAATAGCACTCCAATGGTTGCCAAAATTATATACTGACTCATCATCATATTGCTTAATATTGTATAAGTCAGTCAATGAAATTTTATTTCAAACATTGAGGGAAAATATTTTGATAAATTGGTCTACCAACTATTCAAAAGTATAAATACTATGATGATGCAGATGGTTATACCACTCTACGACATATCCCCCAAAAATATGAGGAAATTTTTTGAGTATTAGGGCATCTTGATTTTTAATTCTGAAACATGATTGAATGAATGTGCTCACATGCTCTCTAGGGTCCTCAGTCCCCTTGAATTTATTAAAAAAAATTATTGTAAAATCTATCGGATATGGCAGTGATGGTACCAAAAAATGAATTGGTTGAATGATAAGTTGTCTTAAAGTTGGCTTTTGTTTCATCAGACTAGGATTATGTTGCATCAATATCTCAATCTATTGTTGCATTGATTGAATTCTAGGATATTCCTCAGGTATGTGGATACCTTGAATTACTTGATGATTGTGTGGAGATGAAGTGGCAAAATATTTAGGTGTGATGAGATTTTTATGATTTGATATATTGGATTGAATTTGGTGATGTTGGGCTTGATGGAGAAATGATTGCAGATGATGGAACAAATATGAGTTTTGAGGGCTATGAATGGGTTGAATTGTTGTACTAGAATGGGTGTGTATTGATGGAGGTGTGGGAATGGAAACCATAGAAGGTTATAATATCTATGATGGGTTTGATGACAAGAATTTAGGATGAGTGGAAGTGGGCTAGGGCTTAATAGTTTCCAAATGTACTTGCTATTGGGGATAATACTGTGCATTTTTCAATCCATGAGTAATTTATTAAGGTGTTTGCATGTTTCTTGTATGGCAATATCTTAGGTAGATGGCGTGGATGTTGTGGGAGTTAATGAAGTAGGTGGATGATAAGTTGCAATAGGAATTACAATCGAATGGGGGACAGTGGATGCAGTGGAAGTAGGTATTTGTGAAGCATCATTGACATGTGCTTCGTACAATGGATTGCCATAGGTGGTTGTATAGGAATATGAAATGGAAGTGCTTTGGACACATGACTATTGTGGAAGAGACCAATATTGGGAAGGTGTAGAAGTCTCAAAAAGAGGTTTAGTATACACCTGGGTGAAACTAGAAGGCTGCAAGTAGGTAATTTCTTGTTGAGAAGAAGGATCATACCTAGGTGGATAGTTGATTTGCTTTAGAACATAGTTAATGGATCCTCGAAAAGCTTCCACTTTAGCCATGTCTATGTGGTTGATGTTATGATCAATGAGAGACAATGACTCAATTATTGGAATGGGTATATTGGTGGCACTGTGTAACATATCAATGTTTGAGGTATACAGAGTGTGTGATGGTCCCATAGATAAACTAGAATAGCTTATCTATATCACACTAATAGGGTTAACCATATAAGTGGCAAGTGAATAAGGGGACAACTCCATGGATGAAGTGGTTTGGATGGCAGAGTTTTGACTCAAAATATTTTATTGGCTTCCAGATGAAACCATAAGATAATGAGTCATATGAGGGTGGTGAAGTATGTGGAATGTGTAGAAAGAAAATGCAAATGGAGAACACAAAAAATTGAACAAGAAATTTAACCCTATGCTTTGCAACAATTTTTTTCTTTGTTTTTTTTAGGTTTGTGTGTTGTATATGTGATAAACTAAACTATTATGCAAGGGTGAGATCTAAGGTTGGATGGAAAATGAGATTATTCTTGGCAATGAAATCCAAAATGTTTGCTCATGGGTGCATTTGGCTTGTTATGGGTGATATATGATGGATGGAGATGAATCCCACCATCACCAATCTTGAATAATGGTTGGTGATGAAATCCAACCCACTGTTGTTTATTGTGAAATATGCGAAGTGTGTGATTCATTTTAAGATTTTTGTTATCTATTGTGTTCACTCAATATTGAAAACACACCTATTTCACTTGTATAATATAGAATCCAATAACATAAACACTAAGCTCCTTAAAATAACTTAGGGGTACACCACTTAAGAACCACCGTTAATAATCAAGTGATTCCAACAATGGAGGGTTTACCTAGTTATTTTACCCCGAATCATCAAGTTATTCCAATATTAGGAGTATACTTAGGTATTGTGATCTTGTTCCAAATTAGAAAAATAAAAATAGAAGCTTTCAAAGATACTATGCAACTAGTAATGTTTTTGTAATTCAAATGCAAACAACATACAAAATAGTGAATGAATACACCGTAAAGCAACAAAAATTTAAAATAAATGTGATTAATGCAATTCTAATATATATATAATCTATATGATGGATGTAAATGCCTAAAATGTAAGTAAAAATGTAACTGCTTTAAATAGAAAATGAATTAATTTTCTTTTGTTAGTTTTACTGTAAAAAGCAAAAAAATGAAAATAGAAATGGGTTAGGTTTGAAGTAGGCTTACTAGGAAGCCTACGTATTTCTTCCCCATTCTATTAAGCACCATACAGAGTCTCCAGAACACTATAGGGTATTTCTTGAATGTTGTAGGGCATCCCTCAAATGTTTTAGGGCATCCCTCAAATGTTTTAGGGCATCTACACAACCTCTAATTGAATTCTTCAACCTCTAGAAACCCCTATTTTTTGTATTTTCATGCGATTAAACTTTTGGAACCTACAAGATAGAAATAGAAACAAAAACTAGTGATAAGATAAATTAACATGAATAACCCTTTGGAGGTCCCATCGTGATCACCATTTTGTAAACCAAAATTGAACAACACCAATGCAAGAATAAAGTAACAAAAGCACAATAATAACACAAGATTGCATAAAATGAATAATATTTTATTAATGTGGGTATATATTTGAGTTATACAATAAATATGCCCCAATATGGAGTTTTAAAATGCTTTTGTGATACAAATATTACAAATACTATGGTTATCTAAAACCCTAGATCAATACATATCTAGTGTCATATCGCTCGTTCTTGATCCAAACAAGAGTTTTGGGTGGGCTTGGGTATCCCTATGGGACCACCCTAGCTTCAATAGTTTCCAGAAATATGATTCTTGCATCTACAAATAGAAAACAAAAAAAAATGATTAGAAGCACCTACAAAGGTTCCACTATGTTAGGCCCTTAGAAAGAAAACTACTAAAACCCTAGATGTTGCAGAACGTAACTATAAATAGAAAGTATAAAAATATAAAATAAGTGCAAATAACTTCTTACCTTGTCAATATGCTAATTTATCTCTCTGCTCTTGTTGATAATGGTCGTGATTACACTCATATGGTGCCCGAGGGTTGTAGGACTATAGATCTGCTATGGGAAACATCCAGAGGTGTTTTGTGACGGCTCTGAATGCATCAAGGTATTTCAAAATTACTCAGAAGATTTATATAAACTCTGGAGGATTTTTATGGGCTGAGGGAAGTGTCAGAGAACTAGATTTGGTCTACGAGAGTTTTCAACGATGAAAATGAGCGATGCAAAGGTGGCAACAAATGGTGAAAGTGATGGTGAAGTGGCTAGGGCAGAATGGCTTTAAGAATTTGTATATTCTAAGGCACTTAAGGGTTTTGATTCGTCAAAATGACTCATATTTTATAATATATGACACAAAATGGGTGATCAAGATTAAAACATGAGGAAGGGTGAAGATTAATCTTGGGAAAATGACATGGATTGAGATGGATGGATGGTTGAGATTAAAATGTTGTGGACAACTAGGATTAATTTATATAAATACATATATATTTATTAAATATAAATATATAAAACATTAATATATATATATATATATATATATATATATATATATATATATATATATATATATAATGGATGGTTGTGATTGGAGGACATGGATGGATGACAAGTGGGTAGATTTTTGTGTCTAGTTTTTTTATAATTTGAATGTGAAAAATGTACATGATTTAGGATGAAGTGTTGGCAATTAAAAAAATGGTGAATTTATTATCAACGTAGGGTGAGTTGAATGTTAGGGGTGATGGCAAAAGTCATCCATAATTATTAAATTAATATTTGAGTTGTAAATAAAATAAATCACATGAAAAATGTATTAAATTGTGTGCTTTATTATTCATTCCAATTAAGAAGTTTAGTTAATTTAAGAATTAAAAAACAACATGCAAGGTGGCCATGTAAAAGCTAGTTTTTTAGTAACTTGAGTTGTTTTAGCTTTTTTGATTGATCAAATATGATCGATAATTATATGTATTGTAATTGGAATCATTTGAATATAGAAGAATCAACAATTTTCATAGCATACATTGGGTGCACTATTGTGGAGTTTTTTGTGTGCTTTTTTGTCAATTCTAGATCTAGTTTTCTGGTTTGGACCAGCAACATAGTTTGTTGCAATTGGAGCATTTGGTTAAAGGATACTTCACCATTTGGAATTTAGAATTGGTTTGGCTTCATCACTGAACACTCCTAGATCTTTTTGGGTGATATCCATGCTCGATTGATGTTCAATTTATCATAGATCAGAATTGTTTTATTGCTATTTTTTTAATCTCTCCACATATAGATTTCACATTTGGTATCAGAGCAGGTTGTGTGTGTGATTTCAAAATTTGTAGGTATAGCTACAACAAGAGAGGGTGAATTGTTTTTATTCCAAACATCCTTTACAAGAGTTTGGATCAGAAATACTTTTTATTCATTTTCTATCATGGCAACCAATAGTACATCCTTAAATATACCTACATTCAAAGGAGAGAACTTTGAGTGCTAGAGAGATCAAATGATAAGGATATTTGTATGGAAGGGAGTTTGGAAAAGTATAGTTAATCCATTTACTAGTCCTGATGATTGGAGTGCTCTTCCTCAAGATAAAACGAGGACATTGGAATAAGAATAAAATAATGATGCTCAAGATTTCTTATACTTGTAGAGTGCAATATATCTAAGCATTTATCCAAGGATAGTTGGTTGTGAGAATTCCCATGAGGCATGGATAACTTTGGAGACATCATATCAAGGCTTATAAAATGTAAGAGCAGAAAATCTCTCCACATTAAGAATCAATTTTAAAAATATGAAAATGCATGATGATGAGAATGTTGGAGACTATTGTATTACAATAAATGACACAGTGTATAGAATGAGAGTGTATGGTGAAGTCATGGAATATAGAGTAGTTGCAAAAAATATTTTAAGATACCTATCCCCAAAATGGCTCCATATTGTTATTACACTTGAGGAGTGCAAATATATGGATCATATTAAGGTTGAAGAGTTAGTGGGTTTTTTGTTGTCCCATGAGGATAAAATAAAAATTTACTCAAATGACTTGAATCATGCACTAGAGACCAAATTATGGGTTTCAAAACTAGATGCAAAGCCCTCAAATCAAAGTGTAGATTTTTCTTAAAGTTAAGATCAGAAATGGAAAGACCGACCAAATTCAAAGAGGAAGGTTAAGAAGATCATCACTTGTTATTATTGTATGAAACTGAGTCACATGATAAAAGACTACAAGAAACTAGCAATAAAAATCAAGCAAATTAAAAACAAGATGGGGGTAAGAAAAAGGCCTACCAAGCTAAAAATAATGATGATCAAATTAATTATTCGCTTTCATGTAATTCAATTTTGGGTGATAAAATTATATGTGGTTTCTTAATTTAGGATTTTATAACCATATGTCATGTTTTAAGGATTTTTTTGACAAGCTAGATGGTTCATTCAAGATCCAAGTTCAATTACGATATGGAAAGGTGATTCATGTTGAAGGGAAATGGAGTATATATATCACCACAAATCTTGGGAAAGGTGATACCAACAACATTTATTTAAATCCAAGCATGAAGCACAATCTCATGAGTGTTGGAAAACTAGTAGAAAAAGGGTTCAAGCTACTTTTTGATAATGGAGAATGCTTGATATATGACAAACGGCAAGGTAGAAAATTGATTGGAAAGTATATTATATCAAAAAATAAAATATTTCCATTAAGAATAAATATGTTAAATAATAATTCTTGATTTCCTATCATTGAGGAATCAAGCATGTTGTGTCACTCTAGATATGGTCATTTAAATTTCATAATTTTGCATGTCCTTTTTAAGAAAAATATGGTTGATTGTTGTGACCCTCCCTTGGCATATTTGTTTTCAATGGTTGGATGTATAATTGACTATGTCTGTTTTGTGATGAAACGATCGATTATTTTTGGAATAGTTTCTGCAAGAATATTGTGAGGAATGTTATAATGTATTATTATGAGGAATGACTAATTCTTTAATGATTTATTTTTGTAGGAATATATTTTGTAAAAAAACTAGTTTCTACTAATGGATTTTCTTGTGAGACAGGAATAAATTCCCTCTTGGAGAGGAAATAAAACTTGTTCACTAGGAGCAAGATACTTCAAAGGAGAGAAGTAATGTGATGTTTAGACTTTGAACAAGGGAGGCAATTTAAAGGAATGAACAACGTGTATATAGATGTCCATTATGATATCCATGAGGGGAGATGTAATAAAATAAATGCAAATAGTTTATTAGTTTGCAAATCTCTTTTTGAATAAAGTTTTATACGATATATATACATTTTGTATGGAAAAATGAATATATATATATATATATATATATATATATATATATATATATATATATATATATATATATATATATATATATATATTGTAAAAAAAATGAATAATCGATTTATTATTCTTTCCTTAAAAAAATAAATACTTTTGTTGACAATCATGATGATTGAATATTATATGAGGATAATTATGCTTAAAGATTCGGTGTGGATTGTTAGATTTTGATGTAACAAGTAATAGGAGATAGAAATCACAAGATGTAGAATAATATGAAAGAAAGTAAATTTGCTAGATGATTTGTTTATACTGTAAATAGAAATGATATGAAAGAATACAATGTATCTATGGAGGAAATGAACACTCCATTAATGAAGCTATTGAACTACATTGTACCCATCACCAATGGATGGTGATCTACATAGAACTATACTATTCTCTAAGCTACACTATTTGACTATGTACCCCAAATATATATTCTATCTAACTTTCTTATATAGTAAGATAGGTTCCTTAGCTAACACTCTACCTAGATATGGAAGGGACAACTTGCACATTAACACTTGTGCATTTATTACATTGCATGAAGTAACTAGATAACTTCCCCCTAAAGTAATCTAATGTCCTAAGTATGTACCTTGGAAGATACATTTACATAACCCAAATGATGGAATAAAATATATTTCTAATACCCCCTATATTACATTATTTGGGTATTGAAGACTTTAGTCTTCAATATGGATCTTCTAATTTCATCCTGATCTTTGTACTCTTCTTCTACATTATTTGTATTTAGGTTCAATAGGTAATTTGTGTCTTCATATGATGCAGATTAAGTTGTAGCTTAAGCTTCTTATTTCAATTAACTTTGCATTGTATTCCTCCTTTATCTACTATGTCTTCTTCTTCATCTCTATATTTGCCTTTGATTCTGGTTTTTGTGCTCTCATAGGAGGTTGAGCTGCTACTTGGTTCTTGTGAGGAAGATTCTCCTTTCCTGTCTTTAATTTGTACAGAAGTTTCTGAACAACCACTTAAGACATCATGATAATATTTTGAGTTAGTAGAATAGGAAGTGTTGATGTTGCATGAGATTGAATAAAATTTTCTAGATATGATTCATCAAGTTATGCCTTCTTTTTGAGTAATTCTATAAATTTTTGTTGTTCATTTTTTTGCCTTGTAGTGTTTATATGTGAGAAGTACCATGTATAATATGCTCACAAAGTCTAAGGAAAGTGAAATGTCACTTTTTCCATTCTCAATTGCTTCATTGAGATGGGTTTGAAGATAGCATTCCATAGTATCAAAATTATATTCTAAGGATTCACTATGGATTACTTTTGAAGTTAGATCTAACTTTCCTTCCAATTTATTGAGTAGATTCATGATCTCAAGTTTTATGGCACTGGATTTTTCTTTTCTGAAGCAATTATTCTTATAGGTATTTTGGGAAGTAGACATCCTTATAGCTCCCAAGTTTTAGGATATATGATTCCTAATTGATTTATATAAGCTTGGTTAGATACAAACCTTTATAAATCCTTATGTTTTTAGGCTTCCTTATGTCTCCCTAGTAATGAGAGTATGAACACCTAATTTTAGGTTTTTTGAAGAAAGCTTATATCTTCCCAACTTGATAATATTTGAAGGATATTATTATTATCAAGTTTTGTAGAATGCATTATGACTCCCTAATGATTTTGGAGTATGATATAGTGCTTTTGTAAAGTATAGTTCAATTTTGGTTGATTTTGTACAAATTTTGTAAAGATCAAAAATAAAATTTTCTAACACCTTATTACTCCTATTGAACTAAGCACTTTTCAATTTTGAAGAGGTTTTAATGTTGGATTTCTTTTATCCCTTTTGAGAAATTTTGAGATAAGAAAACTATAATTTTCCAACCTTAGTAAAAATATTAATAACCTCTTTTTATATTCCTTGGATTATTTCTAATTTCCAATAAATTAGTTTGATGTAGTAACCCTTATGGCTCCCAAATTTGGAAAATTAATAATATTTTTAAAATATTAAATAATTTAATCCAAGTAGAATTTGTATTTCTCCTAGGTTAAATTGCAAATATTATTTCAATTTGATAAGTTATCCCTTATAGATTTTGCTTTCAAAATCTAAGATTTAACCTTAGCTTATAACCCTTATATCTCCAAAAATAAAATCAATAATAAAATGGGATTAAACCTTACCTTTGGATGCTAAATATCCTCACTGTTCGATGCTTTTTTTGGCTGGATATAACAACAATATTAAGGTCACCTTTGGTGCTAGAATCAATGGAGATGCTTTGGAATTCCTTGTCTTCAATGCTGGAACATAGGCACTACAAAAATAGGAAGGTTTGACCTTCAATACTAGGAGCCTTTAATGCTCCTTCTTCCTTCCTTCCATACTACACTTCAGATGGATTTGACTATGCTTTGTTGTGCCTTTGAAATTTGGACTTTGGGTGCCTTTTATGGAGGAATAATCTTGAGCTTTGTGACAAGTGTCACACCCGTTACATATGAGCGCTCCTCCCCTTATTTAACATACCAATTCCTTGTTCAATGCTTCTTGGTCATTCTGTAATGTATGGGCACTCGTGTGGGCACTTGTGTGAAGCTTGTGGAGGATAACAAGTGTCACCACTTCCTTGATATTCCCTGTAACTCCTGTGTAAGTTTTCTTGAGCATTGAGAGATGAAATGATGCCTTATAAATTTTATTACAAGTGGTATTCAATCTCTCTACATGAAGCTATTTTCTATAATGCCTTCCAAAGGGAACATTATAACTCCTTAAGTCTTTTTTATGTCATTCCTTTGCTTTGCTATGTTTCTTGGGTAGCAAGCAATATTTTACTTTGTAGGTGGATTGATGAGGCACTATTGAGATTTGAATGGCAATTTTGGATCTTCCTTTGGTGGATGATCTTATCCAAGCTTAAGAATTTTAATATATCACCTTTTCGCATTGTCTTCTATGCCTCCAACGTGTTGATTCTTGTGTATATTTTGATGCCTTCTATTTGTATATGTGCACTCTTTTTTTCTACATAAATTTAGCTTGATGATAGCCTTATGTGGGATTTTATTTTACAGGTTCATCCATCTAGGATGAGTGCTTTGAGTGGATCCTTTTGCTTGGGAAGAAGAGTGTTGATGTTCAAAATTCCTTGGCTGATTTAACCTGTATTTATTGTTCCTTTTGAGGCACTTTCAAATCTGAAATTTTTTTGTAAAGACCAGATTAGATTAGTGCAATAAAATATACCATAAATTGTATATAAAACCTCTCTAATACATCTTCTTTTGCACTCCTTTTCAAATCCAAAATTCTAGTTTTGTGGCAGATTTTTTTCTACAATATAAGGGTTTTGAGGTTGTATTTTATGAGTAGACACCATACCCTTTTTCTTGGACACTTTGATAACAAATCCATATAGAACCTATTTAATTGATGCAATTTTCCACAGTTTCTTTTCTTGCATATTACCTTGTAATGCTTTGGATTTGAGACTCACCAAGTCTTAATATTTGAAGCTTCTATTTCTGTTTTTAGTTGGTTGTGTTCTTATCCAATTTTTTGAGGATTATAACCTATTTTTGTGGCTTTACTTGGTGACAATGTGTTGCAGATTTTTATGCACTAAAATTATCTTTAGACACTTTGACAATTTCTGATTTTGTGCCCTTATCGAGAATACAAAAAATAATCCTTTTGAAAGCAATAGAATAGTGAAAATAAATCTAATATTATTAATTTTAATTCACTAAAAATTTCACCTTATCACTCCAATCAACTCTAAATATAATGCACTTAATCAATTTACTACAACTAAACAAGAATGATCTAAAATGAATCTTCAAGATTTATTTTGTAATTCTGCTACAATTAATATTGTAGGACTTAGTCTCATTTTTTTTTCCAAAGTAGATGCTAGGTATTTTATAGGAGCATTTCTTAAATCTAATAAAATCCTAATTTATGTGCAAATGAAACTTAAAAATAACCTTTTTTTCTTTTGCACTTTTAAAGACTATAATCCAATTTTCTTCTTGCAAATTTAATCTAAATTCAGGTGTTCTAAAAAATTTGATAAGAAATCCAATTAATGAATCTAATGGCACCCAATTTTTCTTACCTTTTGAAAGTTTATATAACTCTTTTTCCACTTCTGTATAGGATGTAGATCGTTGTGTCTAGGATCACCAAGTTTTTGTTTCGAGCAGGATCTTACAACTCTTTATAGACTGTGCTGAATAACTCCTTCACCAAATGATGGTCTCAAAAAAAAATTTACGAACCTAGAATTTGGTGTCTTCTTCTTTTCTTGTGTTCTCCTCCTTCTACTATAGAATTTAGATCAGTCTTTGTCTATGAAGCAGTGCCTTCTTGTTGTGAGATACAATATTCAAATATCCAATATTTGGTGAGTTTCTTCTGTCTTCAAGTCTTCTTATCGAATTATGACTTCAAGCAGGATCTTCTTCTAGGATTTGGCACTCCTTGATAAATTATTCTTCATATATTTGGAACTCCTTTCCAAATTATTATTCTCATATTTGACACTCCTTGCCAAATTCTTCTTCATAGATTTGGTACTCCTTGCCAAATTCTTCTTCTCTTGGGATTGTTGTCGAATGGTGATAATTATCCCAAGTCCTTCACTATTAGGGGCTTCTCCTTGGTAGTGGATTTCTCTAATGAGCTCTACTTTGAGAACTCTTTTTATGATATTAAAAAAGGCTCTATAGGTATTTTTCTAGATTTTTCTTGAAACCTTTCCTAGGTCTTTGATATTACAACTTTTGATGGTCTTTCTTGAGACCTCTTTGTAAATCGAGGGCCAATAAAATGCAATAAAAACAATAAATTAATCACAGCAAAATTAAATACTTTATTTGCACCCCTCGTCAACCTTGACCATTACAAATTCAAGAATATAAGTAGGGAATAGGAAGAAATTCGGCAAAGGAGAGATAAGGGGAAAATGGAAGATAAGAAGGGATAAGGGAGTTGGAGGGATAAGGGGAAGAAGGATTAACGGAGGGATAAGGAGGAGGGAAAATAGGAGAAGGATAGGAGGGAAAATAGGAGAGAAGTTAAAGGCAATTGCCGACAAAAAACTATCGACAAACATAGGGAATTTTCACACGGAGGCTTAGAAAAAGATTTTTCTAAGCCTCTTACAACTTAACCCCTTTTCATACTTGTAACATTCTCCCCCTTAAAGTTGAGAGGACTGACTACACAGTCTCTCAGCTTTACAAATTGAGCTTTTGTCATTGCCTTGGTGAAGATGTCAGCAACGTTCTCCAAAGTGTGACAGTATTGAAGCTCAACAATGTCATGTTCCACCACATCTCTGATGAAGTGGTATTTCATATCAAAATGTTTCGTTCTGCTATGGTGGACAGGATTATATGCCAACTGAATGGCACTGATGTTGTCGCAGTAGATTCTGGTTGGACCACTTTGCTATTCTCCAATCTCTTCTAGTACTTTCCTTAGCCACAAGGCTTGAGTACTTGCATAAGTAACCACTATATACTCAGTTTATGTTGAAGATAGTGCTACTACTGTTTGCTTTTTTGAACTCCAAGTTATTAGTCCTGATCCAAGACTAAAACAGTTTCCTGATGTGGACTTCCTGTCATCAATATTGCTACCCCAATCACTATCATTGAAGCCTACAAGCTTGATAGTGTTACATTTATGGTACTGAATTCCAAAATTCAATGTACCCTTCACATATCTCAAAATTCTTTTAGCTACCTGCAAATGCAGCTCAGAGGGGTTAGACATAAATCTAGAAACAAGAGATACAACATACTGAATATTTGGTCTGGTGTTGGTGAGAAACATCAAACTTCCAACCATGCTTCTGAAAGTGGTCACATCAACTTTCGGTGCTTCATCATCTTTGCTTAATTGGATCCCATGTCCAACTGGAGTTGCAACTGGTTTGCAATGCTCCATAGCAAACTTCTTGATCATGTCCTGAGCATACTTATGTTGACAGATGAAGATCCCTGTATCTGATTGATGAACCTCCATTCCAAGATAGTAGTGCATTAGTCCAAGATCTTTCATCTCAAACTGCGTCATCATGGAGTATTTGAACTCCCTATTCATTTTTTCATTACTACCCATAAAAATGAGATCATCCACATACAAAGAAACTATGAGGATGTCTTTACCTTGCTTTAGGTAGTAGAGTGTGGGTTCATTTTTGCTCCTGGTGAACCCATAATCTTTGAAGTACCCATCAATGCGTGAGTACCAAGCTCTTGGTGCTTATTTAAGGCCATAGAGTGCCTTCTTCAATCTGTAAACAAGGTGTTCCTTACCTTGTACTTCAAATCCCTGTGGTTTCTCAACATACACTTCTTCTGTCAAGTAACCATTGAGAAAAGCACTTTTGACATCCATGTGTTGGACTTTCCATTCTTTATGTGCAGCTAAGGCAAGAACTGTTCTAATTGTCTCCTGTCTGGCTACGAGGAGCAAAAGTCTCTTCATAATCTATTCCATATTTCTGAGTAAAACCCTTTGCCACTAATCTTGCCTTATGCTTCTCAATGCTTCCATCAGCATTAAACTTGGTCTTAAAGATCCATTTACAGCCAACACATTTCTTTCCTTTCGAAAGCTTCACGAGCTCCCAAGTGTCATTTTTTATAGAGGTTATCTCCTCTTTCATGGCATCTTGCCAAATCTTACAGTACATGCCTTCTCATAACTAGAAGGTTCAAGTCGTGCACTTGTTAACAAAGCATAGTTAACTTGATATCCTCTGGGTTCTTCTTGCTGGGATTCATCATCACCATACAAGTGCATACTTTATAATCTGTGTAAAATAGAATCCATTTCACTAGCTTGACTCCTAGTATATCTTCTTGAAAATTTTTTATCCAACATCTGAGATGATGGATGATACTGTAAAGTTCTCTTACCTTTGGATGGAACATCAATATCCATTGGTGAGGAACTTACTGATCGTTGTGGAGAAGGACTTGGTGAATTAGTTGAATCTGAATATGGACTTGGTGGATGTGTGGGCGGAGACTGCTTTCCTTTCTGTGGTAGCTGTGGTTGCACCTGCTGAGCTACTACATCAGTGGCTTCAACATCACTAAATATTTGGGGCTTACCCCACTCTCCCCCTTCATCAAAAATCACATCCCTTGAAACTACTATATTTTGAGTCGTAGGATTGTAGAGTCTATAACCCTTTGTGTTTTCATAATATCCTACAAAAATGCAAGCCTGACTCTTTGGATCCAACTTCTTCCTCAGCTCATCAGGAATGTGAGCATATGCCAATGAACCAAATACTCTTAAATACTTCACATTTGGTTTCTTACCATACCAGGCTTGGTACGGTGTCTTCCCTTTCAAACTTGAAGTAGGACTTCTGTTCAAGATGTGAACACTAGTCCTTGTTGCATCTCCCCAATATGCATTACTCAAATGCTTTGTCTAAAGCATTGATCTTGCCATATCCACAATGGTGTGATTCTTTCTTTCTGCTACACCATTTTGCTATGGAGTGTAGGCAGTTGTGAACTGCATCTTGATGCCATGATGTTTACAAAAATTCAAAAAATGATTAGAGGAGTATTTTCCTCCTCTATCTGATCTAAGACATTTTACAGAATATCCACTCTCACTTTCAACTTTTGCTTTAAAATCGACAAAGCATGCAAATGCTTCATCCTTATGCTTCAAAAAGTATATCCAACACATTCTTGTGCAATCATCAATGAAAAGTAGGAAGTAAGAGTGATTACCTATACTCTTGGTCTGCATCGAACCATAGATGTCTGAATGTACCAAATCAAGAGGATAGCTGGCCCTCCATGCTTGTCCATGAGGAAATTTCGATCTGGCATGCTTGACCAAGGCACACCCTTCACAGACTTCCTTACTGTCTTGAACTTTGGGAAGTCCAATCACTATTTTTGTAATCATAATGACACTGAGAGGGGGGGTGAATCAGTGTGTTCTTTAAAAACTTAAAACAATTTAGAATTTTAAATAAACTGTAGCAGATTAAAATAGAAATAATAAAAGTACTAAGAGCATCACACATAACACGACATTTTAACGAGGTTCACCGATGTGGCTACTCCTCAAAAAGACCGCTTGGACTACCATCCAAATCCAGTCAATTGCAAAGCTACAACTTTACATAATCATTCACCAACACCAACTGGTAAGAGGCACAAACCTCTAAATTTTATCTGCTACAACAGAATGGAGCACCAACTCCAATTTTTCCAGCTCCAATTGGAAAGAGGCACCAACCCCTTTTTCAAGCTACAACTTGAAGATAATAATAAAAATTGCAAAATGTAAACTTTCACCTCAATTATCATGATCTGTTGTTTTTCTGCGATTTGCTGCTTGTCGGCATTCAACTGCTACTGTGAAAAAAAATATTCACACTTTTTCAACCACTCCTCTATATCTCTCCGCGTTCTCTACTGCAACTTCACAGAAATATCACTTCTACAACCCGTGCACTGTCATTTCAAACTCGGACCACGACTTCTACATATCATGTTCTTTGTTCTCGATCAAACTTCATGCACTCATGCTTCACGCACTCACTCTCTATCTCATCACTGTGATCTCTTTTCTTTAATTCCCATGAACTGTCACTCTGCTCACACTCGAGATCGAAACAACTTACCTTCTACTGCGCACGAACTTATTTTTCTTATATTGCATCACTACCCCCATTTTAAACTCGAAGAACCCTTGCTTTTATAGAAGAAATTTTAGGAACAAACCCTAAAAGAATGTCAGTTGAGAAACCCTAGAATTTGTCAGCTGCCAAACCCTAAAATCCATCGGCTGTAACCCTAAGAATGTCGGCTGCAAAAACCCTAAAATCCGTCGGCCCAAATTTAACTTTGTCGGCCTCAAAATCTTCTTCCACCTTCGTCACTTTCCTGTAGCTTATTGCCGCGAAATAGTAACACGTCGACCCTTTTAATTTAATTTAATATTTTAATTTAAATTTTAAATAAAATAAAATTTAAACTAAATATTTAAAATTAAATATCTTCATCATCGGGGCATCTTTTTCAACGAAACAAAGAGACAACTTGGGTTTTAAGAAAAACCCATTTCAAATCTGTTATCCATGGTTTAAATAAAAATTTTATTCTGACTGCCTTGGTTTTCACAAAAAACCTTTCCACTTCTTGACATCTCAGGTTCTGAAGACTTTTTCTTCTCATTCTGAATTATGTTTTCTATTTTTGTGCATCTATCATTTAAGGACTCATGATCTGACTAACTTCTGAACTTTATCCTCTACATTTGAGTGACTTCTGAACTGCCTGTCCATTGCATCATTAGATCTAACTGACTGTATTGACAACAATGACAATCCTCCTGCAACACTTTGCTCAACACTGAACTCCTATCCATTGTACTTTGGCTGCACCTTGTTGTTCAATAAACTCTTGTCCATTGCATCAATAAATCTGTCTGATTGTGTTGACAACAATGACAATACTATTTGTTGCACTTTGCTCAACAATCTCCCCCTTTGGAATTGTTGGCAACACATGTGCAATTTTCTTGTAAATCTTCTCCCCCTTTGACAATAATACCAAAGGGCTGCTGCAGACTCCCCCTGAGTCTATGCACAATATTCTTAGACAGAAATTATTACAATTAGCAAATATTCCAAGCATGAACAAGAAGAAAAACAAGTACACAAATGCTCCCCCTGAGTCCAAGACCACTTCATTTCACTAATTGACAACATCATGATAAGCATAATAGGCATCAATAATATCAACAATGTGAATAGCAGCAATAACCAATGAATGACACATCACCGTCAACTTCACCAATATAACATGTGTAAGAACATGACTGAACCACTGTCTTCTGTGCAACTACCCTCTGTTGCTTTGCAAACTCAAAATTTTCCACTGTTAGTGAAGGCATACAATAATATTATATAGCCAACTTTTTTTTCTGCAATGCCAGCAACATCTGCATACAACTTCACCATGCATCTTGGATATGTTCTCAACAAGCTTGAACCCAATGACAGCTGTTTGTCTCTCTCTGCAGTGAGAATCCAGCAGGCTACCTCAATCCACTTTCAACTCTATGCAAGTACCAAACATTGTACCATAGCATAACCAACATCTTTTCTCAACCAATTAGGGCTTTATCAACAATGCTTATAGACAAGTTTTAACCAACATCATTCAACTCAAAATTAACCTTGAAGCATTCAACCAATCACTACATGAAAAGGAAACTAGTAGACATCTTTTTCCTTCCAAAGGTATTTGAACAAGACAACCACCAACATAAATCACCAAGGCAAAGAATAACTTGCTCAAATCAAACTCAATGGAGTAAGCCCAAATCATGTATCAAGAAAAGCATTAACTTGATCAAAACAACCACTATGAAAGCAACTCAACTATTCATCACCAGGTTGGAAATCATCTGGCTGCTCATTAAAAACTTTTTCTTCAATCTTCCCATTTAACATGCTGATTTCACTTTTGTCAACAGAATTGACAAGTGACTCACATCTGTACCAATTTTTGTCTAGCATTGCAATTTTACTGCCAACTCTTACTTTCAACTATGCATGTCGGAAGAAGACATTTTGTCAAACACTTTATGGCCAACCGTAGTGCACCTTACTCAGCCTCAAGCTTCTTATCCTTGGACTGGCATTAAATCAATAGTTTTTTTTGAAAAAATTGAAAATCTTTTATTAAAACAAAGAGCAAGTACAAGAGGGAGCAAAAACATCCCTACCAAGAACCCAGAGACAAAATACCTCAGAAAAGAGCGAGAGGTCAGCACAAACCAGCACTAAGCACTAGAGAAAAACAAGGCACGATATCGCGACAAGTCGTGAAATCACGACATGTCACGAAATCATGACAGACAAGCCGACCGAGGTCACAACCGCACAACCGGTCGCAAAATCGCGATGGCCAAAGCCAGTAGCCCCCGACCGCAAAAGATGTCACAATATCGCGATGGAACCATCATAAAGCAGTTAGTCCATAGAATTGCCGTGATATCGCGACGCATCTTCCAATTGCCACCATTGCACCAGAAGTGTCATGATTTGGTGACATGTCACGATTTCACGACATGTCACAAAATCATGACGGCCAAAGCCATCAGCCCCCGACCATGAAAGATGTTACGATATCGCACGGAAACATCACAAAGCAGTCATTCCTCAGAATTGTCGCGATATCGCGATGCATTTTCCAGTTGCCACCTTTGCACCAAAAGCATCGCGATTTCGTGACATGTCACAAAATCGCGACGGCCAAGTCCAGCTGCTCCCAACCATAAAAGATGTCACGATATTACGACGGAAACATCACAAAGCAGTCAGTCCTCAGAATTGTCGCGATATCGCGACGCATTTTCCAATTGCCACCATTGCGCCAGAAGTGTCACGAAATCGTGACAAGAAGACCCTTCTGCATCCAAACCTCCCAAGTGTCGCGAAAATGCGACAGGTTGACCACTCGGCGACCAATCATCATAAAAGTCATGAAATCGTGACTGTTGTCTTCCGTGTTGCCCCTGCAGCCAAAGCGTCGTGAAAACAAAGCAACTTCGAGCCAATGGTCCCAGCGACATAACATGGCACAAAAAAGAGACATCTTCCACCCATTAGTCGCGACCACACAACCGATCACAAAATCATGACAGCAACTAGCCAAAGAACGTGACATCTCGAAATGTCACGATATCGCGACAGGAAGTCTCCAAAGGCCATGGCGACAAAACCTGTCACAATATCGTGAGCATTAAATCAATAGTTAAAACAAAAATGTCTGTGAATTAAATATATTCACCAAGGTGTCATGAAAGATCTGGAAATCTTCACATCAAAGAGTAAAAACAAATACATGCTGTTTGAAACACAAACACACAACTAGGGCAAGCATTCTTTCGTTGAGAAAATTATTTGGACTATTATGATTCGTAATTTTGAACAGTGGTATTAAGAATCATCAATATTACAATAGTGGCATATCTCAAAACTACCACTGGTGACAGCTCTCAAATTAAACACCACACTTCATGGCATTTCCACAAACCACTATATAGACTAAAAAACACACTTTAACAACTATACAACATTAACCCGACTGCTTACCTTTCATCCTCAGATACCTGGACAAATACATAGGAGCATTAAAATAAAACTTTAATATTGCTCCTCCTGAGGATGTGCCACTCGGAGTTGCTTAGAGCAATGGCAGAGTAGCCTCCTTCAGTCCAAGGAGACACAATTTCCTTTCTTCTGTCTTTCTCCAAACTTTCCTGAACTTGGGCTTGGGTTTTTCAAGAACATCCCTATTTTGCTCCTGTTCGTGAACTTGAACATTTCTCTTGTGGGGTTGTCTCTTGTGCATTCTTGATGGATGATTATTTTCTTTTCTTTTATGCACATGATATGTTCCTTGTCGATGTTGTCCTCTTTGTGTCTGATGAAATCTAGGGTTTTGCCTTAGATTAGATATAGAAGTGCTTGGACAGAACCTTGCTATGTGCCCTTGACCGTTGCATTTAAAACATTGCACATGTTTTATTCCCTGTCTGTATTGCATTCTATGTGTATGATGAAATCTATGGTATTGCCTTAGATTGGATACAAAAGTGCTTGAACAAAACCTTGCTATGTGCCCATGGCCATTACATTTAAAACATTGCACAGGGTGTTCACTCAAAAAAATAGAAGTATTTTTATCAGCATAACTCTTTGATCTATTGTTCAATCCACAATAAATTGCCTTGTGACCAAAGTGGTTGCATTTAGAACAATAGCCATAAAAAGCATTATTATTAAAAGAGTGAGAGTGAGAGAACCTCTTTTGCTGTGGTTGCTTTGCTATAGATCTTCTTTGATATTTTCTTTCTTTTGAGGATTCAGCTTCAGATTTTTCTTGTTTCAATCCTTCAACCGAGGACTTCTTCTTCTCTGCATATTTGGAGGATGAAGGTTTTTCAGCTTCATATCCAAGACCAAACTTAGCTGTGGAGCTTCTTTGTTGATTTATCATTGTATCTAGCAACTCGTGCTCTTCTCAAATTTGAGATTTATATTGGCCTCTTTTAGTTGTTTCTTCAATGAAACAATCTCTTCTTCTTGTTGGCAGCATACAGTCTCTTTCTCATTGATTTGAGACCTAAGAATATCTTCAATCCTTTTGTTCTATTCTACTTGCAGCTTTAGATCAACAATAACCTGTTTATATTCCTCTTCACTTGTGATGTATACATCATTCTTATTATCCAGCTATGTCTTCAAGGATTCTTCTGATTTCTTGGCCTTTTGAACTTGTAGGAAGAGATCTTCAATCTCATCCTCATATTCTTCTAATTTCTTGGATAGTATTTTGTTATTTTTCTTTTCTATTCTCCACTCTTCAAGAGCAGATATCAACTCTCCTTCAAAATCTACTTCAGCCTCAATTTTTTCATCACAAACTTCAGGATTCACTTCTTCTACCTTTTTCGGTTCAAATTTCTCTTCTACGAGAACCGAAACTGATTGGGATGCCTTTTTGGATGAGGATCTATTCTTCTTAGCCATTGTGTACTAATCCAAGATCAACCCTGACTGATTTAGCCAAAATTGGGAACCTCGCTCTGATACCAATTGTTGTAATCACAATGACACTGAGAGGGGGGGTGAATCAGTGTGTTCTTTAAAAACTTAAAACAATTTAGAATTTTAAATAAACTGCAGCAGATTAAAATAGAAATAATAAAAGTACTAAGAGCATCACACATAACATGACATTTTAACGAGGTTCACCGATGTGGCTACTCCTCAAAAAGACTGCTTGGACTACCATCCAAATCTAGTCAAATGCAAAGCTACAACTTTACATAATCATTCACCAACACCAACTGGTAAGAGGCACAAACCTCTAAATTTTATCTGCTACAACAGAATGGAGCACCAACTCCAATTTTTCCAGCTCCAACTGGAAAGAGGCACCAACCCCTTTTTAAAGCTACAACTTGAAGATAATAATAAAAATTGCAGAATGTAAACTTTCACCTCAATTATCACGATCTGTTGTTTTTCTGCGATCTGCTGCTTGTCGGCATTCGACTGCTGCTGTGAAAAAAAAGATTCGCACTTTTTCAACCACTCCTCTATATCTCTCCGCGTTCTCTGCTGCAACTTCATAGAAATATCACTTCTACAACCCGCGCACTGTCATTTCAAACTCGGACCACGACTTCTGCATATCACGTTCTTTGTTCTCGATCAAACTTCATGCACTCACGCTTCATGCACTCACTCTCTATCTCATCATTGCGATCTCTTTTCTTCAACTCCCATGAACTGTCACTCTGCTCACACTCGAGATCGAAACAACTTACCCGCTGCTGCGCACGAACTTCTTTTTCTTATATCGCATCACTACCCCCCTTTTAAACTCGAAGAACCCTTGCTTTTATAGAAGAAATTTTAGGAACAAACCCTAAAAGAATGTCAGTTGAGAAACCCTAGAATTTGTCAGCTGCCAAACCCTAAAATTCTTCGGCTGTAACCCTAAGAATGTCGGCTGCAAAAACCCTAAAATCCGTCGGCCCAGATTTAACTTTGTCGGCCTCAAACTCTTCTTCCACCTTCGTCACTTTCCTGTAGCTTATTGCCGTGAAATAGTAACACGTCGACCCTTTTAATTTAATTTAATATTTTAATTTAAATTTTAAATAAAATAAAATTTAAACTAAATATTTAAAATTAAATATCTTCATCACCGGGGCATCTTTTTCAACGAAACGAAGATCCAACTTGGGTTTTAAGAAAAACCCATTTCAAATCTGTTATCCATGGTTTAAATAAAATTTTTATTCTGACTGCCTTGGTTTTCACAAAAAACCTTTTCGCTTCTTGACATCTCAGGTTCTGAAGACTTTTTCTTCTCATTCTGAATTATGTTTTCTATTTCTGTGCATCTATCATTTAAGGACTCATGATCTGACTAACTTATAAAATTTATCCTCTCGCATCCGAGTGACTTCGAACTCGCTTGTCCATTGCATCATTAGATCTAACTGACTGTATTGACAACAATGACAATCCTCCTGCAACACCTTGCTCAACACTAAACTCCTATCCATTGTACTTTGGCTGCACCTTGCTGTTCAATAAACTCTTGTCCATTGCATCAATAAATCTATCTGACTGTTGTGACAACAATGACAATACTATTTGCTGCACTTTGCTCAACAACCATTGCTTGTGAAGTTAGCATCTTCAAACTTGCTAAATTCAAGTGACCATATCTCAAGTGCCACAGGACACTTGGATTGGTAATTGCAACATTTGCTAATTTATTTCCTCCTGGCTGGCCAAACTTCAAAGGGAATAATCTATTCTTTGACATTGGCACTTGTGTAATGATTCTATTACTATTTTTTTTGTCAAAAATGGTGCATTTACCCTCATCAAAAATCAACTTTTAATTCTTTTCAAGCATTTGACCAACACTTAAGAGATTGTGTTGAAGATGAGGAGTGTAATAGATATCACTTACATGCTTGATGCCTTCTTTTGTTGGAACCTCCATGGCTCCAATGCCTTCAACTACCAATGACTTGTCATCTCCCAACCAGATGCTGGATTTGTATGAGGAGTCTATCTTAGCAAAGAGTTCTTCTTTGCCACTCATGTGATTTGAACACCCTATGTCAAAAATCCATGTATCATTCATATTTTGCTCTGTCTGGCCATAAGAGAGAAAGATATTTGAAGACTCTTCCTCTTCTCCAAAATTCCCAAACTGACTGCTGCTCTGGTTGCTGCTGCTTCCTTGCGAAGTCTTTGACCAATAATATCGAGCATAATGGCCAGGTTTGCCACAATTGTAACAAACTTGTTTTGATTTGTCTCCTTCTTTTCCTTTGCTAGATTATTTCCCTCTATATTGCTGTTGTCCTCCTCTATTCTGGTTTCCACCTCTATTGGATGATCCTCCTCTGTTAGGAGTTCCCCCTCTTTGATTATTCCTACCTCTGCCTCTTTATTGACCTCTGCCATGACCTCTACCTCTTCCATCATGTGTGGCAAAAGCTTTGTCATCTCCTCCATAGCTGGTGGTAGGAGTTTCCTGTAACCTCTCTTCATGTGAGAGAAGTGAACTAGTTAATGCATCAAAAGACAATGTGGTTAAGTCTTTTGATTCTTCAATAATTATTGCAACAGAATTCCATTTTGGAAGAAGTGTTCTCAACACTTTCTTCACCATCATCTCTGGCTTAATATCCTCCCCTAGTGTGACCATTTTGTCGACTACTGCTTTCACTCGCACACAGTAATCACCGACTCTTTCATTCTCTTGCATTTTGAGATTCTCAAAATATCATTTCAAGGTTTGCAGTTTTACCTGCTTCACTTGGTCACTGCCTCTATAGCTTTCTTTTAAGGCATTCCATGCATCTTGTGCAATTACATAAGATGCAACCCTAGGGAAGATAGTTTTATCTAAGGTAGCATGAATGTGATATAAGGCAAAAGCATTATTCTGTTGTGCTTCTTTTCTTGTCTTTTTATCAGCATTAGAAAATGCTGCCCATTCAACAACAGTTGGTTCTGTATAACCTTCTTCAACTACATCCCAAAGACCTTTTCCTATCAACAAAGTCTTCATTTTTATAGACCAATATTCATAGTCACTACCATTAAATTCAGGGATTGGTAGACTAGTGTTTGCAGCCATTGCTAAAAAACAAACTTTTATTGAGGCAAACTGGAAATACAAAGTAGTACAGAATGATTTAATGATTTAAATCAAATCTCGCCTTCTTAGTACATTCATGTTCTGCTTCGGAACTGCTGCTAATGATGATGATCTCAGGTTTCACTTCCACTGGATCTGCTTCTGCTGCTTCCTCTTCGTCTTCTTCTTCTTCTTCTTCCTCTTCTGCTGCTTCTTCTTCTTCTTCTTCTTCCTCTTCTTTTGCTTCCGCTGGTTCAGGTTCAGGCTCAGGAGAGCATGGTGTATAGCCCTCACTCAATTCAGCTGTTGGTACACCTGGTGTGTAACTGGCACCAGATTGTACGTCCAAAACAAATTGCACGGTCTCAGATTCTTCAATCCTCTTTTCGAAGATATTGTCTTTTGAATCTGCCTCGTACCCTAAATCCGGATTTCTCAGGTGAGCAATCACCTGATTCTTCAACTGACAAAACACGGTGTGTAGTCCTAAACTTTGAACCCTTTGGTCAAAGGATTCTGGTGTCTGCCTCTTCAAAATTGAAAGTAGTGCATAATAGCACCCTTCAGATCGAAACATCTATCATTTCCATGAGCACATTATTCCTCCTTTCACAAATTCTCTTTAAAGGTTTTATAAAGGTTTTTTTAAATAAATTTAATAACCTTTTATTATTTTTCAAATTACCTTTTTTTAAAAAACAAAATTACTTTATTAAAAAAGATAATTTTAAAAAATAATATAAAAATTATTAAATAAATTTTAAAAACTTAAAAGAAAATATTTAAATTTTTTTTTTACCTTTTCCTTCGCGATTCGATCACGCGACCTGCGATGTGCTGAGCGAGTGCCTTAGCCGCGCGACCTCACGGCCCCTTGTGGACAAGGAAGACGTCGCTTCCTCTAATCTATTTTGCGGTAGTTAAAAAATAAAAATAAAAAATTTTGTGAGTTCGAAGCGTGCGGCGGGATTCGAACCTCTACTTCCTCACAGCAAGCAAACACTTTTACCGTCATGCCAAGCACCTCGGATGAGAGTCAAAAGGAGCACGGCTATATTTATTATGAATATTGGCCACGTTTTAAAAAAAAAAAATCATGGGTTTTATCCCACATGCGCCAGGGAGCCGGCGCTAAAGGGTTTTTAACCCTGAAGTCGCACAATCGACTTCGAATGCCTTCGGGCACTCAGACCTGGCCGAATTTTACCCGCTCTGTTCGCCCAATTGCCGTCTGCCAACGCGTGCCAATTGTCATCCGCCATGTGGTGATATTTTGCCCTCTCTCTGCCAACTAACCTGCCAATCGCCCTACACCAAGTGTTAAGATCTGTTGTTGCCACGTGTCATCTAGTCACCTCTGCCTCGACTGTCGCACTGCTGCCACATGTCAACTCGACTGTGCACGATCTGCTTCGAGATCCATGCCAAAACTACCTCAGGAACTGCATTTGAGTCTGCTCGTGATCCACCTCGATATTCGAGCCGGTTGACTCCTACCTCGAAGTGCGTGCCCGCCTGGTCATGCCTCGAGAACCGTGCTCGAATGACTGCCAGATTTTGCCTCGGAAACCGTGTTCGAGCTGACTGGCTCTGATACCAGTGTAGATCGAGGGCCAATCAAATGCAATAAAAACAATAAATTAATCATAGCAAAATTAAAGACTTTATTTGCACCCCTCGTCAACCTTGACCATTACAAATTCAAGAATATAAATAAGTAGGGAATAGGAAGAAAGTCGGCAAAGGAGAGATAAGGGGAAAATGGAGGATAAGAAGGGATAAGGGAGTTGGAGGGATAAGGGGAAGAAGGATTAATGGAGGGATAAGGAGGAGGGAAAATAGGAGAAGGATAGGAGGGAAAATAGGAGAGAAGTTAAAGGCAATTGTCGACAAAAAACTGCCGACAAACATAGGGAATTTTCACACGGAGGCTTAGAAAAAGATTTTTCTAAGCCTCTTACAACTTAACCCCTTTTCATACTTGTAACACTCTTCAACCTTCTACTCTTGGAAGTGTTGGTGGTGAGATATTATAGATATTTGATACTACTAATTTTGGATTCAAGTAGGACTCATCTAGTCCTTCTTATTCTTCTTCTTCCTTGACTAGAATTTCTTCAATGAGATATTTTCCTGATATCTTCACTTGCTTTAGATGTTGAATTGATTTTGAAGAAGATATTTTCCTAAATTTCTTTTAGAAAGATTCCCAAATCATTGAATCTTATTTCCCTAAAATATTTAGTCTGCTTCTGAATAAGATATTCTCTTTGAATTATTCTTCAAGATCAAGGCTTCTATAGCCTTTTTCAGTATCAAGGCCTATATGGTCCTTTTTAGTACCAAGGCTACTATGGCATTTTTAGTATCAAGGCTTCTATGGTATTTTTCAGTATCAAGACTTCTATGACCTTTTGAGTATAAAGATTTATGTGGCTTCTTCTTCAAGGCTTATATGGACTTTTCTTCAAGGCTTCTATGGCCTTTTCTTCAAGGCTTATATGGCATTTTTTTATCAAATATTCTATGGCCTATTCTTAAAATATGAAGTTATTCAATCTATAAATGGAGATCTTCAATCTCTTGACATCACCATGACTCTTCACTAGAAGTCTTCTCCCATAGTGTTTTTCACTTGCAAAAGGAACTAATATCTACACTATGAATGGACATCAACCTTGGGGTAACGAAGTTAGAGTCTTCTAGATTCATGTTGTAGGAGGAGTCCAAATCCTTTGAGACTTAATTTTTTGCAACAAATAAAACTTTAGGTAATAGTTAGAAAATTCTAGATATCCTGGATGATCTTCACTAGATGATTTTTCAATCTAGTGGATTGAATGTTGAGTCCTAGTATTCATGAGTTTTTATTGCAAATTTGTGGAAAATACTCCAGTCAAATGTAATATTAGTATTTATGGAGCTAAAATTTCTTTCAGTCCTAACTTTGTGAATCTCCCTAATTCTAGCACCTAGACTCTTCTGAGAGTTTTTATAGTGGTTGGTCTAGTAGCATATCAGGTTGTCAAAAAACTTAGGCTCCATAATAATGGTGGTTTTCCTATTGACCTACTCTGGCTAGATCTATCATGGGTTTGATACCACTATTAAATTTTGATGTAACGAGCACTAGAAGATAGAAATCACAAGGTGTAGAATAATATGAAATAAAATAAATATTCTAGATGACTAAAATATATTGTAAATATAAATTATATAAAATAATACAATGTATCTATGGAGGAAATGAACACTCCATTAATGAAGCTATTGAACTACATTACACCCATCACCAATGGATGGTGATCTACAAAAAATTGTACTAATCTCTAATCTACACTATCTAGCTATGTCCCTCAACTCTATATTCCATCTAACAATGAGGCATTTCTTATATAGGAAGATATATTCCTTAGCCAACACTCTACCTAGCTATGCAAGGGATAACTTGCACATATACAGATTACACTTTGACACTTGTGCATTTATTACATTACATGAAGTAACTAGATAAGTTTACCCTAAAATAATCTAATGTCTTAAGTATGTACCTTGGAAAATACATTTACATAACCTAAATGATAGAATAAACTCTATTTCTAATATGGATCATGTAAGCTATACCAATATATTGTATCCAATAGCATTTTTTTCATTGACCATAATGAAGAAGAGTTCATGTGTGCATAGGAGGCCAACATATGGAGACTTAGTGACTCTTTAATTTATTTTTGAAGTGAGGGAACAAATAGTTTCCCTTATGAGAGTTCCTCGTCAACTCTTCAAGATGGTATTGTTTGATTATTAGTGGATCCTATCATGAATTATAGTTAGTCGTACTATACTTTGAATAGTGAGTCCATAATCATACTTTAGATAGGTAGGATATGGATACTAAAAAATGGAAGGTACTGGTTAATGTTAATAGATACATTAGAAAATTGAGAGATATGGTAGGGAGAGTTATTATTGAGGAAAAGAAGGATGAATGTTTGTAGAAGGAAAAATGATTAAAGGGATGGATAATTATAGAGGGAGGATTGTATATTATTGGAGTAATATGGACCAAATGGACTATGACAAAATGCAATCAAAAATATTATCCCATGTTAGTTTTTATAAAGATAATGCCTAGTTTCAATAATTGATCTTTATACATGTTATTGTTGTAGTATCTATATTATTTGGACTTTAGAAACTTGTGTTGTCTAAGTTTATGAATATCTAAGCTCTAGGTAATAATGAGAATGTTGTGATTGTGTAATAGCATGATATATTTTATATACAATCTATTTGGGATGAGTGATATGTATCTGCTAAACTTGATAAATGGTCATTACCGTAGATGACTTGAACTTGACTCTTATCCTACATTCAATAAATAACTGAAGTGTATCTTTAGGTAAAGGTTGTGTTCCAACCTACATTGAATTATAGTTGGGTGTGTATGAGAGATTATGAATTACTTCACACCCCAAGAATTGATCAGTGATAGTAGTGAAGTGTGGAGAAGCTAGACTTGGACTCTCCTTAGAAGTTAATAGAAGGATATAAAAGGTTGATGTATATGTTAAGAAATTCTGGGAAACATGGTAACCCAAGATGGCCTAGGTGCATATTAGTAATTCCTTGATGGTCAAACCTTTTGAGCTCTTCTAAGTCATAGAAAATATAGAAAATGTAGCAACGAATTGTGATTTTTCTATATAAGATTTAGGTGAAAGAGGTTGATATGGCATTGTATATTTGAGTAAGGGTAATGGTTATGGTATTAAATTATAACCCTATATATGCAAATAAATTTACAATGACCTATGAGTTTGAGTGTATTCAAACATAAGTCTTACTGCCAGGTGTTTTGGTTTGCATCTAGTTCTTAAATGGATATATCTTAGAGAAGAGAAATTTTTGGTGATTTAGAGTGCAAGGTTCAGGGTGAATTTAGCAACTACAATTGTGACTATGGTATGTTGGCTTAGATTTCTCTATAAGTATGCATACATGTTTGATTCCATAATTATTGTGTGGGTTAAATATTTTGCACTTACAATAAGTAGGTCATAATTGTGTAGATACTAAAATCATGTCAATTCGATTAGACGACCAAGGAATTGTCTAATTTAACACCATATGCCTCCCTTGGAAAACCCTCAGAGGATACATAGTGGTCTTAACCACTTTTGTATGGTTTTACCTCACTTTTAGGAAATTTTGGGGCATATGGTCATGGTTGTCACACCCTATGATGACCATAGTTCATGGTTGTCACACCTTATTATGGCCACCAATAGTCATCCCTAGGTGGGATGGCCATAGTATTTGACCCCAAAAAAGTCAAAATTGGGTCAAATGGCACCCATAAACTACTATTTAACCCACCTATTCAAGCATGCTAGTGAAATGGGACATAAATCTCATGACACTTTGCATATTGAAGGCCAAAAAGGGAGATTCCTCCCCCCTCCAATACATGGAAACCTTTAGGACAAATGGCGACCCTTGCCTTGCACGGCCTTGCATGCCCATTTGCTCATGTACCCTCTTGTGCTATAAAGTGGATGAATTCCACTCAATTTTAGAGAGGATTCTTTGTATAATTCACCATGGAGTTCTACCAAGATTTCCCCCACCGTATTATGCTTTTTTCCTTTAGATCTCTACCTAGCGAAGGAGGTTTTCAAGTGACTAAAAAATGTATAATCTATTTATAAAACTTATCCATTTGAGTTAATACTAGCCCAAAAGTTTTTTAAAATACCCCTTAGAGTATTTTTGACAACTTCCCAGAGGACTTGGTTGCAAAAAACCATCAGATTTGGTGGTCATCCCACCATAGGGTGGCCCCCAATTTGTGAAAGTCCTAACCGTCACACCCTATGATATCCAAAAACTAAAGCATTATTTAGTTCCTATTTTTACATAGGTCTATTCTAGATTATATTATATGCTTGTTGTTCAAATTCGGTCCAATTTGGAGCTATTTTGAATTAGTTATCATGATTTTGGTGTTTTGTAGTCCTAAATGCCTCACCTTATTATGGCCACAAATTGGAGTGCAATTTCTTTACTAATTTTGTAGAGATAGTTTCTAGACCATATTATATGCTCTCTGGTCAAATTTTGTGCAATTTGGAGTAGTATTGCTTTTGTTATCATGTTTTTGTGAGTTGCAAGTCTGAATGCCACAACCCGGTATGGCCACAAATCTAGGCATAATTTCTTTAATTTTTTTATTAGATCGTTCATAGAGCACATAATATGCATATATCTCACTTGTGGTAGCATTTGGAGCAGTATTGAATAATATATTACACTTTTCCTATTTAAAGCTTATTGATGCATACACCTTTATGGTTTCACCTTAATCCGCACATGCTTTTAATAAATTGTAATTTCTTATGTGTAGATCCAGGTATCACAATGCATAAGGAAGTATCAACAAGCTATCATAGTGATAGAATACTTTATAGTGGCATTAGGAGCCTACCCACCTTAATTGTGAGTGCGAGGAAGACATTGGAAGTGCACCTTGGATTCTTGGAAGGATTGATCCTTTGATTTCTGTATTGAGTGTATCAATTGAGAGCCCTCAAGGGGAAATTTTATAACCACTTATTTGAAATTTATATCAATATAAGGATAACCACCCATTTATTTCATATATGTGTCATTTTATGCTTGTTTGAAGTGTCACTTTCATAGTGCTTAGATCACTTAGAACAATAGATGCATCTCATTTTATCTTGCTAGGTGTCTCATTTTTTTGCTCTACAAATTGAGTTGTTATGAAAGTATTTTATTCTCAACATCCCTTGTAAGAAACTATGATATTGAATCATTAATATTGATATCAGATGTATGTAAAAGTTATTGTCACTGGTACGTCCAAGACATCAAGAGTATAGAAGGTATCTCTTGTAACTATGATCATTTTATTTACAAGGTTGAGTCTCGGTCTGAGTATAGGATCCAATGGAGCATATGAACTAAAATAAAATTTCATATCATGGTTGTATTTGTAATGAATATTTAGACCATGAGTAGAAGATAAATGGAAAGCCTAGACCAAATGTTATCCCTTTTATATGAATAAAAATTAGAATGTTCTTCAGCTAGGTTTTCACATTTGGATTTTCCAAGATAAATCAATGTTTTGTGAGATTATTTTTATATGAAAACATGCTTTCATGTTAGAGATAATATTTATTATAAATGGATGTGGTTATGATTCTATTAAATCATTCATGTAAATCATGGTTTATTATTATGCCTTTGATCTTGTATGAAGTGCCACGGAATGTTAGTTAGTCAGGTAATTTTTATATTACTCTCAAGCAAGAAAATGTATCTTCATGTATTTAATGAGGAAGAAATTCTGAATGAAAATGTTAAATAAGCTTTTAATATTCCTTGCATATGTGGATAGATTATCTTATTAATCACTTTATGAGTTAACTAGTAATTGATGATCTTGGGTTCAATGGAGAACCTATATTCTATAAAGGTATATAGATGATGGTAAATCTACATTTGATTAGAGGGATAATATAAAGCTATTTCAAAATATTATTAAGGATTTCAATGGTTGTAATTAAGGGATTTATCTAATGAGAATGATGTGACTTAGCTCCCTACACTATAATATAGGATTTAAATAATAGTAAGTCCTAATTTAGATTAAGAAAAAATAATGGTTAGTTATAATATAGATTTCTCTATGGAAAAATTGGGAACAAGACCTTATGGAATTGTCTATCTCTAATAGATTGGATATGAATAGTAAATTCCCTCACGCTTATACAATATGCATAGAATTATTTATGTAGAGTATATAATTAATGTGTACCCTTAGAAATAATGAAAGGAAGATGATTTCTAGCTCATTAGGACACATGAGATGGATAGCATTGATCTGAATACTAGAACACATAGTACTTCTATATAGATAGAATTATGCAAGGAGTAAGGATGGGTGTGCCTAAAAAAATAATCTAGAAAATGTGGTTGTGCAATTAGTGAAATACCTTAGAGTATAGATGTTGGAACCTTTGGTAATGTCTAAAATATAAATAAAAATTGGTTGAGAATAACAGGTAATGGCATTTGGTACCAGAGCGCTTGGTTTGTAGGGATGCAAATTTCCTTGCATAAGAATATATGGGGGTGTAAAAGGATGTGCACCATATAAAGGGTATACCTATAAGAGCAGTGTATTTTTTAATAGTAGACCTCATGTACCTAGTTAGAATAACTAGGAATATTGTTTTTGCTAGTAGGTGAACCTATTCAAGGAAGTAACTAGAAATTGACTCCTACTATCTCTCATGTATGTGGCCAAGGATAATGCCACCAAACATAAGGATATGGAGTATTATACCATAAAAAATTAAGACACAAAAAAATTATGTAGAGGTTAAATCCACATATATATGTACAAATGTTCCTAATAATGATAGGGAGGCTCTTACTACAACTGTTGCCTTACTAAAGGAATAGGTGGAAGCCTATAAATAGCTATTGGAAACTATAGTGAATTGAGAATCAACATTTGGGAATCCTAGAGTAGGATAGGTGAATGAAACACTTTCAGAGGCAAAAAATGCTAGAGTTTGACAAGAAGTAGAACTGGGCAAGGATATAAATTTTTTGAAATATTACAAGTACAATGGAGAGGAAGATGGTGATAAATCCGAAGCCTAGTTGAAGGAGATAGAGACTTTTTGTAACATAAATAACTACTCCTCTAGCACAAAAATGTCTTATGCCACTCTACATGTACAAGGTGATGGCTTGGATTGGTGGAAAATGTTCAATGAGAAAAATAGAATTAAGGAACTCGTTGATATGAAATGGGAGGGATTTGTAGTAGCTTTTAAATAAATATTCCTTACTAAAAATTTATACACCAAAAAATTAGAATAACTCACCAAAATTTAGACAAGGGACTAGGACTGTGGAGGTATACTATTAGAAATTCATCAAGCTTCTGAAGTATGTACCCACTTATAATGAGAAAATGAAGATATATAAGTTTATTATAGGAGTGGATCCTAGGATAGGGTATGAAGTGAATACGTGGGAACATAGTACCCTCCAGAAAGCCTATGATATGGTGAGGAAATTTAAAATTTATCTCAAGACTTACTTTGATTACGATGGAGCATCTGAGTAGGACAAAGAGACACTGAGGAAAACAATAGTGCAGGATTTATGAAGTGGTAAGGTGAACAAAAAAACTAGAGATCCCCTATATAGGAAAGAAGGAATGACCAAAAACTAGGGAAGTTTAGGAAGACTTTCAAAGGGAAGAATTGTAATACTAACAATCTCAATGCGAATAAATTATCACCACAATAGCGTTAGGACAATCCTCCACAAGTAGTAAAAACAAAAGGTGGACAAAAGAAAAAAACACATCCAAAACCCAAACTAGGATGTTATGATTGTGGTGGCTTGCATTACACCAAAAACTTCCCATTCAAAGTAGGAATAAATTCTAAGGGAAAGGAATCTACTTATAAAGAACTAGTACACAAGATTTATGTATCAATAAGGTGTCGAAATCTGGAATGACAAGCCACTACACTACTAGTGCATGGTAAGATATTTAGTAGAAATGTAAGAATTCTGATTGATAGTGGTATCACAGATAGCTTTGTTTCCACTAGCTTAACTAAATATATACTATAAAGGCTAGGAATCTTGGCACATGGATGGAAGGTCGAGTATGGCTTAGGATTGGTCTATTATATAGATGAGTGTTACCCTATGACTAATATTACTTTTCCTAGTGGTATAACTGTAGGTTACCTTAATGTAGCACCATTGCATGCTTTTGATGTAGTCCTAGGAATGGATTTATTGCAATCATGAAAAGCCATAATTAATTTTTGGGATAGATGGATTGACTACTTGGAAGATGGCAGTAATCAATAGAGGATGTACAGCCTACAAGTGGATTTTCGACCCCAAATTATTTCTACAATGGAGCTTAAGAAGGCAATGAAGAGAGGTGTATAATTAATGTAGTGAATTTAAATGATATTGAAGATGAAAAGAAGGAATAGGTTTTTGAGAAACACCCAATACTTTGGGAATTTAGACATGTGTTTCTAGAAGACTTACCTACATTACCTCCAGAGCATGAGTTTAACTTCACTATTGAGCTCCATACTAGAATAGAATCCATTCATAAATCTCCTTATAGAAAGAATCCAATTGAGATGCAAGAACTGAAGGTACAAATTCAAGGATTTCTAGATAAGGTATTTATTAGACCAAGTGTGTCACCATGGGGTGCACCATTGTTATTTGTCAATATAGATGCTAAAACCATTGGCAATGTTTAAAATAAAATGGTTGATAATAATGGATAGTGACATTTGGTATCAGAGTGCTTGGTACACAAGGATACAACTTTCCTTGCACAAGAATATATGGGGGTGTAAAAGGATGTGCACCAAGTAAAGGGTAAACCTTTAAGAGTAGTGTATCTATTAAGAGTAGATCTTGTGTGCCTAGTTAGAATAACTAGAAATATTGGTTTTTGCTAGTAGGTGAACCTATTTAAGGAAGTAAATAGGAACCAAATCCTACTATATCTCATGTGTGTGGCCAAGGGAAATGCCATCCAAGAGAAGGAGAGGAAGTGTTGTTCCATCAACAAGATACACATAAAAAAATAATGTAGAGGTCAAAACCACAAATATATGTATGAATTCTCCTAGTAATGACAGGGAGGATCTTACTATAATTTTTACCTTGCTAAGGGAATAGGTAGAAGCCCAAAAATAGCTATTGGAAACCTTAGTGAATTAGGAATCACCATATTGGAATCATAGAGTAGGATAGGTGAATGAAATACTTTCAAAGGCCAAACAGGCTAGAGTTTGAATAGAAGTAGAACTGGGTAAGGATATGAAATTTTTGAAATCTTCCAAGTACAATGGAGAGGAAGATGGTGATAAATCCAAATCTTGGTTGAATAAGATAGAGAATTTTTTTAACATGAAGAACTAATCCTCTAGAACCAAATTATCTTATTCCACTCTACACCTACAGGGTGATGGCTTAGATTGGTGGGAAACGTTCAGTGAGAAAAACATAATTAATGAACCCAATGATCTAAAATGGGGGGATTTGTAGTAGATTTTAATGAAATATTCCTCACCAAATATTTATACACCAATAAATTTGAAGAATTTACCAAAAATTAGATAAGGTACTAGGGCTATGGAGGTATACTATCATAAATTCATCAAGATTTTGAATTACAAGCCCACATAATGAGAAAATGAAGATAGATAAGTTTACTCTAGGAGTGGATTCCAAGATAGGGTATGAAGTGAATATGCCAGAACTTAGTGCCCTATAGAAGGACTATGATCTAGCCAAGAAAGTTGAAATTTATCTCAAGCATTACTTTGATTATGAAGGAGCTTTTGTGTAGGACAAAGAGGCACTGAGGAAAAAAATAGTGTAGGATTTGTGAAGTGGGAAGGCAAACAAAAAAATAAGAGCTCCCCTATATAGGACAAAAGGAATGATCAAAAATAGTGGAATTTTAGGAAGACGTTAAAATGGAAGAATCATAATCCTAAAAATCACATTAGAAGTAGCAGATCACCATAGTAGGGTCAGGACAATCCCCCATAAGCAGTAAAAGAAACAGGCGGAAAAAAGCAAAAAACACATTCAGGACCCAAAGCAAACTATTATGAATGTGGTGGCCTACATTACGCTAACAATTTCCCACTCAAAGTAGGAACAAGTTCAAAGGGAAAGGGGCCTACTTATAAAGAATCGACACACAATATTTATGCAGTAACAAGGAGTAAAAATTTGGAAGGACAAGCCACTCCACTACTAGTACAAGGTAAGATATTTGGTAGAAATTTTAGAATTATGATTGATAGTGGTGGTGCAAATAGCTTTGTTTCCACTAGCTTAACTAAAGATACACCAAAAAGGCTAGAAATAGTGGTGCATGGGTGGAAGTTCAGGTATAGCTTATGGCATACCTATTATGTAGATCAGTGTTACCTTATGACAGAGATTACTTTACCTAGTGGTACAACTATAGGTTGCATTTATATAGCATCATTGCATGCTTTCAATGTAGTCCTATAAATGAATTGGTTGCAATCACAAAAAGGTATGATTAATTTCTAGGATAGATGGATTGACTACTTGTAATATGGTAGTAAGGTGTAGAGGGTGTACAACCTACAAGGGGCTTTTCAAACCCAAATACTTTCTACAATGCAGCTTAAGAAGGCAATGAAGAGAGGTGGAAAAATTTATGTAGTGAAGTTAAATGAGATTGAATATGAAAATAAGGAAGAGGTGTTTGAGAAACACCTGATACTTCAGGAATTCAGAGATGTGTTTCTAGAAGACTTATCTGGATTACCTTTGAATCATGATTTCAACTTCACAATTGAGCTCCAACCTAGAACATAACCCATTCATCCTTATAAAATGAATCCAATCGAGATGCAAGAACTGAAGGTGCAAATTTAAGGATTGCTAGAGAAGGGATTGATTAGACCAAGTGTGTCACCATGGGGTGCACTAGTTTTTTTTTTCAAGAACAAGGATGGTTCCTTGTGAATTTATATAGAATACATAATTTTAAACAAGGAAACCATAAAAAATAGATATCCTCTACCCTAAATCTAAGACCTCTTTGATCATATTAAATATGCAACTATATTTTTGAAGATTGATTTAAATTCAGGATACCATCAATTGAGGATTCAATAAAAGGATATTCATAAGATAGCTTTCAAAACTCGTTATGGACATTATGAGTTTACTATCTTGCCTTTTGGTCTATCAAATGCTCCAATAGCATTTATGAATTTCATGAACATTATTTTTATGAAACTTCTAGACCGACTCATCCTTGTAATCTTGGATGACATTTTGATATATTCCTAGAATAAAACTGAGCATGACAAACACCTTGAGATCATGTTGGAATTGCTAAGGAATAATTAGTTGTATTGTAATTTATCGAAATATGAATTTTATGTGTTAGAAGTGCAAAACCTGGGGTATATTGTATTAGCAAAAGGGATTGTGATAGATCCTAAGAAAATAGAGGCTATACTAAATTGGCCACTGCCAAAAAATGTGATGAAAGTTCAAAGTTTCAAGGATTTGAATGGATAATACAGGTGTTATGTGAAGGACTATGCCAAGATAACTAATCCAATAACCAACATTTAGAGGAAAGGAAAATAATTTAATTGGATGAATAAATGTGAGAGAGTGTTTGATATGCTCAAATAGAAACTCACTACATCTCCCATACTAAATATACTAGACCCTTAAGGTAGTTTTTCTATGTGTATGGATGCATCACTAGAAGGTCTAGGGGGAGTGCTCTCACAAGATGAAGTAGCAATTGCTTACAGATCTAGGAAGCTAAAATGACATGAGGTCAATTATACAACCCATGATCTAGAATTGGTAGTAGTGGTTTTTGCCTAAAAAAATTGGTGACACTTTTTGATAGGGAGACCCTTTGAGTTGAGAACAGACCATAAAATTTTGAAGTACATATTTAATCAAACTTTGCTAAATGCCAAGAAGAGAAGGTGGATGGAATTTCTCGTTGAATATGATTTTGGTATTGAATACATCAAAGGGAAATAAAATAATGTTATTGATGCACTTAGTAGGAGAAGACACATTGTTTTTTTGTCTTGCATCCATGTGGACTTGATGGGACAAGTTAAGGAAATGCATCAGAAGGATGGTTTTTACAATAAAAAATAGGAAAATATGGAAATAAAATCTTATGATAGTAAGGATTTCAACATCAAGGATGGCTTCTTGTGGTTCAAGGACATGGTAGTAATTCTATAGGCTGGGAGTCTGAGGAAAATGATCATGAATGAAGCTCATAGATCTCCATATTTTTCTCACCCAGGAGGGGAAAAATAAGAGAGAATATGAAGAAAAATTTCTACTGGATCAGAATGAAAATGGACATAACTAAATTTTTTTCCCAATGTATTGAATGCTAGAAAGTAAAATTAGATAACATACATCTTGTAGGACTTTTGTATCCTCATGATTTTCCAACTCAAAAATGGTAGGTGATTTTAATGGATTTTATCATAGGTTTGCCAAAAACCATATTTCAACATGATGCAATTTTAGTTGTGGTTGAAATTTTAACTAAGGTTGTGCACTTTATACCCAAAAATACCAAGTATGATGTCATCATTGTGGCTAGCAAATTTGTGAAGGAAATTTTCAGGCTTCATGGTTTTTAAAAAGTGATAATTTCAAATAAGGACTCGAGATTCACATCCATGTTTTGGTGAGCTTTGCATCGAGCCATTGGCACTAGATTAAACATTAGTTTTGCATATCACCTAAAAACAATGGGTAACTAAAAGGATAAATCAAATTTTGGAGGATATGCTTCACATGTATTGTATGGATAAAAAAAACGTGATGGGCAAACTTCTTGCACTTGGTGGAATTTTCCTACAATAATGGTCACCACTTGATCTTAGACATCAAACCATTTGAAGCTTTATATGGTAGGAAGTGTAGAATACCATTATCTTGGGAGAATCCAAAACATAAGGTTGTACTAGGAACTAATATGGTCAATGAAATGGAGCAACATTTTTTTAGCTTTTGATGTAGCATGTAATGGGAGATAGCAATCACAAGATGCAGAATAATATGAAATAAAGTAAATCTACGAGATGACTGAAAATATACTATAAATAGAAATGATGGAAATGTATACAAAGTAGCTATGGAGGAAATGAACACTCCATGAATAAAGCTACTGCTCAAGAATGAGCTTTGAGCATATCACACTCCATCACATTACATCACACTCTGCTACATCACACCACACTATTCTACACTACTTCCTACTGCTATATCATACTCTATGTCTATGGCCCTTTATATAGGAAAATAGGTTCCTTGGCCAACACTCTACCTAGCTGTGCAAGGGATAACTTGCACATATACAACTTGCACATTGACACTTGTGCATTTATTACATTGCATGAAGTAACTAGATAACTTCCCCCTAAAGTAATCTAATGTCCTAAGTATGTACCAAGAAAGGTACATTTACATGATCCAAATGATGTAATATAATCTATTTCTAACACCCCCTATATTACATTATTTGGATATTGAAGACTTTAGTCTTCAATGTGGATCTTCTTCCATCTGATAGCTTTGATTCTTCTGTAGTTGCTTCAGTCTTCAGATGATGCAAAAATAGGCTGAAGTTGTAGGTTCTCCTTTCAATTGACTTTGCACTGTATTCCTCCTTCTTTGGATTCATCTTCTTCAGCTGCTTCAGTCTTCATGTTATTGCCTCTGACATTTTTCAGTTCGATGTCCCTTGATGTCAGGCATTTTTGGTGAACAATTGTTCTCATGATTTTGCATGTCATGAGTGGATCTGAATAGGTTCTTCTCCTTTCTTTTGTACCTATGTAAGACCTGTTTCTTTGCTCTTCATAAGTATCAACCTTGAGATCAATGTTAGTAGATCCATCTGAAATAAGTTCTTGAAGATAACAATTTATTCTTTGTAGTAATCTTCTTTCATAGCCCTTATAGTATCTGTATTTGAAATGATAGGAAAAAGATGAGTGATTTATCCCATCACAATATTTGCAAGGATGGAAACTCCAACAATTTGTCTTTTCATGACCATATTGATTGCAATAGGTGCACAATAGAGATGATATGACAACTTTGAAGTCTATTTTAGGAACATCATGTTTTTCTATCTCCTTAATAAGATATTCTAACCATATATGCACAATTGAAGCTATTCCATATTTTCCTTTTTGTATAAAATATTGTTGATCAATTTTTTCCTGTCTTGAGTCTCCTTTGATGTTAGATTCATTGGATGAATCTCCCTTTATATGGATTTTAATTTCAGAACTTATTTCATATTGTATTGGTTCTTCCTTGTCTTTTCCTTTTTCATCATTGTAATCCATCAGGTTTTTAATCCATGTTGGTATCTTCCTTATTCCACTTTTAAGAGTGTTGCTTAGCATGCTAGTAGTCATTTGTATTACCTGTATTCTTTGGGATAGAGTAGTCTACCTTATAACTCCCTACTCAGTGTCTATAAAATCCCAATTAATATAAGCTTGATTTGATAAAACCTTTATTAATCCTTAGTTTTGTAGGCTTCCTTATGACTCCCAAGTAATGTGAGTGTATACTCTTAAGGATTTTAGGTTTTTGAAGAAAGCTTATATTTTGTAACTTGATAATCTTTGATAAATGCTGATATTACCAAGTTATGTAGAATGCCTTATGACTCCCTAGTATGCTCTGGATAAGATATAGTGCTTTTGTAAATTATAGTTCAATATTTGGTTGATTTTGTAAAGTTTTGTAAAAAAATCAACTTCTATTATCCCTTATTGCTCCTATTGAACTAAGCACTTTTCCCAAATTTTAAAGAGGTTATAATGTTGGATCTTTTATCTCCTTTTGAGAAGTTTGAGACAATAATTTTATAAATTTCCAACCTTTGAAATACTATGATAAACCTCTCTTTTAAATAACCCTTTGGGAATTAATTTAAGTGTATCTAATTTCCAATAAATTAATTTGATGTAGTAACCCTTATGACTCCCTAATTTTTGGAAAAATTAGACCACAATAATATTTACAAATATTTAATATTTATTCTAGTAGAAACCCTTATTACTCCTAGGTTTTATATTGCAAATATTATATTGATTTGATAAAATATTCCCTTTGATGTATGGCTTTCAATATAATCAAATTCCTTCAATTTTAACCTTATAACTCCCAAGGAAAGAAAGCACATAGAAATGGGAATAATCCTTACCTTTTACCAAGCAATAATCGACATTGTTTTCAGATGAGCTAGGGCAGCAATATTGATGTAGATGCTTTGAATGCTTTGATTGTACCCTCCAATGGAACCGTTTAGAACTTATCCTTGTGTGAAGCATTCCAAATTTGGCATCGTTTAGACTTTGCCTTTGACCTCGCTAGAGCATTGAAGGCTCTACCACCTTCTTTACATGTTGTAACTCAGCCCTGTGTGTGTAGACAACGAAGTGATAAATGCAAATACTCATTACTTCATGTTTAGATGCCTTTTAAGGTGGTGAAGGCTTTGACAAGTGTCATTGAGCATTACGTACGAGCTCTCTCCTTTGTAACGTAACAATCCTTTAGTAATGCTCTACTAGCTTCTTGGTCACCTTGTAACGCATGAACACTTGTGTGAGCGCTTGTAACTCCTTTGTGAGTTTTCTTGGACGTTAAGAAATGGGATGGCGCCTTAGAGAATTCGTGCCAAGTGGCTTTCAACCTTTCTGCATGGAGTTCTTTCACTATAACGCTTCCAAGGAGAGTATAACTCCTTTTTGTATGCCTCTTCTTTGCTTGCTATGTTTCTTGGAGTGCAAGCAACCTCTTCTCTTGTTGGTCGATCATTGAGGTGATTTTGGAGCTTCGAATGGTATTGTAGGTGATTATTTTGGTGGACAATCTTCACCAAGCTAGCAACATCTGAATATATCACCTGTTCTCCTCGTTCCTTGTTCCCTTCAATGTGCTCCTTTTACATTGTTCATCCACATTGATTGAGGTAGAATATGCCACCTTTTTTCTTGTAAAAGAGAGCTCCCTTTCTATCTACGTAAATGCAGGTTGATGATCGACTGATATGTGCATTGCCTTTTGTAGGTTCATCCATCCAAGATGTGAAGTGTGAGCCCCTTCGAATGGCTCCTTGTGTCATGGATGAGGAGTGCTTGACGTTCAATCTTTCTTGCTTGATATTCAACTTTCTTGGCTGGATTTCCCTATAGTTTTTGTGCCTTTAGTGGCACCTTCAATCTGCCCTTTTCCTATGAACAATGTAGTGCAATACCTTGTAATATTCTATGAGAATAATATGTTCTTATTGCACCCTTTTTGCACTCCTTCTTGCAGGTCTTGTAGTCTAATTTTGTAGCAGATTTTGAATGCACAAATGAGGGTTTTGAGGATGTCCCTTTGGATAGACTCCTTGCCCTCTTTGCTTGGATATTTAATGATAGATCCAAGCTTTACAAATGTTGTAGATAGAAGCTTTTTTCTGCTGCACTTAACCCTGTAGTGCTTTGGATTTGAGACTCACCAAGTCTCAATATTTGAAGCTTCTTTTGGTTAGTTTTTATTCACTTGTACTAACCAATTTTGGTGGCTTCTATTGGCCACTATGAGTTGCAGATTTTTGTGCTTTAAGAGTGTCTTTAGACACTTGATGCAAATTAGATTTTGTACCCTTCTCAAAAACACAAAACTAATTTCTTTTGAGAGTAGTATAATAGTGCAAATGAATCTAATAATATTTCACTTTTAATGCACTAATAATTACACCTTATCACTCCAATCAACTCTCAAGATAATGCACTTAATCAATTCACTGCAACTAATCAAGAATAATCTGAAATGAATCTTCAAGAATTATTCTACAATTTCCTTATAAGCAAGGTAGTAGGAGCTAGTCTTCTTTTGCTTTCCAAAGTAGATGATAGGTAGTTGATAGATAGTTTGAAATTTTGAAATCTAATCAACTCCTAAAGTGCAAATGAACCTTAAAGAAACCTTTCTCTTTTTGCACTTTTGAAGACTGTAATTCAATTCTCCTTATTGCAACTTTAATCCAAATTAAGGTGCTTAAACAAATCTGATAAGTAATCCACTTTAATGAATCTACTTGCACCAATAGTTGCTTACCTTTTTCTGAAAGCCCTTTTCGCCACTTCTGTAGAGGATGTAGATCTTGGTGTCTAAGATCACCAAGTTGCTACCTTGAGTAAGATCTTGCAGCTCTTTGTAGGCTACCCTGAACAACTTCATCTTCACCAAAAGATGGTCTCGAACTCTCTTTCATGAGCCTAGGATTTTGGTGGCTTGTTCTCCTCTTGTAGTCTCCTCCTTTTCTGTAGATTTGAAGAGATATTTGTTTCTGAAGTGGTGCCTTCTTGCTGTGAGAGGTAATCTCCAAATCTCCTGGATTTGGTAGGCTTCTTCTATCTGAATCTTCCTTCAAGCTTCTTGTCAAATTCTAACTTCAAACAGGATCTTCTTCTCAAGATTCTAAATGTCTTGAGGTCTTCTGAGATTTGGCACTCCTTGCCAAATTCTTCTTCTTGGGCTTGTTGTCGGATGGCGATAATTGTCCCAAATCTTTCACTATCTCCAATAGTGAATTTCTCCAATGAGTTCTCCTTGGAACTCCTTTGATGATTTCTTTAGTAAGGCTCTCCAAGCCTTTTACTGGATGCTCGTAGAGACCTCTCCAAGGCCTTTGATCTTGCAACTTCTTCTAGTCTTCCTTGAGACCTTATCTTCAACCTTCTACTTTTGGAAGTGTTGGTGGTGAGATCTTCTCCTGGATCTCTGATTCTGCTACTTCTGGATTCGAGCAAGACTCTCCTAGTCCTTCTTCTTCTTCCAAGTCTAGAAGTTCTTCAATGAGATCTTCTCCTGATCTCTTTTGCTTCAGGTGCTGGATTGATTCTAAAGAAGATACTCTTCCTATCTTTCTTGTAGGAAGCTTTCCCAACTCATTGAATCTCCCTATTCCTACAACAAAGTATTAGTACTAAAATCTGCTTCTGAATTAGATACTCTCTTCTAGAGTCTTCTTCAAGATCAAGGCTTCTATGGCCTTTTTCAATATCAAGGCTTCTATGGCCTTTTCTTCAATATCAAGGCTTCTATGGACTTTTTCAAATACTTATGTGGCCTTTTCTTCAACTCCTTTTTTTAGATCAAGGCTTCTATGGCCTTTTATTGGATTAAGGCTTCTGTGGCATTTTTCCTTGTGAAGTTTCCAATCTAGCAATGGAGATCTCCTATCTCCCAACTTCACCATAATTCTTCTCCAAAAGTCTCTTCTATAGTATTCTTCTCTTGCAACAACTAATATCTACACTATGAAGGCACTCTGACCTTCGAGTAACGAAGTTGAAATCTCCTAGCTTTCTATTGTAGGAGGTGTCCCAATCATCTAATAATTAATTCCCTACAATAAAAGAAACTTCAGGTAAATATTTCCAGATCTCTTAGATGAGCTTCACTAGTTGATTCATCAAACTAGTGGATCAAATGTTGAGTCCTAGTCTTCATGAGTTTTCCCTTGTAACTCTATGGAAATACTCTAGCCATATGCAATCTTAGTATTTCAAACAGTCCTTACTTGTGACTCTCCCTAATTCTACCACCTAGACTCTTCTGAGAATTTTTGATAGTGATTGGTCCAATGGTGCATCAAGTTGACAAAAACTCAGGGTCAATGATAATGGTGGTTTTCCTATTGATCTACCATAGCTCTGATACCATTTTTAGATTTTGATGTAGCATGTAATGGGAGATAGCAATCACAAGATGCAAAATAATATGAAATAAAGTAAATCTATGAGATGACTGAAAATATACTATAAATAGAAATGATGGAAATGTATACAAAGTAGCTATGGAGGAAATGAACACTCCATGAATAAAGCTACTACTCAAGAATGAGCTTTGAGCATATCACACTCCATCACATTACATCACACTCTACTACATCACACCACACTATTCTAATGATGAATGACTAATGAATTTATTATTTGTTTATGCAGGAATATATTTTATATGAAAAATCAATTTCTACTAATGGATTTTCTTGTGAGATAGGAATAAGCTCCCTCTTGGAAAGCAAATAAAAATTGTTCACTAAGAATGAATTAGGGAAAAAACAATGCACCTAATGAATAGGAACAATATGCATATATCTCCTATGTCTCATGAGCATCAAATTGGAAGCATGCAAGTAAAAATGGAAGAGATACCAAATAGCAAGAAATGAAGCAAAGCAAGTTTATTTCTTATTAATTTGATGGATCAAATCCAAGGTTACATATAAGTCCCATTGAGGTTTGAAATATGATACAATTGTTACAAATTTTGGGTGCCCAAGGATCAAAATCCTTCATGTAACTCAATGCACTTCTAGTGTCTTTCCTCATACCCACAATCGAGGTGGGCGGGCTACTGCTACCACCACTTGTGTATTTGATCTTGAGGTCTTATTCTCCTTCCTAATGTACTATAGAAACCTACACCTGCACACAAGGAAATCAGAAATGTCAAATAGCAAGTGTGTATGATGAAAAATATAAAATCCCTATACACACCAAAATACTAGTAATGAGAATATGCATGGATCTTATACCAAATAAACTCCAAATGACTTGAAATTTTAGAGGGATGTAAAATGGAAGGTTTTGGGAAGATATAAACTAAAAATAGAGCTGAAATTGTACCCTATGGCGTGCCGTATTCGCAATGACCATTCCCAACCTACAAAACCCAAAGCAAGCAATTTCCAAACCAAAACACATCCAAATCAAATGAAACTTGGTAAGTATACCTAAAACATGATTCTAAGAGAACCCATATGGTCATATTTGCAATATGAATAATCATTTCAGGTGCTTCTCCATATGACCACTATAGACCTCCATGAGACCTTATAAAACACTAAAAATATGATATCTCGCTCAATATAGCTCTAAAATGCATGAAATTTGGATAGTAGCATCATATGATAATCTAGAATCTAACTAAAAAATAATAGTAGAGAAATAATGCACATATAAGCCACCATCCCTAGGTGGTATGGTTGGGACTATCACAAACTAGGGACCATCCTAGGGTGGGATGACCACTAGTTCTGCACTTATTTTCTCACCAATTCCTCTGTGAATCGGTTAGGGACCTCCTAAATAGTATTTTTGTTGATGGTGGTAAAAGTCACTCATATGGTTCAATTTTGGGATCAAATTGCACCTCCTAGTTCACTCGCAAACCTCCTTTGCTAGGTAGAGATTTTGAGGGAATGTGGGCACAAAATGGTGAGGGGAAATCTTGGCAGCACTCCATCGCTATGTCTCCAAAAATCCTATCTATATATATTTTGGATGGAAAATGGGTCCACTTTATAGCCAAAGGGAACCCCTAGGGAAAATAGGTATGCGAGTGCATGTAGAGCACCAGGTGCCACTTGTCCACAACTCATCATGCATTGGAGGGGGAAGGCATCTCCATTTTGGGAGTCAAACATGTAGCATGTCATAAGATTTATGCACCCTTAGACTTGCATGAGAGAATAGATGGGCTAAATGGTAGTCCCTAGGCACCATTTGGCCATATTTTGACTTTTTGAGGGTCAAAGGCCCTAGTCGTCCCACCTAGGGACGACTGCATGTGACCATACCTAGGTGGGACGACCATAAATTGTGACCATCCTAGGGTGGGATGGTCATGTCTATGTGGCCCAAAAGTCCCCAAAAGTGGATTTTATCCTTCCAAGAGTGGTTAGGACCACTAGTAAACCTTTGAGGTTTGCCCAAGGGGGGCATATGGTATCAATTAAACAATGCTTTTGATTACCTAATCGGATTGACCAGATTTTTATGTCTATAGATACCCTTTTTTGAGATGCGTTGTGTGAAACATAGCGTTAATAAAAAATATATGACTAAAATGCTGAATGATTAGGGTTATTTAGTAACCTAACCATATTTTGATACCCCAATCATGGAAAGAGCATATTTTCTTGAACCCTTTCTTCTGACTCTATAAATACATTGGTCTTGGTTTCTCTTCAACTTCCAGGTATGCTTAGGGGACTTATAACCCTAGGTGTTAGGGAATACCAAGTATTTTGGTAACTTTTGAGGTGTACCAATAGGCAGGTTCATCTATCCTATTATGTTCTTAGTTGAAATATTTGCTTGTTTGCTACCCCAAGTAGGGGCATGATTATCTTTGTCAAATATTCGTTGGACGAACGTAATTTGCATGATTAAGTGTTTAATTTTTAATTTTGATTATCGATTTGGGAAGTATGACTACCCCCTCAAGCGATGAGTCGATGAGGAAATAACCAATGATAAAAGTGATGAGTCACTTGACACATATGGATTTGTTAGGGTTTCATCTCGTTTTACTCATTGTGAAATGGAGCATTTTTGGGGAGGATTTTGGAGACTTTATTGAGGTTTCATGGAAGAAAGGGGTTGAAAAATTTGTTCCCATGGGGCGGTCAAGCCACAATGGCATCTTAGGGGTAAGGGAGAGGTGGAGGAAGGCGGGTTTTAGGATAGAAAATAAAAGGCGAGGAGCCAAGGGATGGTTGACCAAAGGATTTATGGGTACCTTTGGGGAATTTTGAAAGCTAACCAAAGGGTTTATGTATACCTTTGGGGATTTTACGGCTGACCAAAGGGTTTGTGGATACCTTTGGGGTATTTTGGGTGACCAAAGGGTGTATGGATACCTTTGGGTCCTTTTGGATTGACCAAAGGATTTATAAATACCTCTGGGGATTTTTGGATGACCAAAGAGTTTATGGATATCTCTGGGGCTTTTTGGATGACCAAAGAGTTTATGGATACCTTTGGGGATTTTGGGTGACCAAAGGGTTTATGAATACCTTTGGGGATTTTTGGGAGTGTGAGGTCTGAGGACTCACTTTATTGTAGTCTATGGGAAGTATGATGTATCTTTTTACCCCATACATATACACATATATATGAGATTTTATGTGTTTTATCATCATGTGTTGCTTTATTGCTTTATGAAATGTATGCAATGTGTTTATTTGATTTATGATATGTATGCAATAATGATATGAGGATGGGTGCCTATCATGTATGCGTATGTTGTAATATGATTTGATTTGATAATTTATACATTCGTTTGATGTATGATGGGATGGATGGTGTACTAATCTAGATGATGAGATGTATATGCTATATGACACACTATGTTAGCACCATAGACTGTATAGAATTCATCAATTCATGTGTAATGTTGTCATGAGACTATGTAATGGATTTATGAAAATGCAAACTGACATAAATGTGATAAAATGGAATGAATAAGAGGATGTTATAAGATGTCTTTGAGGTTTTTAGGAGACTCAAACACTCTAGTCAACTGGTCAAAATTATATACTAACCATGCAAGACTTTTTGACAAGGTATGAATCTTCTAGGATGACCAAGATACTAAATATCCCTATGTGTGCAAGTGAGCTCATTTTGTGATAAGCATAAGATTAACCTAGTGTCAAACTAGATTACACATCCCACTTGTACTAAAGATCACCCCATGAGTAGCATGATCCTAGATTTTGTACTTAGTTGGATTATACCACTAGGTAGTATAGGGTACAAAAATCTATCTCATCCACATGCAAATATTGGTTTGCACACATGCAAAATCTAATGTGACAAACATATCATCATGTGTAAGGATACCACCATTATCAAGTAGGTTGTCCATAAAACCTGTAATGAGGATCACCTTATGGTTTTTCGAATGCTAAGAATTCTAAGGATTCAAGTTCCATACTCACTTCTTTTATTTTATTTGAATTCAGGGATATTTTCTCATATGTAGTGATGAAAATCACTATTTATTTTGTATTTTATTTTCCTTGAGCAAGGGATTTTGGGAGTGGTGATAACCACTATTTATTTTTCTTTTAATTTTTTTTTTGGATTTTGACTTTGGGATTTTTCTTTTGATAGTGGTGAAAACCATTATTTATTTTGGGGAATTGGGTAAGGAAAAATATTGTCCTTTTGCCAATTCTTAGTATTCTTGAACCATTCACATAGGGGTATGAGCAGGATAGACTTTTATCTTAAGCTACCCAAGAACACTTCGTAGGTTTCATATTTCCTTGTGCAAAACTTGGATTATTAATGTGAAAATGTGTTGGGATCTTGATGTATACAAGGTACAATCTAAGCAAGACTCTACCTCCTAAAAATCATGATAGCTTTCTACAAAATATGAAAAGAAAACTAGAGATGGTTGAGTGACCAAAAATCCTAATGACATTCTAGAACAATTGGCTAGGTGAAGGGAATGGACACAAATATAAAAAGTGGGAATTGTAAATGGAAATGATATGTGAAATATGAAATTCTTTGAATCATGACTCAAACAACATCGATTTTGAATGGTGACTAGTGTACAGTTTCAATGCTAGACATGTAAGAACAACTCGAAATGCAAAGTGCAATGATGAGTATACCTAATGCAATTGATGATATAATGCAATGGTATGCAATGTAATGAAATGCAATATTTTTGTATTTTTGATGTTTTGATAATGTTTTTGGATTTTTGATATTTTGATGATGTTTTTGGATTTTTGACTGATATATATGTATGTACATGTGACCAATGGGCTTGGTAGATTCCATTGGGGATTTTCAAGTGACCAAAGGGCTTAGGGATGCCTTTGGGGATTTTTGGGGTGACCTAGATAGTCATAGACAACCTAGGAGTATTTTGGGTTGACCAAGCAGGTTGTAGACACCCTTGGAGAAATTTGGGGTGACCTAGATGGTCATAGACCACCTAGGAGAATTTTGGGTTGACCAAGTGGGTTTTAGACACCCTTGGAGTATTTTGGGGTGACCTAGATAGTCTTAGACCACCTAGAAGCATTTTGGGTTGACCAAGTGGGTTGTAGACACCCTTGGAGCATTTTGGGGTGACCTAGATGGTCATAGACTACCTAGGAGCATTTTGGGTTGACCAAGTGGGTTGTAGACACCCTTGGAGCATTTTGGGGTGACCTAGATGGTAATATACTACCTAGGAGTATTTTGGGTTGACCAAGTGGGTTGTAGACACCCTTGGAGCATTTTGGGGTGACCTAGATGGTCATAGACCTCCTAGGAGAATTTTGGGTTGACCAAGCAAGTTGTAGACACCCTTAGAGAATTTTGGGGTGACCTAGATGGTCATAGATTGCCTAGGAGCATTTTTGATTGACCAAGTAGGTTGTAGATGTCCTTGGAGCAATTTGGGGTGACCTAGATGGTCGTAGCCTACCTAGGATAATTTTTGGTTGACCAAGTTGGTTGTAGACACCCTTGGAGTATTTTGGGATGATTTAGATGGTCATAGACCACCTAGGACAATTTTGGGTTGACCAAGCGGGTTGTAGACACCCTTGGAGCATTTTGGGGTGACCTAGATGGTCGTAGACCACCTAGGGATGTTTCGGGTTGACCAAGTAGGTTTTAGACACCCTTGGAGCATTTTGGGGTGACCTAGATGGTCTTAGACCACCTAGGAGAATTTTTGGGTTGACCAAGTGGGTTGTAGACACCATTGGAGAATTTTGGGGTGACCTAGATGGTCGTAGGCCACCTAGGAGCATTTTTAGTTGACCAAGTGGGTTGTAGAAACCCTTGGAGAATTTTGGGGTGACCTAGATGATCGTAGACCACCTAGGAGAATTTTTGGGTTGATCAAGTGGGTTTTAGACACCCTTGGAGAATTTTTGGGTGACCTAGATGGTCGTCGATCTCCTAGGAGTATTTTGGGTTGACCAAGCAGGTTATAGACACCCTTGGAGCATTTTGGGGTGGCCTAGATGGTCATAGACCACCTAGGAGCATTTTGGGTTGACCAAGCATGTTGTAGACACCCTTGGAGCATTTTGGGGTGACCTAGATGGTTATAGACCACCTAGGAGCATTTTGGGTTGACCAAGTGGGTTGTAGACATCCTTGGAGCATTTTGGGGTGACCTAGATGGTCATAGACCACCTAGGAGCATTTTGGGTTGACCAAGTGGGTTGTAGATACCCTTGGAGTATTTTGGGGTGACCTAGATAGTCATAGACCACCTAGGGATGTTTCAAGTTGACAAAGCATGTTGTAGACTCCCTTGGAGAATTTTAGGGTGACCTAGATGGTCATAGACCTCCTAGGGACATTTTGAGTTGACCAAGCCTATTGTAGACACCCTTGGAGTCTTTTTGTAAATTTGATCCTTTTATGATTTTGGGAGGAAAAGTGTGGTACCTTTTGTACCCCTAGAATTTGTGGTGATCAAAGGAAGTGAGGAAGGTGTGATACCTTGAGGATCCCAAATTTGCTTCATTTCTTATGATGTGAATAGTGGGGAAGGTGTGATACCTTGGATACCCCATTATGTACTATGATTGATGCAATGTTATTGGATTCACTAGGAGGAGAGATAGATATTGACACCCCTATTGTGGTTGGAGATTCTGGGTAATGCCCATGTCTTGATGGGGTAGAATGAGTGCCCCACTCATGGATAAAGATTCCTTATCAATGAGATTATTGACCTGAGGATCATTCCTATAAATCATATCCTTTACTAGGTGTTTGAACTTGAATCACATATGCACGTCACACCCATTTTGCCTATGGTACTTGTAGTATAGGTCTTCTTTGTATCCTTTGGGCTTTGGTGCATTGGGATCTATAGGTCGACTCTAAGGTAAATTAATTGCCTTTGCTACACATAGATGCTCAAATAGAGAATCCATGGACTTAGTAATGGGCATAAATTATCTCTTAGGGTGATGTTGCTGGTTTTGCCCTTTATTTCTTTGAGACTTAATATTGGACTGCACATGAGGGGGTGGCCTTGACAACCATGGGGATTAAGGTTTTGGATGACTCAACTATAACTCAATGCTTGTGAGTCAATTCAAGATCTGTTGTATATCATTATTCTAATGACTCACTTGTAGCTCAATATTGGCTAGCCTATCCAACATATGTTGTGAAGCTAGTGGAGGTGATAATTGGATGGTTGTTGATGAATCTAGATGGCAATTGATAGGTGGTGGAGGTGAACTAGGTGTGGGAGCTAGGAGATAATTGAGTAGAGGTGGATCAAAAATCCTTAATTTCAAAGTAGATGTGGTTGCTTCATGATGATTGGAGCTAGTGAGTATATCCACATGTTCTTGTTCTTGATTTAGCTCATGCTCATGTCCCAACTCAGAGTGTTCAACTGTGGTAGTTGGGTTACCCCCACTTTGGTGTATGGGGTACACATATTCTTGATTTTATGGAGATTTTGAGTGAGATGGAATAGGTGTGATCAAATCCATCAATGGTATCTCTTGTGTTATGGATAGAGTGCTAGATGGATTCGGAAGTTGCGTAGATAGATTAAAAGGACTCTGGTTCCCTCTCATCACATTGATCATTCCCACAAACTCATGAGAGGATGCATTTGCATTTGGGCAAATTATAGATGTCTCATAAAATTTTCCAAGGTGATCTTCTTGGACCCCCTATTCAAGAGGTGCATCATAAAAACTATTAATGGGTGGTGACTTGGTAGGAGGACTACCTAGATCCTTGATCGACTCAATTATAGGAATGAATATAATATTGGGTACTATGCACTCATCAAGTTCTTGGTAGGTCAATTGAATTGTGTCCTCCAACATGATATGGTTTGATTCATCTGTATCAATAATGGGCTCTTCCTCATTTTTGATAGGAGTGGGTTGATCTTCTAGAGGTGTATTGATGATAATTGTAGGATCTTCTATAGCTGGCTCTTTTGACTCTTTATCGCTTGAAGAAATAGAGGATGGTACTAGTGGTGGTGAAGGTAGCTTCAAGACTAACCATGGGGTTGAATCTAGACTCTAGATAAGGTCATTGGGTTTAGTGTCCAAATGCATGGGTGATACAATAGGCTCCGGTGGATGATCCACCTATTTATAATACTTGAAGGTGTCTAGGTCAACATCAAACACATGGAATTTACCTTCATCAATGTATTTAATGCATTGATGAACTATAGATGGAACACATTCCATGTCTCTTATCCATGGCCTTCTAAGAAGTATGCTATACTATCTTGCACCCTCTAAAATATAGAACAATGTAGGCACAATATTTTGGCCAACTTCAACAAGTAGGATTATTGTGACTATAGTGGAGGATAAAGCATCGTTGAATGCTTGCAAGGTGAACTTAGATGGTACAATGCACGAGGATGGAAGGTTGAGATGCTTTAGTGAAATTGTGGTAATATTGTTTATTGAGGAACCTATGTTAATCAATACTCACTTATAGGGGAGACTATTAATACTCACAATGATGTGCAGAGTAGGATCTAATAAATTAGTAGGTATAGGTTTGAACTCATGATTATGAAAGGATATAACAAGATTCTTGTGCATTTGTATGTATTCCATAAAGTTGTTGAAAGCATGAGATTCATGAGGTTGTACCTTGATGGAATCCAAGATCCTCATGAAAGATTCCCAATGCTTGGAGGACTATAGTAGAAGCTCTCTCATGGTCATATTGGCTGATGTTGCATGCAAAATTCACATGGTCCTACTCTGGGTTGCTAACACTTGTTGGATGGGAGTTCTAGGTGGTGAAGACCATGATGTAGAGGGAGTGTAGACCTCCCTACTAGGCCCATTGAAAGGCAAATTATGTTTGGTTTGGGATAGGAATATGTGTTGGCTAATCAAATAATCCACTTGATCGTGGGGATAACCCATTCATGTTATCCTTGTATAGGTACTTTTGTGGTTAGGTCCTTTGAGTGAGGAGTTGACCTCACGATGACTTTTAAGGCATCATGCAAGAATGGTGAGATCCTAAGGAGAATAGCGAAGGTGACTACTATTGAGGTCTCCACGTAGGATTGGGGAGATCCTCATACCTAAAATGATGGTGCTCAGGGCTTATCTTAAATTTTTATCCTTCTTTGGCTCATGATTGAGCTTGGCTATTGTACCACCCTAAAATTGGTGCAATAAACCTTAGCAAATAATTAAAATTACCTTAGTAATAATTCAAAATTTAAATTTTAAACCCCGAACCACCTGTTAAACCACTTTCCTCATTTTCTACACCATTTTTAGGATTTGTTGTGACCGTTGAATGATATCGTCATCGATCAGACGATATTGCCTCAGATCGGATGAATTCGTCTGGAGTAGAACGTCTAGACGATTTTGTCCAAAAACTAATTTTTCATAATTAGCTTATGTTTCAACGACGTCTCTAACCTCGACAAAAGCATGTCTGCATCATTAGAGACCTTCCCCATTGGAGATCTCCCAGATTGGGATGATCTCCAACCTCCAAACCTCCTTCCTATGCCTATTTAATCTTAGGCTCTCCCATTGACATTCCCTTGGCTGAATTTTCCTATAACACGAGTTATATTTGCATTAGACCATCTTAAATCACCATTTGCCTTCGTATTTTTCCAAGTTTGTTTGTAGGAACTTCATTGTTTTTTAGTAGGAGCAAGCTCAGATCGTTGAAGACAATGCTGTATGATCTCAGATGATCACGCCCCAATCCAAGATGATTTTGCACTCTACAGACAATTTCGACTGTAGTCAACATTGGGGGCAATTAGTGCCCAGAGTTTGCACTTTTCTCTTCTCGTCTATTGTTTCATTCTACATTTAGATCAGTTTATTGTTATTTTTTGCTATTCTGCATTTTGGAGTTCACCCATATAGCTTAAGTGCATGATAAGATCATAATTTTTCATTAGAATACTATAATTTACTTGAATTTCTATTCGTAATTATCGTTTTAGTATCTATATTGTCATTTTACACCATTTTCCTCTGTTAGTATTACTGCATTTTCTGTGTTCTACATCTATTTATCTTATTGTAGGTCTCTAATGAATTCATCAGATATCGGACGATCCTGTCTAATTTCAGATGATCTTGTCAGACCAAAGGCAATCTTGAATACTTCAAAAATTAGAACCTCCATCAAACATTCGAAATCAGGTTTAACTTGTCTTTATTTAGTATATTCTCTGTACTTGATATTCATTGTTGCTTTCTGTATTCATTTAAATCTACATTTCATATAGAACAGTTTAGATTCATTTGGCCAAACCTAGGATTTGAATGATTAAAGATAAAATTGAACACATCAAACACATTCCCAACCTAGGCATGGAGACTGCCACTAAACGTTTCTTGGTGAACCCCACCATCCATCGAAAAATCACCTTAATACCCCTCCCTCGAGAGGCGGGACCTTCAAAGGGCCTCTCAGTCCGAGGTATTGTCCCATCCTTTTCGCATCCCCATTTTGGGTGCGGATCCTTTAGCCTAAAGGTAAGGGTGTGAAAAATTTGGAGTGATACATTTTGGTGAACTCGACATGAAACTAAAACCTTTTGAAAACAAAAACAAAAAACAAAAAAAACATAGATTCATTTAAAATCATTAGAAAACTACTAATTTGCATATCATGTTTAGATGGTAGTTCCTAAGAAAAGACTAGTTGCCACTATAAATGTTGAAAACCAATTAGCAGACACAAAAATTTATTCTATGCTTAGTGTGCCTGAAATAGATAGAAACCAACTTTTGTGGGACGAACTTAATAGGAGAGTAGGTATCATTTCATATAGGTCAGCATAACTTAAAAAAATCAAGAGGTTTACCCTAGATAGAATCCTGGATCCTCATCAACTCATTTTTTATCATGAACTTTAGAGAGCTTGCCATAGGTGGTTAGCTTATAGGAGAGCTCTTGTGTCTTGAGAATTGTTCACCTTCGAGGAATACCTCGAGAATGCAACTGTTATACACCAATTCCTAGGCCATGTAGAAGATCAAGAGGTTGTTCTTACGGATAGGGAAATATGGAGGAGAGTTCCTAGAGTTGTGTTATATCGAGAGTATTGCCATGAACTTTATTTCTACCAATCAGAGTCTGAGACAGATAATATCACTATAGCACTTTTTGTCAAATTCTTGAAAGAAAATTTTCAATTTGAAGAAGAACATTTCATGACTCCTGAAGAACTTGAGCCCATTAATGATATTTATAAATTGTTTATAGAAAACTAGATCATTGCTTTCATTATTATTATTTCTTGCATTTTGTGTGTTGTTTGTTATCTTTATAATATTGTTATAAAAAAACAAGAAAAACCAAAAACATAACAAAAATACAACATTTTATTTTAAATACTATAGTAGGTATATAATTAAAATATATACCTCTTAAGCTTGTTGCATATATATATATAAATATATATATTTGCTGAAATCTAAGTTTAAGCACAATGACTAGACTTAGGAATGGTAAACAAACTGAAGAAGAAGAAGAAGAAGATTGGTTAGGAAAGAAAACAAAAAAATCAAATGCCCTTCCTGAGGATCCAATTCCAGAAGGAGAAACTCTAGAACAGCCAAAAGATGAGCTGGTTGAAGAAAATGAACAACAAGAAAATGTTAGAGAGGAAGGATCCTCATCCCCTAGAATGGCTCTAGATAGAACTGTTACTTTTGATAACATAGATCATTTTTGGAAATTCTTCAATAATAATATTGGTGCTCTTAATATGGCAGTTCGTCTTGATAAGGGACAAATTAGTGAAACTCAAGCAATCCTAGAAGAAGGATTTAAAATGCACACTAATCCCTTGTCCTTCATTGATCAAGAAAGTGATAAAGCTGGACCATCCAATGTGGATATGGCCACTATGATTCAGAACATGCAAAAACAACAGGTTACCCAACCTCCTAAGGAACCTGTTATTGAGCCTAAAATAATTCCCACACAAAAGAGACCTTCATTCACTACTTTATTTTGCCAAACTATTGATCAATATGCTTCAAATCGACAAAAACCTAAAATGAAGCCAAAAACCAATTTTCAACAATATGGGATACAACATAACACAACTTCAAAAATTCTTTATAACACCCTTCCTACCAATAATTTACACAATAGCAATATAGCATCTAATCTTCATGTCCCTCCATCATATGCTCACAAATCCCATATTAATACCCTACTGAACCAATATGGTGGGAAAACCAGTAATATGAAAGCCATGGTGAAACAGTTAGCTTCCCGCATGGACCAGATGGATCCCTACCATCCCTCATACAATTATTGAGAGATGTGTAGTCAGCATTTGGATCCCATAGTTGTAGCACAACCATACCCTAAACACTTTCCCATGCCTGTCCTACCTATATAAAGGAACTGAAGATCCCATAGAGCATCTTCGCATGTTTAGGATAGCATGTCATGATATATCACATGATGACTTGTTATTACTAAAAATGTTTCCGAAAATTTTAGGAGGAATGGCATTAGAGTGGTACTATCAATTGCCCACTCATTCTTTGAGAAATTTTGAAGAGACCGTTGAATATTTTGTGCATCAATTTAGTGCCTATATCGAAAGGCATGTAACCATTAAAGGTTTGTACAAATTAAAACAAGACAAAGATGAATGTTTTACGGATTTCTTAGCTAGATGGAGGCAGTTGATAGGAAAACTACACTTTGTGCTACCTTATAGGGAAATGTTGGACATTTTTATTAATAATTTGCAAGAACAAATATCTTATGAGTTATCAACTGCTACCTTAACCACCTTCGATCAGGCTATAGACTTAGCTCGAAGAGTAGAAGATGCTCTCATTAGGAGAGGCCAACTTAGGAAGAAAGATGATGAGAAAACATATAGAGAACAATATAAAAACAAACAAGTTATAGGTGACGGAGTCACTAACAGCAGAAATGTTGCTAATATCAATACAACAAAGACAACAAAAAAATTTATATTGAAACCTCTTGATAAACCTCCTCGAGAGTTTACTAGATTGAATCAACCATTATCAACTATTCTACCCCAATTACTCGAAAGAGGTTTGATTCAATTACCTAATATCTGGGAACCTGATCCAACCATACCCGGATACAGAGCCGATTTACACTATTATTTCCATAGAGGGTCTGGACACTCTACCAACTCTTGTAAAAGGTTAAAACATAAAATACAAGATCTGATTGATAATAATGAGATGGAGGTGCAAGCCTTCCAACATAAATAAAATTCTCCTAATAATGCTCAAAAGAAAATTCCCCAAAATAAAAATCAAAATGCTAATCAATCATTAGATATATTTCAACATCCTTTACCAAAACATGGTAAAGAGGTGGCCAATCAAATTGAGCATCATAATGTCCCTCCTCCTACCCGATATGTAGGGACTATTAGCAAACAATTACCTGTTCATGATCCTCAAATATTTGACACAACTTTATCCATGGTCATGACCAAGCCCCTACATAATATTCAAACATCGGATCTCAGTGATGTAGAATCGGATACTAAAAGTGAAATAGACATCACCTCAAATCAATCGAATAGTTCTAAAAACGAATCAGATCCTATTCAACCTATCATAGATTCTATGGTTTCGGAAGAACCATTTCCTAGAAGAGTTACTACTCGACCCTCTTCTAATCAGTTCCTTCCTAATGAACAAGCTATAAATGCTAGACCAAGACCTATTCAGCGTCCTCAATATAACATTATAGGTACCATCGAAGCCGTTACCAGACAACAGGCTCAAACTTCTCAACAAGATCAAACTCAAAACGATGGATCAACTCCATTTGTTTTGAAAAATCCCAATAAAGGGAATCATGCTCCTAATGTTCAATCTAAACCTCCTTATAATATTAATGAGCAATTATCCAATACTATAGCCAAAATTTCCCTTTTGGATTTGTTAAGATCTTCTCCTACACATAGGGATGAATTAATGCTTACATTAAGCCAAATGATGGTACCACAAAACATTCAACCTGAAGCCATGGCCAATACTATAATAACTCAAGAAGTTGATTGTATTGACTTTCGGGATAAAGATATACCACAACATAGTTTACATAAGGATAACCCCTTATATATTACTGCCCTAATAGGAGATGTAGCAGTCAAAAGGGTCTTGATTGATAATGGTTCATCTCTAAATATTTGCACTTTTGACTTCTACCAAAGATTTGGGTTTAGAAGTGATGAAATGAAGAAAACTAACATGATCATAAAAGCTTTCAATGACGAAACACAAGAAACGTGTGGAGTTATCACCATCCCATTGCAATTTGGTCCGAGAACCTTAGATACGACCGTGTTTATTGTACATTGCCCCGCATCATACAATATACTCTTGGGTCATCCTTGGATCAATGCAATGTGGGCTGTCCCATCAACTTTACACCAATGTGTTAAATTCAAATTTAAAAATCAGTTGGTCACTATCCATGGTGATCCTAGACCCTTTGATATGTGTGCTTTGGTAGAACCTGTTGGAGTTCAATTTTGCCCTGCTTTGTCATCCACACATCCTAATTCTTATTTTTCATCTAAACCTGTGAAACACACACCCATAACTTCATCTATTTCTCCTCCATTAATTTCACCCTCATATATAGCTCAACAATCTTCTAAACAAACCACACTAGAACCTCAAAAAGATCTTAAATCCACAACCAATCCTTCATGTTCCATCCCTATAATTTCAAAACCTATAGACCCATTTATTAACACCTCCACATTATCTACATCTATCATACCTTCCACATCTAAAGATATAGGGAATGGTCCTTCTACATCTTATGCTCTTTCTGATGAACTCTTACCTGATTTATCTAAAATTCTTATATCAGAAAAAACAAATGCTTCTATGCAAAATTCCATTATCTTAAGTAATTTGCCACCATCTCCTCATACTTTGGGCCTCCCACAACCTATGGGAAGTACTTACCAAGTCGGGAGTTGTGCCTTCATTTATAAGGGATATGACTGGGGAAGAATACCCAGGAACATCAAAACTCATCATGAGGGATATGCTCGATGTTATTTTACTAATGAGTATATTAAAGCTAAACCTATAATGCTTAAAATGGGATATAAAGGGAAAGGCTTGGGACCTCTCCAAGATGGTATGAAAGAAACCTTTGAGGTAGAACCATGGCCCGCCATGTGGTGTGGGCCTATTTCCTAGTAAGGGTCAACCCTTCCCTTTTGAAGATGATGATCAACTCATATGTTATCAAGATTATTTGGATGGGCGTGATGATTTACCTCTAAAAAATCAGCCATTTACATGCAATATGCTATCCATAGCTTATCCTGAAATGATTGCTGAATCCGATGATGAGTTGGAAGGAGATATTTTCCATGATATCTCTGTTGAAGAGTTGTTACACAATGGTTTTTATTTTGATGGTTCTATACCTACTATAGCCCAGCTTGAGACCACGACTCCTCAAGATGAATTATCCAATTTAACCTTAAAATAATTACAAGAATTGGGTGTTTCACCCGTACCACCTAATTTTGAAAGAGATCTACACATGGAAATAGAAAACGTCATTAAAGTTAACATTGGAACTGAGGATAATCCCCACATAATCAATATTGGATCAGAATTAAGTCAAGAAAAACAAGAGCAATACATTGCATTCCTTAAAGAATATGAAGATGTCTTCACTTGGACATATGAATATATGCCAAGTTTAGACCCTTCTATAGTCATGCATCACCTAGTAGTCCATTCGGATGCTAAACCTGTTAAACAGAAACTTAGAAAAATGCATCCCAAAGTGGCCTTGCTAGTCAAAGGGGAGTTAGAAAAACTCCTGAATGTTGTTTTTATACAAGCTATTGATTATGTTGAATGGATCTCGAATGTAGTTCTAGTCACCAAGAAAGAAGCTACCAAAGTTAGGGTTTGCACGAGACTTTAGAGATATTAACGTTGCATGCCCTAAAGATGATTTTCCTCTTCCAAACATGGATCAAATCATTGATTTTACTGCTGGGAGTGGAATGATGTCCCTAATGGATGGATTTTTTGGTTATAATTAGATCAGGATAGCTCTTGAAGATCAGGCTAAAACAACCTTTATTACCCCCTAGGGTACCTTTTTTTGGAAAGTGATGCCATTTGGCTTAAAGAACGCAGGTGCAACCTATCAACGAGCTATGACTTATATTTTTCATGACATGATGCATGATATCCTACATGATTACGTAGATGATATCATAGCTCGTTCCATCAAAGAAGATGATCATTTAAATGACTTAAGGACAGTGTTTGATTGGTTAAGGGAATATCTTATCCGACTAAATCCTGCTAAATGCATATTTGGAGTTAAGTCCGATAAAATATTAGGGGTTATAGTTTCTTTACGTGGCATCGAAATCGACCCTCTCAAGATTGTGGCTATCACTGATATGCCTGCACCTACCAATATATCTGAGTTACGAAGTTTACAAGGTAAGCTTCAAGCTATCCATCGCTTCATCGATAAGCTGGTGGACAAAACCGGTCCCTTTCTTAAGCTTCTTAAGAAGGATGTCCCTTTTAATTGGGATGACGAATGTAAGGAAGCTTTTGAACTTCTCAAAAAATACCTCCTTAACCCACCTGTGCTTTCACCACCTAGACCTGATCTCCCATTTATCCTGTATATTTTAGCTTCAGATTTTGCTTTAGGAGCTATGTTAGCTCAACTTGATGATGAGAAAAGAGAACATGCTAATTATTATATTAGCCAAAATTTAATTAGTTATGAAACCCGCTACACAACATTAGAAAAACTATGTCTAGCAGTCGTATTTTCTATGCAAAAATTATGCCATTATATGCTCAGTTAGAAAACATATGTCATTGCTAAATATGATCCCTTGCGGTATCTCATGAGTCGACCTTATTTATCGGGTCACACAACAAAGTGGGTTCTTGCTCTAAGCGAGTTTGAACTCACGTTTATAGGACAAAAGTCTATTAAGGGTCAAATCATAGCAGATCAATTAGTTGTTGCACCCTTAGAGTCTACCCATCCCCTCATCATTGAGTTTCTTGATGAATGCCTTCAATTAGAGGCAGACCATGTTGAACAATGGTCCTTATACTTTGATGGAGCCCGATGCATGAGTGGGGCTAGTGTAGGTATTATTTTAATATCTCCACAAAAAACACATTATACCTTTGTCATTTAAATTAATATTTGCTTGCACCAATAATACTGCTGAATATGAAGCTCTAATCCTTGGATTACGAGCTGCCTTGGTGCTAAAAATTAAACATCTGCTAGTTTTTGGTGATTCTCAACTTGTTATAAACCAAATTAATGAAGTTTATCAGACCAGAGATGATAAATTGTGCCCATATAAAGCATATGTTTTACAATTACTATCTCTATTTGATCAAGTTACCTTGGAAGCTATTCCTCGAACTAGCAATCGTGCGGCTGACGCTATGGCCGCAGCTGCATCTCTTCTGCCCTTGGAGTTAGATGACGAATATGCCACCATAATTATTCGTCGACTCCAGGAACCCGCTTCAAATAAGTCATGCTTAGAACCTTTGGATGTGTTTCTAATCAATGAAACTACTCCTGAACCTTGGTATATGGGTATATTTGATTTTCTTCACAATGGGACTTTCCTTGCCAGTTCTAATAGAAACCAGCGTCGGTTATTACGTAGATGAGCAAGTCGATTTGTAATAATTGGCAATACTTTATATAGGAGATCTTTTGAAGGTATCCTATTGAGATGTTTGAATTTAGAAGAATCTAGATCAACTTTGAGTGAAGCCCATGATGGATCTTGTGGAGGACACTTCAGTGGTAGTGTCATTGCTAAAAATCTCCTTAGGATAGGATACTTTTGGCCTACCATGGAGAATGATGCACATGATTATGTGCACCATTGCGACAAGTGCCAGAAACATGTTGACCTTGTCCATGCCCCTGCACAAGAACTGTAGGCTATTTCATCTCCTTGGCCCTTTTCAAAATGGGGCTTAGACATTATTGGCAAAATTAATCCTGTGTCATCTAATGGACACAAATTCATCATAACCACCACTGAGTATTTTACGAAGTGGGTTGAAGCTATGCCTTTAGCTTCCTGCATTGGAACACAAGTCTCTAAATTTATTTTTAATCAAATCATTTGTAGGTTCGGAATTCCTACAAATCTCATCTTAGACAATGGAACTTGTTTCAAAAATAAATATGTTAAGAAATTATGCCAAAAATATAAGATTCAACATCGTTGGTCCACTCCCTATTATCCTCAGGGTAATGGCCAAGCATAAGCTTCTAACAAAACCTTAATCAAAATTCTCAAAAAATTGGTCAATAAATCTGGTCGCGATTGGCACATTCAATTATATCCAGCTTTGTGGGCATATCGCACTAGCGTTCGTACTCCCACAGGTACTTCACCTTTTGTTTTGGTTTATGGCGCTGAAGTTGTTTTTCCCTTTGAATTAGAAGTTCCTTCTTTGGCTCTACTACTTCAAGATACCAAAGTAGGAGATGAATATCGAGCTGGCAGACTCAGTCAGCTGGAACTCCTAGATGAAAAGTGCATCAATGCTTTGGAGCATCTTCATGCCTACCAAAACAAGCTTAAAATATCATATGCTAAGAAAGTTCGTCATCGATCCTTTGAGGTCGACGACCTTGTTTTAAAAGAAAATCAAAAAAATACTAATGCAACTAAAGACCTTAAAGGTAAATTTGAACCCAACTGGCTTGGACCATATATTATCATTGCTAAATTTGAATCGGGAGCATACAAATTATCTACCTTAGATGGTAAAGAACTTAAAGAACCCATGAACATTTTGCATCTTAAACGTTACTATGCGTAAAAAATTGGTCATTTCATCATTGTATATATTTGTTTAAAATATTTCAAAAAAACCACTATCTTGTATTTCTTTCAATTTATAAACTTAAAAATATAAAAACACCAAAAACATCCAAATCATCAAAATCTTCAAAACCATCTTTTATTTTTGTACCTCTCAATTTGTGAAGTATTGCAGTTATATTTTCAAATTATTTTGGATAAATTAGCATTTATTTGGAATCTCTCACTTTTGCAAACACAAAAATAAATATCTTGATTTTATCTGGCATGATTACTAATCTCTCTTATATCAAAGTCCACAAAATTCAATTAAATAAAGTTTTGAGCATAGAGAATTGATCTTGTTATTTACTTAAACCAAGCATATCCTTTCACAATAAAATGATTATATTTGTAATGTCCATGCTATGCTACATAGTAGAAGTGGTTTCTTGAGCGAAAAGTTTCCCTGCTATCCTATCATGCACATGGTCTAGAATCTTTGAGAATTGACAAAAGGACAAGCTCACCCCTACCCAGAATAAAAATCCCTTGCTCTACAACTAATCCGAGCAAGTATCCCTAGAATAGGAAGCAAAAGAAAAAAAAAAAATCAAGAAAAATCATGAGAAAAAGAAGCATTATTTCAGAATCATTTTGTACTCTCTTAGCACTATTTCAGCATTATCTCAAATATCAAAGAAAAAGATACAAAAAAAAAAAAGAGAAAAGAAAAAAAAAGCAAAGAAAGCAAAACAAGCAAAAGCAAAAGCAATAAAATCCCTTTCCCTACCCATTGAAAAGAAAAGAAGGGTTGATGAGCTTGAATCCTTGGAATTCTCAATTATTCAAAAACTATGAGGTAAGCCCCATAACAGGTGGTTTGTGCCCAACCCGCTTGGCCTTGGGTAACTCCTAGCGTGGTGATATGTCTGTCACATTAGCGACCTTCTTTTGTACAGACCTATGTCTACTTATGGATTAGCTAGCTCTTGATAACCCGACTTACATAGTAGTCTGGTACGATTATATGCATCTAAATCATGGTTAATGAACACTTATTTGGTTAATTCAAATCACTTGTATCAAATTATCTTGCTCAAAAGCTGGTAAATGCACAAAGCAATTGCACACACATTTGTATTTGAGAGATTTTGTGTATCATTATGATAAATCAAGATCGAAAATGAACTCACATACGCACATGGGATTCCTTATAAATCTAACTTTTGTCTTTAAGATACTTTGAAATATTTTTGCAAATTGTCTGGAATAATTTCATTTTCTTCTTTGAGAACAGTTGTTTAGTATAAAGACAACTACATGCATTACCAAAAAAATCAAAATCATTTTTAAAAACATGCAATAAAGTTACATTTATATATAACTTTTGACTTTCGTGACGATGGTATAGTTCCAAAACCAAAATTGGAATTTTATGCCTAGCACAAGTCCTCATCTTCATATTTTTTGTTTATTTTCAAAAATTAAAAATCAACCATGCAATAAAACTATTATTTTCTTCTTTGGATTTCATGATGATGGTATAAGTTTATATCTATAATTCTATGCCTAGCGCAAACCATCGAACTAATTTTATTTCCCATTTATTTCAAATCATAAAAAACATATGACTTAAATCATTATGTTACACAATTATGCTTTACAAACAAATGAACACTTATTCTATTTTCATGACATTATGTTCAAATTCAATATTGCAACCATGGTATAATTTCTAAGGAATTGTTCAAAATTTTATCACACTTAGGAATTTATGCCTAGCAAAAATCATTTTAAAATATTTCATGCATACTATTTTTATGAAAATCTGAAAACAAATCATCAAACCATCATTATCTTCATCATTACAACACAAAGTCTTAAGACAGTCTCTTAAGCACTCTTTTACTTTTAACAATATTTCTATACTAGGATTAGCTTGACGACCTAGTGAGCGGTGACTCCATGAAATGGTCTATAATAGCGACAATGTCCTTTGAAATTATTGTTAGAAGTCCCTTTTATTTTTATCAAATTATCCCACAAACAACCAATTTGTTTACATCAGATTATTTCATTTAAATTTTAAAGGCATGACATTCAAACCATAATATTTCCAAATGACATAATTACATGAATCATCAAATCAATCACACCAAAACATTAAAGCATCATACAAACACATAAGACAAGTCATATGATCAAAAATATCTCATCTATATATATATCAACAATATATACATCATCTCAAAACTGGATCGGTATGCCACAATCTATACCTCGACATACTCAATCCTCTATCAAAAATAATAAACACTATGTATCAATCTGTGTAGTGTAGTCTATAGCAGCTAGCCTCGAGAACCCCTCAAGCTCTCAGCCTCATCTCCTCCCCTACCATGAGGTGGACGAGGTGGCCCCATCACAGTACATGTGGTGCTATGAGTCCTGGACTCTGATCATGATGATGTCCTCGATGACCTCATCATGATAGGCTCTGCAATGGGGGCCGACAGTGGTAACCTCTGCTCCTCTGGCACCATATGGTGGTATAGCGTCTGATAGAATGTGATCTAGGCAATAGCCCATGCTAGGTCCCGAGTGCTCGCCCCTCCACTCCATGCTTTGAGGCATGCGACCTCATCTCTGAGCTGTGTGGCCTCCTCTCGATGTCGTGCAGCCTCATCCTGCAAGGACTACACCTGAGCCTAGAGACAAATAGTCTCCACCTAAAGAGTAGCCATCTCGCTACTCTCTCCTACCTCGACACCCTTGCCCTTATCGGGTGATGGTGGCCTCTCTCTCCATGGAGAAGGGGGTCTCTCCTCCCTCCTCTCCCACTGTCGTGGCCTCTGCTGAGCCTATGGCCTCCTTTGCTCTCTCTCGCTATGACCCTGTGCTACCTCAATGGCCACCTGGTGTCGCCTCCCCATCCGATGCACACTTGCATGAATCAGACCCTAAGCCCTCATCATCCGAGGAGGGTGGATGCCTACGTACCAGGCATCGTAGCCATCAACAACCCCAACATCGTCACCATCCATTGGTTGGATGGGGGCATCATCTGCATCCTCACTCCAAAAGCACTGCATATCTAGAGCCCCACTGACTGTAGTGTTATCTCGGATGGTCCAAGAAAACTCGTAGTCCTTGAGAGATGGGATCCCTTGCTATAGACCGAACTACCTCAAAACTTGGTCATAGTGGTGGAGCTCCACCTCTCTCCTCTCCATCCTTAGATAGCAGGTTCACCTAATGTGAGCCAGCTCCTGTCCATCCTTGGCCCACCTTGGATGATCTCTCCAAGGCCTCCAGGTGATCTGGTCAAAGACAAGGTCATCAAGTAGTCTCCAGGACATTGGTAGATCTATCCGTTGTTGTGACCCTCTTCGGAGCCACCAGTAGAAAACTCGGGGCCTCTCCCCGTCAATCCCTGTTAGTGGGAGCCCTACCGGCCTCTGCACCATGATGTGCTCCCAGCACCAAACCTACAATAGTGATGTCAAAACTAGACATCGACCTCCCTTGTATACGACCCCATACAGGATCCTATACAATCGACATAGTACAAAGCTCCCCCAAGAAAACCTATACCCGTGGTCTCTCATGTCACAGACCACATCTGTCAGTAGCCATGGTAGTCCACATCCACTCTGATGGCATAGCAATAGACCACCTACCACCCCAGCCAAAACTTGTGTTAGTCTAGATGCCCTAGGCATCTGGCATAGCAACTCGATGTTCACTTCGCCCTTCTCCAAGGCGAAGCTTGGATCTCCGCACAGTCGCATCATCATGTGGCCCTGATTGGCCATGGGAGTTATTAGCCATCCTTGTATGGGGATCCTCAAAATCCTCCATACATCCTCCAATGTGGGAGTCATCTCCCCTATCGATAACCAAAAAGAGGAAGAACCCGGATACCACCTCTCTGCTAGGGCTGTCAATAGCCCCATATCCGTAGAAACATGTGGCATATCTGCCACATGCTGCAAGCTAACTTGAGCCAACTGATCTCGCTCTGCTTGAGATAGAGCGGCCAAGTCATCCTTCAACCCATCGTATTTCCATTCTTGGCTCTTTAGTAATCCTCTCTGCAACATAAACAACAAAACAATAAAAATCATTAATAAAACAATGATTAAAAATGCAAGTAAAACAAGTGCAATTTCATACAAATAATGATATCATCTACTGGACGATATCATCCAAAATTTGAGCAAATTCGTCTCTGATTTCACAAGAGGGAATCATCCCTTATTGTATGAAATCATCCCCATATCATCGATTTCGCCCTTGGACGAAATCGGCGATATCGAGACGATTTCAGCAAAATTGAGACGATTTCGTCCCGATGACGTCGACGGCCCAAAAATGGCCGCGATGCTCAAAAATCATTCAAAATTAATCTAAAAAGCATGAAATTCAAAATTAAAGCATTCTAAATTAAGTTTGGACCCTTACCCGTAGCCCGTGTCGGACCTCTGTCGATCTGTGCGTTGTCTCGACCATCTTATCTGCAGAGCTCTAGAAACCAGGAAAATGAACAGTAACAATGAATTAGGGTTTTACCCTATTTTTCTTAATTTTATTCAAAAACACTTAACAACATTTTAACATTTTGCTTTTCCGCATTTTTACCTCAAACGTTCGATTTGGGTAAAAACACGGAGGGGGCACCATAGTAAGCTGTCGTACGATTCGACCTAGAATCATCGCCTAAAAATGGGAATAATTTTTGCTTTCTCATAGATCGAGAAGAACTCATCTTTAACGCATTTTCTTTGGAAAATTCACTAAAGAGGGGGCAAAATGTAGCACCCTAAAATTGGCACAGTAAACCTTAGCAAATAATTAAAATTACCTTAGTAATAATTCAAAATTTAAATTTTAAACCCCAAACCGCCTGTTAAACCACTTTCCTCATTTTTCGTGCCATTTTTAGGATTTTTTGTGACCTTTGGACGATATCTTCGTCGATCAGACGATATCGCCTCAGATCGAACGAATTCATCTAGAGCAGAACGTCCAGACGATTTCATCCCAAAACTGATTTTTCATAATTAGCTTATGTTTCAACGGCGTCTCTAACTTGGGCAAAAGCATGTCTGCACGGTTAGAGACCTTCCCCGTTGGAGATCTCCCAAATTGGGATGATCTCCAACCTCCCAACCTCCTTCCTATGCCTATTTAATCTTAGGCCCTCCCCTTGACATTCCCCTGGCTGAATTTTCCTGTAACACGAGTTCTATTTGCATTAGACCATCTTAAATCACCATTTGCCTTCGTATTTTTCCAAGTTTGTTTGCAGGAACTTCATTTTTTTTAGTCGAAGCAAGCTCAGATCGTCACAGATGATCTTGTACGATCTCGGACGATCATGCCCCAATTCGAGATGATTTCACACTCTACAGATGATTTCGACTGCAGTCAACATTGGGGGCAATTAGTGCCCAGAGTTTGCACTTTTCTCTTCTCGTTTGCTATTTCATTCTGCATTTAGATCAGTTTATTGTTATTTTTTTCTATTCTACATTTTGGAGTTCACCCATATAGCTTAAGTGCATGATAAGATCATAATTTGTCATTAGAATACTATAATTTACTTGAATTTCTATTTGTAATTATCGTTTTAGTATCTATATTGTCATTTTACATCATTTTTCTCTGTTAGTATTGCTGCATTTTCTATGTTCTGTATCTATTTCTATGATTGTAGGTCTCTGAAGAATTCGTCAGATCTTAGATGATCCTATTTGATTTTAGATGATCCTGTCAGATCAGAGGCGATCTTGACTGCTTCAAAAATCAGAACCTCCATCAAACATCTAGAATCAGGTTTAACTTGTCTTTATTTAGTATATTCTCTATACTTGATATTCATTGTTGCTTTTTGTATTCATTTAAATCTATATTTCATATAGAACAGTTTAGATTCATTTGGCCAAACCTAGGATTTGAATGATTAAAGATAAAATTGAACACATCAAACACATTCCCAACCTAGGCGTGGAGACTACCACTAAACGTTTCCTAGTGAACCCCACCATCCATCGAAAAATCACCTTAATACCCCTCCCCGAGAGGCGGGACCTTCAAAGGGCCTCTCAGTCCGAGGTATTGTCCCATCCTTTTCACATCCCCATTTTAGGCGCGGATCCTTTATCCTGAAGGTAAGGGTGCGAAAAATTTGGAGCGATACAACTATGCATAGTTATCATGATGTGTTAACTAGGCAAACCCTTAAGGGAACCCACACTAAAGAAAACTTTGACATTTGAAAAATTGATGCAGGAGCATCCGGTAGCACCTGATGCAGAAGCATCCAGTGGTAGGAGGGCCATTTCTAAAAAAATTGTTAAGGAAGAAAGTTGTCGCGATATTGTGACATGTCACGAAATTGTGACCAAAAGAGAAAAGAGTAGGCAAGGAGAAGAAGCTGTCGCAATATCGTGACAAAAAATGTGTCACGATATTGCGACCCAAGAGGAGAGCGGAAGCTAGTGGGCAAAACTATCATGATATCGTGACAGGTTCTAGAAGAGATGCGAGGATGCCAAGGATGTCGCGATTTCGTGACATGTCGTGATTTCACGACCAAGACAGGAAAGAGGAGGTTGCAAGCCAAGATGTCATGATTTTGTGACATGTCACGGTTTCATGACCCAAAAGAAAAAGAAGAGTGCAGAAGGCAAAGATGTCATGATTTCGTGACATGTCACGATTTCGTGACCTAAAGAAGAAAGAGAAAGTCGAAAGCTGAGATGTCACAGTTTTGTGACCCGAAGGCAGGATGAAGAGTGGAAGAGGAATATGTCGTGATTTCGTGACATGTCATAGTTTTGTGACCCGTAGAAAAGAGAGAAGGCATAGAGGAGAAGATGTCATGATTTCATGACATGTTGCAGTTTCGTGACCTACCAAGGAGAGAGAAAGCACGGAGGAAGAGATGTCGTGATTTTGTGACATGTCGCATTTTTGCGACCAGAAGGCAAAGAAGAAGCCAAGGGAGGAAGATGTCGCGATTTCGTGACATGTCGCATTTTTGCGACTAGAAGGCGAAGAAGAAGCCAAGGGAGGAAGATGTCACGATTTCGTGACATGTCACATTTTCGTGACCAGAAGGCGAAGGAGCTAGCGGAGGAAAATGTCATGATTTCACGACATGTCGTATTTTCATGACCCGAAGAAGTGAGAGGGAGTAGAGAGGATAAGATGTCATGATTTTGTGATAGGTCGCATTTTTGTGACCCGAAGAAGAGAAAGGAGGCGAGGAAGAAAAATGTCATGATATCGCGACATGTTGCGATATCGCGATCGAAAGAGAAAAGGACGAGTAGGAGAGCAAAGATGTCACGATTTCATGATAGGTCACGATTTCATGACCCGAAAGCAGAAGAGCGTACGGAGGACAAAGATGTCATGATTTTGTGACATGTCATGATTTCATGACCTGAAAGCAGGAAGATGGAGCGAGGAATCAGAAGTGTCACGATATCGTGACATGTCACATTTTCATGATGAAAAGGCAAAGAAGGAGCTAGAGACAAAAAAGTGTCATGATTTCATGACCTAAAAGGCAAGGCAAAGATGAAGAGTTAGAAACAAAGTCGTTTCGAATACCTGGGCGACGAAGCGACACGGGAAGGTGAAACGAAAGGTTCTAGGAGAGGAATCAACGAGCCACAAGATGGAAAGCAGATCGTCACACCAAAAACATATAAAAGGGTGAAGCAGAGGTGTGTACAGTGGTTGGAAAACCTACAGTTGCAGTTGCACAGTCGAGTTACAGAATCGAGGGCCGAGAGCCATTCTAAACCGGCTTGGGTGCGTGTTCCAATCAGAGTTGCTGTAAATTCTTCCTGGGAGAGAAGGTAGATCACCGAACATGAGGTAGCTTGCATCAAGGAGAATAACTATGCCTGCAAGCTAGTGTTGTGGTTGGTCAGTTGTGACCAAGTGAAAGAACTGTGCATGTGCGCCAGTTGTGGTAAAGCCTGCGAGGTTGTTACTGTTATTATAACCTTTGCAAGTTAGTAAATAGAACATTGGATTTTCTATTTCTAGCAAGTTGTTTTCTAAATCTTTGGTGTAAAATTTGGACATGAATGTTTTTAAATTTTCATTCCCCATCAAGTGGTATCAGAGTAAGAAGATTCTGAGCATGTAAGCAGAGCGCTTGCACTAGGATCTGGGGTTACGAATTGTGTGAGGAGTGCAGCAGAATGCCTCCAAAAAGAAATCATGGTCGCGTGGCACAGGATGAAGAATTTAGAGCATTGCAGAGGTGAGTGCAAGCCCTGTAAGAGGAGCTTCTAAAAATTTATTTGCTAAGGCAAGTGAAAGCCCTACAAGAGAAGCTATGCAGTAGGCGTGAGGAAAAACAAAAAAGAAGAGAAGATGGAGCACGTCAGAAGTTGGAGCCGTTGAAGGCTGCAGAGGTAGATGAATGTCTGGAGGGGATGCAAAAGGAGGTGTGTAGAAGTGAAGGTCACTTCTCAATAAACCCCGGGTGTCTGATGCAGGAGCATCCAGAAGCACCTGATGCAAAAGCATCCAGTGGCAGGAGGGCCACTTCTAAAAATTTGGTTAAGGAAGAAAGTTGTCGCGATATCGCGACGTGTCACAAAATCGTGACCAAAAGAGAAAAGTGTAGGCAAGGAGAAGAAGCTATCATGATATCGTGATAGAAAATGTGTTGTGATATCACGACTCAAGAGGAGAGCGAAAGCCAACGGGAAAAACTATCGTGATATCGCGACAGGTTCTAGAAGAGATGCGAGGATGCCAAGGATGTCGCGATTTCGTGACATGTCACGATTTTGTGACCCAGACAGGAAAGAGGAGGCTGCAAGCCAAGATGTCGTGATTTCATGACATATCGCTATTTCATGACCCAAAAGCAGAAGAAGAGTATGGAAGGCAAAGATGTCATGATTTTGTGACATGTCACGATTTCGTGACCTAAAGAAGAAAGAGAAAACCGAAAGCTGAGATGTCACAATTTCATGACCCGAAGGCAGGATGAAGAGCAGAAGAGGAAGATGTCATGATTTCATGACATGTCACAATTTCGTGACCTGTAGAAGAGAGAGAAGGCGTAGAGGAGAAGATGTCACAATTTCGTGACATGTCGTAGTTTCGCGACCCATCAAGGAGAGAGAAATCCAGGAGGAAGAGATGTCGCGATTTTGTGAGATGTCACATTTTTGCAACCAGAAGGTGAAGAAGAAGCCAAGGGAGGAAGATGTCGCGATTTTGCGACATGTCGCATTTTCATGACCAGAAGGCGAAGAAGAAGCCAAGGGAAGAAGATGTCACAATTTTGCGACATGTCACATTTTTGCGACCAGAAGGCTAAGGAGAAGCCAAGCAGAGGAAGATGTCGTGATTTCATGACATGTCGCATTTTCGTGACCAGAATGTGAAGAAGGAGCCAGCGAAGGAAAATGTCATGATTTTGCGACATGTCACATTTTCACGACCCGAAGAAGAGAGAGGGAGCAAAGAGGATAACATGTCATGATTTCATGACAGGTCACATTTTCGTGACCCGAAGAAGAGAAAGGAGGTGAGGAAGAAAAATGTCACGATATCGTGACATGTCATGATATCATGATCAAAAGAGAAAAGGACGAGAAGGAGAGCAAAGATGTCATGATTTCATGACCCGAAAGTAGAAGAGCGTACAAAGGACAAAGATGTCGTGATTTCGTGACATGTCATGATTTCGCGACTCAAAAGCAAGAATATGGAACGAGGAAGCAGAAGTGTCGTGATATCGTGACATGTCACATTTTCATGATGAAAAGGCAAAGAAGGATCCAGAGATATAAAAGTGTCACGATTTCGTGACATGTCATGATTTCGTGACCCGAAAGGCAAGGCGAAGATGAAGAGTCAAAAATGGAGTCATTTTGAATACCTGGGCGACAAAGCAACACGAGAAGGTGAAACAAAAGGTTCTGGGAGAGGAATAGACGAGCCATAAGATGGAAAGTAGATCGTCACACCAGAAACTTATAAAAGGGTGAAGCAGAGGCGTGTACAGTGGTTGGAAAACCACAGTTGCAGTTGCACAGTCGAGTTGCAGAATCGAGGGTCGAGAGCCATTTTGAATCGGATTGGGTGCGTGTTCCAATCAGATTTGCTATAAATTCTTCCTGGGAGCGCAAGCAGATCGTCGAATGTGATGCAGCTTGCATCAGGGAGAATAACTACGCCTGCAGGCTAGGGTTGTGGTTGGTCAACTATGACCAAGTGAAAGAACTATGCCTGTGTGCCAGTTGTGGTAAAGCCTGTGGACTGTTACTATTATTGTAACCTTTGCAAGTTAGTAAATAGAACATTGGATTTTCTGTTTCTAGCAAGTTGTTTTCCAAATCTTTGGTGTAAAATTTGGATGTGAATGTTTTTAAATTTTTGTTCTCCATAAAAAATGTTATAAGTGTTATATATCAAAATCAATAGTGTGACGAGCTGATCACAATGGAATAGGACTCCAAATTCTAACTTATGGTTCAAAATTTTGTATTTTTGGAATATTTGGCCAACCAAGGCCCATGGGGAAATACCCACGTTTAGGAATTTTTGGGAAATTTTGAACTATAAATATTTAGGACTCAAAATTTTTGTGAGGGGTGTAGAAGGAGCTAACTAAGACAACAAAATAAATTTGGCAATTTTTGGAGTTGTCTAGACCATTTTATGACAATTTTAGTGCAGTTTTTCTCTATTTTTGGCTTCGAAAATAGAGTAATCATAAAACCAACATAAATTTTTCATTATACTCCAATTTGCATGATTCTCGATCCGTTGGATGCAAAATCAAAAAGCAAATTTTTTTTTCAAAATAATTTTTTGAAAAATTAGGGTTTAGTCCTAGATCTAGGATCTTATGTTGACTACCCAAACAATAAGGAAACACCCAAAGCACACAATATGATTATCTCTTTTAAATGTTAGATGTATATGATTATCTCTTTTAATTCTTAAGAAAACACAATAAAATGATCAAATAAGCACACAAGAAAACAATGTGGTTATCTCCTTTAAGTTTTAGACGTGAATCCATAAGTTGTTTGGTGTGTTTGAATTTGTTTTTGCTCTTGATTTTTTATTCATGTTTTGGAATTAGAATGAGGTAACTCACCCAAAGTTGCGAATAAAGACACTAGTGCCAAACATGAGGTCCTCAAAATATTCTAGGGTACACCGCTTAAAACCCACAATGAGTGGAGGGTTTGCCTAGCTCTTCCACTCTGAAACAACAAGTGTTTCCAATAATGGGAGGGATTTTGAACACTAGTGACCTATTACATATTGAGAGAGTGCCCTATTCTATCTAAGTTAGCTAGGGGCAAGCCGATGGAAGGAGGTGAAATCCAACATCACTGGTCTCAATTGGGGGTTGGTGATGAAATCCATCCTTACCAATGTTATTGTGATACATACAAGTGTGTGTGGTTCCTTTTAAGATTAAAAAAAGTAAACAATAGAGCACTAATGAGATTTCACTAAATGCATGAAAAAGTACATTTTACTTTTAGAATATTTTAGATAAAAAAAGAAACCTACAAGGTGAAAAATTTAAATGATGGCTTACCCATTAGGTAGCCTACATGCAAGAAAACCATAGAAGGGCATCATAAATTCATTTTTATTTGTATTATATTTATGTTATTTTTAAATTTATAAGAAAAGGAAACTATATTTATACCTTTATAGCAAAAAAATCATGCAAGAAAATAAAACTTCAACAATTTCTGACTGTGTAACAGAAAACCAGATGTTCAGGCACCTACCTTATCACCTAGGGAACCTACTATTTCTAGAATTTGAGAAGAAAAGGCACTGTTTTATGGTCACCCCAGGGTGGGATTTCTGTCAAATATATGGCTGTCTGAGGGTGGGATGGTTGTCCAGAGGCCATTTTAGGCTAGGATGACCAGTACTTGCAACAAAAAACAAGAAAAATATGAGGTCAAACCTTTAGAAAATCAATAGGGATAGGGTCCCACCATGATCACCACTAAATTATGGTAAAAAATGTGCACCTAATGAAGAGTAACAATATGCATCTATCTCCTATGTCTCATGAGCATCAAATCGGAAGCATGCAAGTAAAAATGGAAGAGATACCAAATAGCAAGAAATGAAGTAAAGCAAGTTTCTTTATTATTAATTTAGTGGATAAAATACAAGGTGACATATAAGTACCCTTAAGGGCTCAAATATGATACAATTGTTACAAATTTTTGGTGCTCAAGGACAAAATCCTTCAAGCAAATCGGTGCACTTCTAGTGTCTTTCCTCGTACCAATAATCGAGGTGGGTGGGCCAATGCTGTCGCTGCTTGTATATTTTATCTTATATGTATTGTTATATTTACTAATGTACTATATAAACCTGCACCTGCATAAAATAAATTCATAAATGTCAAGTAGCAAGTGTGTATGATGAAAAACATGCAATCCCCACAGGCACCAAAAGACTAGTAATGAGAATATGCATGGATATTATACCAAATCAACTCCAAATGACTTGAAATTGTATAGGGATATAAAATATAAGTTTTTGGGAATATATAACCAAAAATATATCTGAAATTGTGTCCTATGGCATGTTGTATTTGTAGGGACTGCTCCTAACCTGCAAAACCCAAAGCAAGCAATTTATAAACCAAAACACATATAAATCAAATGAAACTTGGAAAGTATATATAAAATATGATTTTAAGAGAACCCATATGGTAATATTTTCAAAATCAACAACAATTTTAGGTGCTTCTCTAGATGACCTCCGTAGACCTGCATAAGACCCTACAAAACACTAAAAAACTGATATCTCACTCAATATTGCTTAAAAATGCATGCAATTTGGACAGTAGAATAAAATGATAATATAGAACATAAATAAAAAATAATAGTAGAGAAATAATTCACATAAAATCCACCATATTGGGGTGGGATGGTTGGGACTGTCACAAACTAGGGACCGTCCTAGGGTAAGATGCCCACTAGTTTTACACGTATTTTATCAACAAGAATTGCTTAGGGACTTCCTAAATAGTGTTGTCATTAAATTTTTTGGTAAAAATCACTCATGTGGTTTGGTTTTTGGATCATATTGTGCCTCCTACTTCACTCGCAAAGCTCCTTCGCTAGGTAGAGATTTCAAGAGAAAAGGAGTACACTGGTGAGGGGAAATCTTGGAAGCACTCTATTGCTATGTATCCAAAAATAATCCATATTTTTGTGTGGAAAATAATTCCACTTTATAGCCAAAGGGAACCCCTAGGGAAAATAGGCATGCAAGGGCATGCAGGGCACCAGGTGCCACTTGTCCACAACTCATCATGCATTGGAGGGGGAAGGCATCTCCATTTTGGGAGTCAAACATGTAGCATGTCATAATATTTTTGCACCCTCAAACTTGCATGAGAGAATAGATGGGCTAAATGGTAGTCCCTGGGTGCCATTTGGCCATATTTTGACTTTTTGAGGGTCAAAGGCCCTAGCCATCCCACCTAGGGATGACTGCATGTGATCATCCTTGGGTGGGATGACCATGAACTGTGACCATCCCAGGGTGGTACGGTCATGCCTATGTGGCCCAAAAGTCCCCAAAAGTGGATTTTAGCCTTCCAGGAGTGGTTAGGACCACTAGTAAACCTATAAGGGTTGCCCAAGGGGGCCATATGGTGTCAATTAACCAGTGCTTTTGATTGCCTAATTGGATTGACCAAATTTTAGTATCTACAAAGAGCAAGATACTTAAAAGGAGAGAAGTAACATGATGTTTAGACTTTGAGCAAGGGAAGTAATATAACGGAGTGAACATCATGTATACATATGTCCATTATGATATTCGTGAGGGGATATGTAATAAACTAAATGCAAATAGTTTACTAGTTTGGAAATGTATTTTTCAATAAATATCTATGCAATATATATTTTATATATATATATATATATATATATATATATATATATATATATATATATATATATATATATATATTGTAAGAAAAATGAATAATTGGTTTATTGAATATTATATGAGGATATCTCTGCTTAAATATTCAGTGCAAATCAGGTAAGTTGTACCACTATCTTGTATACAAGATCCTTGTTGGTATAAACCATAATGAAGAAAAGTTCCTATGTACATAAGATACCAACACATGGAGACTTAGTGATCCTATGATTTATTTCTAAAGTTAGGGAACAAAGAGTTTTCCTTATGAGAGTTCCTCACCAACTCTTCAAGATGGTATTAGTTGATTATTATTGTATCCTATCATGAATGATAGCTAGTGGAACTACACTTTGGGTAGTGAGTCCATAATCATACTCCATATAGGCATGTGATGGAAACTAAAAAATTTAAGGTAGTTGTTAATGTTAATAGACACACCAAGAAAATTATGAGAGCAATGGCAATGGGGGATTCTTGTAGAGGAAAAGGAGGATGAATATTTGGGGTAGGACAGATGATTGCAATCTTGGATGATTTCAGGGATGAACTATTATAAAGGGATGATTGCATAGTATTGGATTAGTGCATACTAAATGGACTATGACAAAATATAATCAAAACTATTATCCTAGGCTAGTTTTGATAAAGTCAATGTCTGGTTTCAATAATTGATCTTTATACATATTATTGTTGTAGTATTTATATTATTTAGAGTTTGGAAACTTGTGTTGTCCAAGTTTTTGAATCTCTCAACTCTAGGTTACAATGATAATATTCCTCTGATTATGTAATAGTGTGATATGTTTTAGATACAATCTAGTCAGGATGGGTGATAGGTATCTACTAAACTTGATAAGTGGTCCTTATCGTAGGTGACTTGAACTTAACTATTATCCTAAATTCAATCAACAACTAGAGTGTATCTTCAAGTAAAAGTTGAGTTCCAACCTACATTTAATTATAGTTGTGTGTGGATAAGAGATTATTAATTACTGTGCATCCCCTATAATGGATTAGTGACAGCGATGGAGTGTGGAGAAGCTAGACTTGGGCTCACATTAGAAGATAATAATAGGATAGGAAAGGATGATGTATATTTTAAGGAATTCTGGGAAACATGTAACCCAAGAGGGCCTAGGTGCATATTAGTAATTCTTTGATAGTCAAACCTTTTAAGCTCTTTTGAGTCAGAAAATATGGAAAACATAGCAACAATTTGTATTTTTTCTATATAAGCTTCAGGTGAATGAGGTTGATTTAGAATTATACATCTGAGTAAGGGGAATGGTTGTGGTATTAAATTAGAAACCTATGTATACAAATGGATTTACAATGACCTCTGAGTCTCAGTGTAATCAAGCATAAGTCTTACTGCCAAGTTTTTTGATTTGCATCTAGTTTGTAAACAAATATCTCTTAAACAAGAGAAGATTTTGGTGATCTAGAGTGCAAGTACTGGGGTGAATTTTACTACTACAATTGTGACTGTGATATTTTGAATTAGAATTCTGTACAAGTGTGCTTATATGTTTGACTTCATGGTTATTGTGTGGGTTAAATTTTTTGCACTTAAAATAAGTACGCCATAATTGAGTTGTTATGACATTATTATGTTATTCATCTCCCTTCTAAGAAACTACGATCTTGAATAATTAATATTGATGCTAGATGTATGTAAAAGTGATTATGTTATTGTACATCCAAGACGTCAAGATTATAGAAGGTATATCTTGTAATAATGAAAATTTTATTTAAAAGGTAGAGTCTCAGTCCAAGTATGGGAACCAATGGAGCATATAAGCTAATGGAAAATTTCATATCATGGTTGTATTTGTAATGAATATTTAGACCAGTATTATAGGCTAAATGTAAATGTTGGACTTAGTGTTATCCCTTTTATATCAATAAATATTAAAATGTTCTTCGACTTGGTTTTCACCTTCGGGTTTCCCAGGATAAATCAATGTGTTGTAAGACTATATTTATATGGAAACTTGCTTTCATGTTAGAGCTTAGATTTATTATAAATGGATGTGGTTATGATTATGTTAAATCATTCATGTAAATAATGGTTTATTATTATGCCTTTGATCTTGTATGAAGTGCCATGGAATGTTAGTTAGTCATGTAATTTTTATATTTCTTTCATGCAAGTAAATGTATAATTTTGGATTTAATGAGGAAGAAATTCAGAATGAAATGTTAAATAAGATTTTAACATTCCTTGCATATGTGGATATATTGTTTTATTAATCACTTTATGGGTTAACTAGTAATTGATGATCTTGGATTCAATGGAGAACCTATATTCTATAAGGTATATAAATGATGATAAATTTACCTTTAATTAGAGGGATAATATAAAGCTATTTCAAAATATCATTAAGAAATTTGATGGTAGTAATTAAAGGATATATTTAATGAGCATGATGTGACTTAGTTCCCTAAATTATAAAATAGGATTTAATGAATAGTAAGTCCTATTTTTGACTAAACAAAAAGAATGGTTAGTTATAATATATATTTTTTTATGGGGAAATAAGGAATGAGGTCTTATGGAATTGTCTAGATCTAATGGATTGGATATGGATAGTTAATTCCCTCATGCTTATACAATCTACATAGAAGCACTTATGTATAGTACAAAATTAGTGTGCACCCTTAAAAAGAATGAAGAGAAGATAAATGCTAGCTCATTAGGATCCATGAGATGGATATTGTTGATCCTAATACTAGAATACCTAGTACTCCTACATAGATGAAATTATGCAATGAGTAAGGATGGTTGTGCCTAAAAAATAAATAATCTAGAAAATTTGGTTGTTCCATTAGTGAAATGCCTTAGAGTATAGATGCTAGAAGCTTTGGCAATGTTTAAAAAAAAATGGTTGAGAATAGCAGGTAGTGACATTGATGGTGTTCCAAGGATTGAATCCAAATTGAAGGAAGCATACAAGGTATTTATACTTGGAAAACACCATAGAGAAATATTTCCAACCAAAAAATGGAGAGCTACCAAGAAATTAGAATTGGTACATTCAGATTTGTGTGGGCCCATGTCTTGTCCTAGCATAGGAAAAAAATTGTATTTTATTTCCTTTATTGATGATGCTACCAAAATAATGTGGATTTTATTCTTTAAGATAAAAGATGGTGTATTCTAAGCCTTAAATATTTCAAGGCATTGGCATAAAAGGAATCAGGGTTTTCTATAAATGTGTTAATAACTGATAGAGGTGGGGAATTCTATTCACAGGAATTTCTAGATTTTTACTCTTCACATGGAATAAAAAGGTATTTTACTGATTCCTACACACCACAACAAAATGGTGTCTTTGAGAGAAAGAATATGACTATAATGGATTCACAAATAACCATGTTGGAGAACAAGAATTTGAAGAGGAATTTTTGGGCTAAATTAGTGCAAACAATAACCTACATCCTGAATAAAATTCCGTGGTGAAAAACAAGACAACCTATGAAGTATGGTATGGTAAGAATCCCATGGTGACTCATCTTAGAGTATTTGGTTGTTTATAATTTTTTGAAATTGATGATGATAAAAGAAAAAATTAGACCCCAAGAGTGAGACTCATATTTTTATAGGTTAAAGTGATGGTAGTGAGGCTTACAAGTTTTTCAATCCTATTAGTATGAAAATTTTGTTTCTAGGGATTGCAATTTTTTTGAGAATGATGTGTTTTCTGATCATAACCAGAAGAGTACATAGGTTATTAGTGAAGGGGGTTATATTTTAATGGATATCAATGAAGATACTCCAAAAATTCCTAGTGTTAATGTAAATAATACCATTTCTTCCCATGAGACTAGTTTACCATCAACTTCAACCCAAGTAAAAAATAAGAGGTTGTTGCTACCACATCCACCAAGTTAGATGTTGGATCAAAACTATTAGAGGATAAAAAAAATACTTCAATCTCAATCAGGTAATAATCTTGAATATATTGAAGATGAAATGACTTACTATGCCTTATCTTGCATTTCTAGTGAACCAATGAACTATGCTATGGATAGTTAAAGTAAATAATAGGTTGAGACCATGAATGTTGAGATGGAGGACATTGAGAAAAATGAGACATGGACTCTCATTCAGCCTACTAGTGATATGAATGTAATTGGTACAAAATGGTTTTACAATACAAAGTTTCGTAGTGATGGAAAAATAGACAAACATAAAGCTAGACTAGTAGCAAAAGAGTATGCACAAATATATGGAGTAGACTATGAGGAGACCTTTGCTCTTGTGGCTCATCATGATACTATTATATTTATGCTTTCAATTTCTACTTATAAATTATGGGAAGTTCACAAAATGTATGCCAAGAGTGCATTCTTAAATGGTGATATTGTAGAAGAGGTATATGTGAAGCAGCTACAAGGTTATGAAATTATGGGTAAAGAGCATTGGGTATACAAATTGAAAAAAATCCCTGTATGGACTAAAAAATGCTCCAATATATTGGTACACAAAGATATATGGATAGTTCTCTAAAAATGTCTTTGAAAGGAGCAAAAATTAACCAAAACTTTACATGAAATTGGTTGACACTAACATGTTTTATGTTTGCCTTTATGTTGATTACATTAATTTTATAGGAAATTCTAAAGCTATGATGCAAGACTTCAAGGAGAGCATGAAAAGTGATTTTAAGATGTCCGATCTTGGAAAAATGAAATACTTTCTTGGCATCGAAGTGTAGCAAAGGGAATATGAGATGTTCATATGCCAAGCCAAGTATACCCAAGACGTGTTAAAGAAATTCTCATTTCTAAACTGCAAGGTGGTTTATACTCCTATTACTAGTGGTGAGAAGTTTATGAAATAGGATGGGAGTCCTCTTGTTTATGAGAAGACTTTTAGAAGTATTATGGGTGGGTTTATGAACCTTATATTAACAAGACCTGACATTACCTATGCAGTTTTACTAGTTTCTCAATTTATGACCTTGCCAACTCAAAGGCATATGCAAGCAATGAGATGAATCTTTAGATATGTGAAGGGAACCTTTGATCATGACACACACTATATATAAAAAATATCTTCAAGTCTTATTGGGTATATTTATTTATATTTGGGAGGTTCTATTAATGACCAAAAATTCACTACAAGGTATTTTTCACCTTGGGAAGCGGGTTTATTTAGTGGTCATCCAAGAAGCAAAGTATTGTAGCTTTTCCTTCCATTTAAGCTAAATATGTAGCCCTTAATTCATCTTGTACACAAGGTATTTGGCTGAGGAGAGTGTTGAAGGATTTTTGTGAGACTCAACATGAGCCTACCAAAATATTTTGTGATAACATTGGAGCAATACAATTGTCCAAAAATCTAGTTTTCCATGTAAATACCAAACACATAGATTTGAAGCACCATTTTGTTAGAGATGTAATACATGATTTTTTTTTTTTTTTATCATTGAGTATGTTAAGAGTGAGGATCAAGTTGTTGATATAGTCATAAAGGGGCTACTAAAGGTGACTCATGGGAGACACAAAGCAATGTTGGACATTTCTCTCTTTGATATCAAAGGGGGGATTTTAGGGGTGATGTCAAAAGTCATCCATAATTATTAAATTAATATTTGAGTTGTAAATAAAATAAAGCACATGAAAAATGTATTAAATTGTGTGCTTTATTATTCATTCCAATTAATAATTTTAGTTAATTTAAGAATTAAAAAAAACATGCAAGGTGGCCATGTAAAAGCTAGTTTTTTAGAAAGCTAGTTTTTTAGTAACTTGAGTTGTTTTAGATTTTTTGATTGATCAAATCTGATCGATCATTATATGTATTGTAATTGGAATCATTTTTTAATAATCTATGTGTGGCTTCTATTGGGGCCACTCCCATTATGAAAACAAAACATTACATTGCTATCATTATATTTATAACAAGTTAATTAAAGCATACCCAACTTTGTATTTCTATGAGAGATATTCTTAATTTTACCTTCTATCAAAAGTATTCTTCATCTTACCCAAATTTCTAAGTTTCCACAATAAAATCATTTTATATCAACTGCCTTCAAAAATTTAAATTTTATCAAGATGAAATTCAACACTTCCAATGGCTAAAATATTTGCTGCCCAACTTCTATATCCAAAAATATCTTTTCTATAAAAACCTCACAATTTATTAATATCTTTTTTTAGGGTTATTATTGTAATTGGAATCATTTGAATATAAAAGAATCAGAAATTTTTATAGCACACATTGGGTGCACTATTGTGGATTTTTTGTGTGCTTTTTTGTCAATTCTAGATCTAGTTTTTTTTTGGTTTGGACCAACAACATAGTTTGCTACAATTGGAGCATTTGGTTAAAGTATACTTCACTATTTTACATTCAAAATTGGCTGGGCCTCATCATTAAAATATCCTAGACGTTTTTGGGTGATATCCATGCTCGATTGATGTTCTATTTATCATAGATCATAATCATTTTATTGCTGATTTTTTAATCTTTCCACATATAGATTTCACACCGACCCAAAAAAAAAAATTATTGTTGGAAATTTTGAGTGAATGGGCCAACATCTAGGGTCCCCATATTCACCAATTTCAAATTAAAAAAATCCTAATATTCGTAAATAAACCATGTTTCCCCACTATGCATAACCCTGTCTTGTAGCTTAGGGATTTTGGGAAGCAGAAAAAATAAGTACAATAGAAATTGCTTCTTGTAATATAAGGTTTTTAAAAAACATTAAAAAATAGATATTATGAATTTAATGAATTACACTTCAATTTATTTATGGTAGTATAAATTTACATATTATATACTATATTGATAACTACATAAAAAAGTGGAAGATATTGATGAGTATAAGATAATTGTGGGAATGGAAAATGGAGAGGATGATACCAAATCATGAATAATAATAATAATTTATTAATTAAATTAAAAAAAACTAAAGTGTTGAAGTCATAAAATCATTGTGGAAGATCTATTTTTGGGAATTCATTTAATCAAGTTGATCATTAAGGGAGGATGTGTATATGAGTAGAAATAAGTACCAACCAAGAAATATGAGAAAGCATCACAACACTTTCGACATAAATTATTTTTATCACCATCTTCTTTCCTCCTTAAATTCCATGGATAATTGGATTCACCCCCACCAAACACATTAATTTCTTCCTCTCGTCCTCCCAATTAATCTCCACTATTTACTTCCCTAATGTCATAATCACTCTTTTTGCTATCCCTTCAATCGATATTATACTTCCTAGTACTATCGACTCTAGTTTGTGTTCGTATGTACTACATCAAGAACACATGATTTCTTCCATTACCAAGTCCTTAAAATATCAAGAAAAATGATTTTTACCATTTCAACTTTGGATACAATCCAAAAAGGCCAAAAGTACCTACTACTATCCCTCTCCTTCTCCATGGGTCACACAAAACCATAGGATAATAATTTATAATCATTTATCTACCACCAAATACAAGTATTCTTACACTACCCCTACTTAGTTATAATCCTCCAACTTCCTATGGAAGTGCCTATGACTTAGGCTTTGATTCTAATTTGTATTAAACAATAGGAAGTGCATCTAATTTCCATGAATATCTTCATTATATGAAGGTTTCTCATATTTATATACACACCTTTGGTGGTGTCCATCCTCAAGGACGGTTGGCCAAAATAGAAGGCCTTATGTATTTGTACCATGTTCCTAAAATAGGTTGTGTGGCATTAGTAACTTCTAAGTTGGGTATCCAAGCTTATCAATGATTGTTATTGTAGCTTTACCTTCATAGTGACCCTCTTTTATGGTTTTTATTTAAGAAATTATTTCTCAAAAAAAAACTAAGAAGGGATCTTTCACATCGTATGTGGTACATCTTATGCAAACTAAGAAAATAGGAACACTGAAAGAGTATTGCTTCAAGTTCACAAGTATTCTTACTTATACCCATTAATTAAGTCTAGTGATGGTGATATTAGCCTTTCATTATGGTCTTATGAATAAAATTTGAAAGGAATTTTATATGCATGATCCCTATGTTCTAGACAATGCATGATGTATAGCTTTGGAAATATAAGAAGAGCTCTAACATTATGGTTCCATGTATAGAAGTGAATTCAATACTCATCGTCCTTTCCACAATATTTACTATTATTAGGTATTCTTTTATTTTAAATGTCATTCTCATCATATTCAATATTGGGCTTGTGAAGAATATTATAAATTTCTATTAGAAGTAAAAGAAATATGAGTAGTTCAAGATGAATATTCATTGTAGCAGGAGCATCTAGTAGAAGTAGATGAAGTAGAACAGGAGGATGATACTATGGTTCTCTTGGATCACATTCTTATGGGAATTTAAGCTTACCACACTATAATAGTACAAGTATTTATTAAAGGATAATGTGTCAATGTATTGATTGATATAGGTAGCACTCACAAATTAATAAATTATAAGATATCCGAGCCATTAGGCTCGTATATCAATACATCAAATCAAGATAAATTTCAAGTGTTAAGTGCAAATGAGACTACTTCTCACTGATTAGGTTGAATAATTAAAGTTAACATCCAAGTAGGAGATTATACTTTTGTTGACAATCTCTTTTTCATGAACCCAATAGGTTTAGATGTCATGTTGGAAGCATGATGGCTATCTCATCTTGGTAATGTTACTATTAACGTGCAAACATTATATGTCAATTGGATACAAAAGGGAGGGTTTATTTTTATTCAAGGAATACAACCCTTCCCTCTAAGGTGGCAAGCTCACATCACATAAAATTTATTTCCAAATCCAATTACATAGAGATTAAATCCTTAGATCCACCTCTTCTAGTATTTGATGAATAAGGTGAAATCACTTTTTAGCCTATTGTAATATTGTGGTCTAGAGATCATCATTTTAGTATTGGTAAATTTAAGAGTTCCTCATCATGTGGCAGGGCCTTCTAGAAGAAGATGCTATGTGGGATCTTGAGACTATTTTCCAATATTTTCTAGCTTTAAGGACAAGGTTTTTTGAGGGAGGGAGCTATGTAATGGTTCCAATATATCCATTTTGACTATCCTTATTAGCTCTAGTACTAGATTAATTAGTTGACCCTTGAGCATTAGGGTTAGGGTTAATGTAATTTAATCTATAAATAGGAAGAATTTTGTGATAGTTTGAATCATTGAATTTATTTGTATTTAAATCACATATTATGCATATACGAGAATTCACCCTCTCTAAGAGGCTAAATATTTTCTTTGATTATTAAATATTTGATTTTTATCTGAATTATTATTATTTATTGGCTAATATTGTTAACAAATTATTGGTATTATTACTACTATATGAAATTGTTCCATAACAAAAGATTCAAGACATAAGAAACTAACCCATATGAAATACCCTCAAAATCCTTTGGAAATACTCATACTACTCATCATCTATTACTATATGTTTATATAATATAATATATTTATGTGATCTAAAATAGTAGAAAATGCTTTTGAATTACTCAAATAGATCATTTATACAATACCAATACTCATTATGCCATATTTTTTAAAATCATTTATAATTAGTAGTGATGCATCAAGAAGTGGAATTGAAATAGTATTAATGTAAGAAATATGACATTTAACATTTACTAGTAACACAGTTATAAGTAAAATTATGTTAAAATAAACCTATGAGATATATATGTTGGTCATTCTTCATATAATTACTCATTTATTGCCATATCTTATGGGGATACACTTTTAGATTGAGATTTATTACCAAATAGTTTACATTCTTATTAGAGTAGATAGTCATTTCATTTAGATAGAAATAATGGATTATTACGTTACTGTGATATAAATGTGAGAGTTTTAAAAAAGAGGAGAAAACAATTAGTGGTCTAATACTATAATTTTTCTATATCTTGAACATAAATATTTTACAATATATTAGATAGGATTTTTGGCATGCAACAACCATCACCTATACAACAATGATACCAATAGATATTTTCATGGATTTTATTCAAGGATTACATAGGTTACGATTCAGATTATGTAATTTTATGTTAGTAGATTATCTCATAACATATGACCATTTTTTCCACTACCCATACTTACAAATAATCAACTATTTACTAAGAATTCACTAAATAAAATTTTCCCCTCCATAGAATACCTATATCCATTGCTTATTACCATCACCCAACATTCACTAGGCAATTTTGAAGAACAAATCATTAAAGTGTATTAAACCAAACTAAAACTAACCTTAGAATTCCAACCATAAACTATTTTATAGATAGAAGAAGCTAACTAATACCTCATGGTTTACTTGTGCTAATCTAATTCAAATAAATAGACTCATTTGGGTAAATGGTTAAATTAGGCTCAATACTTATAGAACACCATTTATTATACTCTAACAATTATCATACCAAGTGATGTAGTATATAGGTAATAACTATAAAATCTAGCATCCTATATTATAGAAAGTTGTAAGGTAAAATTTATTCATATCACCTTTAAGTATAGAACATATTTAGTTTATATTTTTATGGACAACATGATATTGGCTCAAAGGTGTATGGAGAAAGTGAGAGATAAGCATGAGCTGGAGCATAAATTAATTAAAGGGAGCATGGTATTTCTATAGATATATCCCTACAAGTAAATATTATTGAAGCTAAATATTAGTCATAAGCTAGCATCTATGTTATGTGGTCCCTATTGCACATTATTAAAAAATAATGTCTGATTTCAATATATTGAATCTATCATAGCTATCCAAGACACATCCTATTCTCTACTATCCTATTTGTGAAATGTCTTTAGGAAAAATATTCAAGATCATTAAATGCTTTCTAAACTAGATGATGAATGACACATAATCCATGAACCCAATGTTATTTGTGACAAATATTTATGCCAAATCTATAACCATACTATTACAATTATTTTAGTATAATGGTGAAACTTACAACTACAAGATGTGACTTAGGTACTTGTCCAATATCTTTAATGGTATTTTCACTATCTTATGTTTGGATGACAAATATTTTAAAAGGGAATGCATGGTAGGATCCTTATGTCCTAATTTTATTAATTTTATTGTAAGAGCTAGTTAGGTAGCATGAGTGTATGTTTTTATGTGGGTAAACACCAATGTTAGGGTTATTTTGTTCAAGTGGTTGTTTATGAGTTTTTTCCATTCTTGGATGATTGGTGCTATGGTTGATTTATCATATATTAATTTTTAAAATATATATTTTCATCACAGTAAAGGAGGTCACTCCCTCAAAGCATCTTGTAATACATAGTAGTCTAATTATGATAATATCCATAAATATTTTATTCTTTTTATGCTTAAAGAGCTATTTTTCAAATATATATGGGTGAAGAGATGCCCTAGCAAGTGTTTAGTTTGTTAACCATGGGTAAGAATGGTGATAGCCATTGATAACCCAATTTAGATTTATAACTAAGGAGAGGTGTCTCCAAATACCATTTCTAGTCTTTTTACCAAGGACATTGAGAGCACACAATGATATTGTAAAGTGTAGAATCATGTATATTTTATTTAACTGCCATAAAGGTTTTGTTATTATTGGAGATAATTTTGAACCTATATTTGATATAATCCTAGGGATACAAATTCTTAGTCAAAATAACAAATAATTCAACAGCTATAGAGATATCCCTTTGAAAAGATATGTGTGAATACATAAAGGGGATTTTAAAAAATGAAAATATTGGATAGTTAGGATAGGGGACCACCAGAGGTTCATAAAATTTATGGAAATCGTATCCTAAAGACTATTGTATTTCCACTGAATTAATGGTTTGATATTTTCCCAAGCCTACCAATTACTTTGGATGAATAAAGAGACTATAATCTTAAAAATAACTAGGGGAATGAGAAGGGAGGTAATAATTGTATGTCTCCATCCTTTAAACTAATAGGAAAATCTTGAGGTAATACAGTGTTGAACCAACACTTTCTTGTATTCCTATAATTTAATGGATCTTATTATCCATTTGGCATATAAGGTCATGATTTTATGTTTGTAGTCAGTAAGACTCATTCCCCCATTATTCTTGGATAAATAGTAGAATTGATAGGCTATTGTATAGAATCCAAAGCTAGATATAGATCTTGCATAGAGAAAATCTACGAGTAATTTCTCTAGCTTCCAATAAAAAGCCTTTTATAGGACCCACCATGAGGGCCAACACACATGGGTTGCAACTAGGATCTTGGAGTATATTTAAAACATTATAGCAAACAAAAGCTTTTTAGTGGTCCAATGGGTAATCTTACCAATGATTTTCTATATTATGGTTTTCTACAGTTTTGAGGGGGAACTTTGGAAGGAAAAGGGGATACTCAAGAATAGAAACACTTCCTCATATTGTATCCATCTCCACTAAAACTGAACCAACCAATATTGGAGGGGATATGTAGACTGTTAGAAATGGAGTCTTTTGCCATTAGATATTGAAGTCAAAGGCAAGATAAAAAATATCATGGAAGTGAATTTCCTTAGAGAAATATTTTTCATCCTTAACTAATGTGAGGAAATATTCATAAAAAAAATGTCCATTTATCATTTGAAACTCACTATTAGGAAGGGAAATACCCTTAGCAATTCCTTGATTGGCTTGATTAGAAAAAGAGATCTAAAACCTTTGGATCCAATGACATAGAAAGAGAGTGCAAGAAAATGAGCTTGTCTATTGAGTGAAAAATACCAATATTTATTTCTATAAAACATTCTAAATATATAATATATACCTCATCATATTATTGTAAAGGATGGTTAAAACTGTTTCAAAATATTTGTAATAAAAATTTTGATTTCTTACATCAATAAAACGATTTATATAGTTAAAATACTTCAAAATATTTATAAAAAAATTAAATTTCTTATGACAATACACCATTAATATAGAAGTGTCTTGGAAGGGATACCACAATGGTAAAATTAATTAGGATCTCTTAATGGAAACCCAAGTTTAATTCATGGGAAGGTTGGCCCTTGATACACCCTTGATTTTCAAAACATCGTTCTCTTACTTTTCATTCAATAATATTTTTTTGATTTTTCAATAATACAACTTAATCTTTGCAAAAATTAAATCATTGACATATATTTTAGAAATCACATTTGAGGGAATATAGAGAGAGATAGGTATTAACGTGGAACCAAATTCTAATCATGAAATATACCACTAGATTTGTATCATCATTTTAACTGGTTAGAGAAAACACACATTATGGGTAATTAAGTGTTTATCCATTAACTATATTGACTTAACATGTTAGCTAAAATTATACTTGAGAGGAAAAATGAAATACTCTCTAAATGTTGAAGAACACAAGCTTATACTAAGAGGAGGGGTGAATAGTATAAGACCACTTTTTAATTTTCTTTCCCAAATAGTATTATCCAATATAATCAATGGCAATATCAATAGAAATAACCAAATAAATGCATAAATCATCACACACAATAGAGACACCAATTTAACGTGGTTCACCCAATGTGGGCTACTCCATGGAGAAAATATTTTACTAATCATTTCTGAATAAATCTCTTGGGAATCCTTTCCCTATTACAATGTTTATGGACCTCTATCAAAAGGAGACACCAATACCCTAATTAATTTATTGGATATATATCCATAGGAGAACTCCTTTCTCCTTAGCTCTGACTAGTAATCTTCTAGAAGATATTTTACCCCCACTATACTGGATAATGGATCTCTATCCACTGAATGCACTTGTCCTCACTTCCATGGCTAATGGATATCTATCCACTGGAGACTGTCATCTTCTATAATATATCACCTCCATAGATCTATCTCAAAAATCTACTAAACATAATCCTTTTGTCTAGCACAAATCTACTCAATATTTGTCTTTGGTCTAGCAAAAACCTATCCTCAAATATGCACCAAACTCTATCCTCAAATTTGCACTAAACACAGTCCTTTGATCTAGCATAAATATTTTCTCAATATCTATCCTTTGATCTATACTAAACATAGTCCTTCGGTCTAGCAAAAATCCATCCTCAAATTTGTCTTCAAGATTTAACACAAATCTTTACTTAATCTCAAATCAAATCTTTTGCATCTGCCCCAAACCTTAACTCAAGGTTTGAACAAATTATCAATCATATCTTATCACAAGCATACACAAATACTTGTATCAAATATGCCCTGTAAGATTCCACAAAATCTCACACTAATCTGTCCACAAGTCCTCTCTAGAACTTGTCCAATCAGCTCTCAAGTATTCACTAAGACTTACCTCAATTTTGCTCAACAAGTCCTCAATAGAACTTGTCTCAATATGATCTCAATATGTATTGTAAGCTTCCATGAAAGCTCACAAAAATATTTCCACAAGTCTTCTCAAATACTTACCTCAAATCTGCTCAACAAGTCCACACTAGAACTTGTCCAATCTCATAGAGACATAAAGAGAATTGTTAGAGACTCAATATGTTTCTCACTCATCACAATACTCAATTATTTTCAATCACTCTTTCAAAAACATATAGAGAATTGTTAGAGACTCAATATGCTTCTTCACTCATCACAATGCTCAATTATTTTCAATCACTCTTTCATAAACATACAAAGAATTGTTAGAGACTCAATATGCTTCTTCACTCATCACAATGCTCAATTTAGAATATAGAACAATTTTTTTCATAGAAATTCAACTATCACTTCACACATTCACTTGACTAGGCTCAAACAACTCTACCCAATCAATCAATCAATGAAATAATCCTTACTCACAACCCTCGTCCAATCATATGAACAATCACTCAAAATGTTTCCAACAATGCTTATCTACCAAACTCACATAACAATGATACTCATGATCTTTGCAAACCCTAGTTCAAGTTATTCAATCAATTAATGGATTCAACAACAATGCTTATCAAACAAGGTTTTATCAATCAACTCTTTATTCCAGAAAACCTTTAAGCATTAAAGCACACTCAACAATGCTTATAAAACAATCTTCATATATAGCTCAAAAAATCAACAAGAAAACCTAATTAAGTTCTTTTCACTCCAAAGTTGATTTTATAAAACCAACCAATCAACTCAATCAAGGAAGAATATACCCATACATTTTTCTTTGATGTAGGATGACCTTAAAAACATAGATCAAATATCACAACTTTATTTTCCAAGCACAAAGGGTTAGATGACAAGAATTATCACCCTAAATTTTTTCACAAAATACAATGATAAATCAAATCACAAATACACCTTATTGCTCCATCTCAACAATAAATTTCAAAATCATAATTTTCATCAAAAAACTCTTTAATAAAATATAACTCAATTACTACTTATAACCCCTTTCTCAAATTGCACTTATCAAATAAAATACTTTATAAAATAAATCAATTTTTTCTTCTAAGATAAAATTAATTACCTTAGTTTTACTTTATCAAAAAGTAACTTTTATCATGCACAAAAATCACTTTAGCTTAAAAGTAAATAATCCACTTTTAATCATCACCTTATCCCTCCTAATATTCTCACACAACCTTAGGCAATTCAAATTAAAAAAAAAAATTAATACCTTGCCCCTTTGTTGGATTCGAACCCAAGATGTTGCCTCCCCTTTGCGCCTTAGCCGTGGCCTTGGCTGTTGTGTGAGCTAAGCACTCACATGCTTAATATCCTCATACTAGCATCACCAAAACAAACACAAAAAAATTTATATGCCCGCTGCCACCAAGTTTCAAACTCTTGACCTCTCCGCCACTAAGACCAAGCACTACCAACTACACTAGACGTTGTATGGTGGTTAATGGTGATTAAATTGTCCTTATGAAACCACCCAACATTTTGGATGACATAAGAGCACTATCTCCTCTTCTTCCTTCCATGAAACTACAACGAATATCTCACGATTCGGAATTCAAAATACTTTTTTGTTTTTCTTTGGGTGAGGCAATATTTATATTGTCTATGGTTTCCTCCAATGCGTCAATGGTGGTGTTTGACTTCGAAAATTGGTACTATGAATTTAGGGTTGAAATCTAAGTAATTAAATAAATATTTAATTTATAAAATTTAAATTCATTTGAATTTAAATATTTATAAATTAAATATTTAATTCTTCTTCCTTGGATTTTTAAATTGGAATTAAAAAGGCCTCCTTGGGTCTTTATAAACACCTTTATTTTTTCCCACATGGTTTTAATAAAAACCTTTTATGCCATCATGGTTTTTAATAAAAACCTTTTGTGCCACCATGGTTTTAATAAAAACCTTTCATTTTACTTCACATAATATTATTTTTGTCAACCTCTTGCATTGCTCATTTGAACCTATTGGAATCAACGGTGGTTTACTCCTTGAAATCTATGACAACTTCATGCCTTGACATCAATTATAACTCTATGGATTCAAAATATCCAAAAATCTCCCCGTTTGTCATTGATGGCAACCCAATAACTTTTTACCATTTCCTTGACCTTTTTATTTTGCTCCCCTTGGGAAATTTCTCTCTCCTTAAACCAAATCTCTCCCCCTTACTCAAATACCAAATTTCTCCCCCTTACTCAAATCTCTCCCCCTTTGAAATCAATGGAAAAGGGTCACCTTTGGGGCTTGGGGCTAAGAATGAGTCTCTTAGCTTAGCCCATCCCTCCCCTCTTCTTGAGGTGGTTAATTCTGGGGTGGAGTATCTCTACTCCCAACAAGCATTGGTCTTTACCTTTATCCTCTTTTCTTCTCATATGATCATTTTGATTCCTTTGACTATTCCTATTCCTCTTCCTCTCCATTTCCACATTCCTGTTCTTTTTTATATCCATATCCACATTCTTGTTCCTATTCCTATCCATGCCCATATTCCTGTTCCTATTCCTATTCTTGTTCATGTTTTATTCTAGAATGTCTTCTTTACACCATTTTGTTGTATGTCTATCATTATTGCACTTATAAAATTTAATGTTATTATTCATTGGAAGTGCAAATATCTTAGGATTTCTCCTAGTGAAGCCATATCCTTTTCTTTCATGAACCCTGCAATTCATTGCCTTGTGACCAAATTGATTACATGAGTAGAAATACCCATGGAAAAGATACATGTTTCTAAAATTCCCATTTTCTTATATTTCATGTGTCTTGTACTGTGAAGCCATGTGACCAAACCTATGACATGAGAAATATCTTCCATTGAAATTTCATTATCTTGATCTCATTGGTCTCTTAGTCTCTCTTAACCTATTTTGATTGTTGTTCCACCTATTTTCTCTTTGTACATTATTCCTTTCCTTGTTGAAATTTTTGTTATCCAACTCATCATCAGATGTCTTACTATTTCTTTCACTTTCTTCTTTTTATGCTTCTTCTTATTTGGTGCTTGATCTTGACTCTCCTTTTTCTACTTCATGTTTCCCTTTTTTTTCTCAAACCTAAGTCCTTTTTTGGTGACTGATGATCTTTGTGCATTGATAATCTTGTCCAAAGTCGTTGAATTTTTCTCAAACTTGTGTAGCTTGTCCTTAGAGTCTTTCACTTCCATACTTAGTGAAACTATCTCATGTTCTAATCTTTCACACTCTAGATCTTTTGTCTTTAATTTTTTAGCCATACCTTCTTCAATCCTTCTTGCCTATTCAACCTTGATGTTGAAGTTGGTGAGTTCCTGTAGAGACTTTGATTTTGCTTTCTCATATACTTGAGCTTGAAATCTTAATCCTAAATTCTCCCTTTTTAATTTTTCAAGAGTAACCATAAGTATTTCATATTCTATATCTTTTACATTTGACTGTTCAACCATACCCTTTTCAACTCTCCTTGCCTTTTCAAAATTATCTTTCAAGTCAGAGAAATCTTGTAGAAGCTTTGTACTACATTTCTCATCCTCTTGTATTTGAGCATTTAATTCTAGGTTCTCCCTTTCAACTCAACAAGTTCCTTAAGAGTGAATTCCTCCTATTTTTCTAGATTTTTCTCTTTTCTTTGTTCTTCAATTTCTTCTATTATCCAAAGTAGAGTTTCTTCTTCATACCTATTTTGGCTGTCCCTTTTATCCTTTTTTGAACCATCCTCTAGGAATTCAATTATGAAAGTATCATCTTCATCTTCACCACTACTAAACCCATTGCAATAACTTGCATCATGACCAAGTTGACCACAAAAAAAACATTATTCACCTTCTTGTGTACAATAAGCTGCAAGGTGACTTGTCTTCCTACATCTTGTACAAAACTTTATCAATTTGGTTATCTCTCCACTGCTTGATTCATCTCTTGAATCTATTTCCATTATTCCTGCCATAACAACACAATTGAATTCATCTTCCTTTGCTTTCATGATCATGTGTGTTCTTTTCTTCTTGTGTCTCATGGTTCTACTTTTTCCTTTATTTTCCATTTGTGTTCTTTTAAGATCTTCCTTCAAGCTATTAAACCTTTTTAGAAGGAACCAAATTTGATACCAATTGAAGAACACAATATTATACTAAGATGGGGGGCTAAAAATTATAAGACCACTTTTTACTTTTCTTTCCCAAATAGTATTATCCAATATAATTGTAGAGCTAAAAATGTGACACTATGAAAGCAATAAAGAAATCGACTCAAAGAGACAATTAACTGCACAAAATGAAATATATTTTAATAAATGGGGGGGATCTAAAAAACTCCTTGCTACAATTATTCTACCTTGATAGAGTTGATTTGATAAAATATATACAATTGCTAGGGTTATCTGAAACCCTAGCTATACAAAAATGAGTGTCTTCAACTGCGCTTTACTCCCAATAGAATGAGTGGGTTTGTGAGATATATGATTCTAAGCCACTCTAGTGTTAGTGGTTGTCCAAAATTTCTTGATTGATGTTATCTAACCCTACACACAACAAACAATAAGGTTGTTAGTAAAAAAATGAGGGTTCCACAGTGTGAACCCTCAAAAATATAGATTACAAACCCTAGATCTATGTAAGCTGAATATGCAAAATGTAATAACACCAGATAATAAAAAAATATAGATTTACCTTGTTGTTTATGGTGATGATCCATTGCTTCATTATGAATTCGATGGCAAGGTTCCCTAACAACACCTAATGATTTGATGAGGTAAGCTTTGGTTCACGTTGATGATTATGGCAGGCTCTGGCGAGTACTTGGTAGGCTCTAATGTGAGCTTGGTAGGCTCTGGAGGAAGCCTGGGAGATATGGTAGGCTTTGGTGGGCACTTGGTAGGATCTGTAGTGAGACCGTAATGCTTTGGAGGGAACCTACATGTGAGGATTTAATCTATAGAAGTAGAACACGGGGGCAATAAGGATACAAAAAATGAGGGGATTGCGACGGTGATGGAGGATGGATGTGGAAGTGGATGGAATGGAGGAATTCGTATGGTAAGATAGGGTTTTACTCAACTCTCACAAGTATATTTGATTGATGGCATCTTTAGGGCTATACAACCTTCTGCTTCACAAGGGCTTCTTCAAAAATCTCTCCAAGGACGTGAACATTCCAAGGGTTGTGCATTTACAAATGCTATTATTTATAATCTATCCTAGGGTTTTCTTAGGGTTTTAGCTTAACACTTTTGATTGTGTGGCTAAGATTAAATCAAATCCTAAGGCTAAGATTGTACTTTAAGTGTGACATGGATTGATGAAGATGGATGGATGAGATTAGATTAAATCTAATGGATAAGATTAATTGGGTTTAAATATATGTATTTTATAATAAATATATTAAAATATAATAATAAAATATTATATTAAATATAAATAATATAAAATAAATATAAATTAATCCCAAAGGGGTTGAAAATTCGTGGGAAATGGCTAAAGTGGGTCTTTTGAAGGCGATAAAGGCTTATGATAGTTAAATGGATGTCGATAAGGGTGTATGGTGGACAAGTGGGTGGTGGTATGGTCAAGATGAAGGATTAATGGCTAGGATTTGGTGTCTACATATGTCCCTTTTTGTACCATGTTGCATGAATTGAAATATGGTGCAAAAATACAAGACACCTGCTTGGGCTATGGGCATAGAAGAAGCTTCTATCTATTGTTGGATTTGAGCACTCAATGTTTTTTTGTAACATGGTGGAATCGGTAGCCACCATGAATTCGGGTAGGCTGTCCAGCTTTTATGGCAGCCACGGTATTCTGTGCTATTTGCCTTGAAAGCCACCACACAAATTTGGCCCCTATAATCGCCATGCCATAATCATTTTAAACTTTTTACACCACGTAAAGCACTAGGAAAGGGACAAGCGTCCAGTTTGGCGAGGCCCGAGATTTGAACCTTGGACATCCGCTCCCATATGGGTTTGGATGAACCAATTGGTCTACACCTCGGACCTCAGTCAATGTTGAAGACAAAAGAATAAAGAATTTTTGGAATTTTGCATAGCTTACCCCCTCAATTGGCGAATGAGAAGAATCTCACAAGCCAATTGAAAAATAATTTGTGCAAGTGATGAATGATGTGGTACCATTTTTACCCCAACGGTGAGAAGGGAAATGGTGCAAAATGTGATGTGATGTGGATGATATGAAAAATGTGATACCATTTTTTCCCCAATAGTGGAGAGGGGGTTGGTGTAAAATACCATGTGATTGTGGATGATATGCATGATGTGATACCATTTTTGCCCCAATGGTGGAGAGGGGGTTGGTGTAAAATACCATGTGATTGTAGACGATATGAATGATGTAAAATGTGATACCATTTTTACCCCAATGGTTGAGAGGGGGTTTTGTCTAGTGTAGATGTCATGATCATGTAATATGTATCCCATTGTGGAAGGATCAAGCTCAAATTATGGTTGCCCCAATTTTGGGGGTGATTCGATGCTATTGAATAGTGTGCTCTCTGATGCCATTGATATTCAAGCATGATTATGTAGATAAAAATAAAAAGAACCATGGATGGCCTACTAGTGACTGTTATGGTAATTCCCACAATTGGAACCAATCATCCTAGCTAGTACCTATAATTAGGGCTTTGGATGAAAATGATGAAATTTGAGTTTTTGTTCATGTGTTAAGCCTCATGAACTAGGCCATCAATGACAACAATTATGCAAATTGTTCTTGGCAAGGTTTCACTCCAAAATGTGAAGTACCCAATGTGATTGTGATCTTGGAAAATGAGATAATTGATGATGATCATGGTCAAGTGTCCTTATGGTAGGCTATTCATATTATCAAATTACATGGATGCAAATTGCTGCAATCACCAAGGAGATAGAATAGACTACTAGATAGAAGGTTCACTTGAATTTGTAGGTGGACTAGACAAATTTTGAATGAAATGATTGATGGATTGAGAGCTGGTGATCGAAGAAAGTTGGATGAATGAACATTATGATTTCATTAAATGTAGAGTTGATTGATGCTTGATTTGTATTTTGTGCTTCTTTTAGTGGTTCATTTTGTATAAAAATAAAATATTTATTGGTCAAATCAACTCCAATTTTCACAAAATTATGTGATATGATGAAGAATATGATGCAGAATGGTCGAATGTTGGTTTTGTGAAGATTTGGATTTAATTAATGAATTTTGTGACTCGATTCGTGCATTTTTAAGATTTGGTTTTTTCGAGGAAATTAGGCATGTAAAATAATTTATGTTTTCACAAAACCTGATTTTATGATTGTGCATGATGTGTGGATGAAATTTGGTAAAATTTGTAGGATGTAAGCTACTATTTGGATTGATTTTGTCTTCATGCCTTTTTTAGCGCCAGGAACCCAGTTGAGCCTACAGCATCTTGCAGGTGCCCAGGTGTGCCTGGGTATGCCTGCTAAATGCAAGTAATGACCTACACCTGAATGCACTAAGTAAAACTATAAATAGCTTTCTAAGTGAATTATGAGGTTCACATGTGCATTTTTAACTTTGAGAAGTTGTGCTTGAGGAGTGGAGTGGATTTGTGAGGGAGGTGAGTGTAATGGACATTGGCACAAAAGCTATGGTGGTGGAGGGATCGAATACTGCTGGTGCAGATGAGGCACAATTTGCTCTGGTAATGTTTAGAAACACTATATTTTGTGTAAAAATTATTTTATTTCTTTTTTTTGTTTTTCTTTAAATAGTATTAATGATAAATAAAAAATGTTTGTTGCTACAATTGAGGGATATATATCCTTGTAATCGCTTATCTCATCTTATTCCTGGAATGAGGAAGAAGATCATGAATGAGGATTGAGAGCTTTTGGCTAAGGCGATCTTGGAGGGGGTCGCTAGGTTGGATGTTGTGAGGGAGGATGAGGTATATCTCTCATCATTGATAGAGATATGGGATTTTGACAAGGGGACCTTCCAACTACCGACTGGGGAGGTTACTATCATGCTTGAGGATTTATACCACATACTCAAGGTGATAGTAGAACGAGAGAAGGTGGTGGTTGGGTATGACAAGAAGGTGGATATGGAGAAGATGTTTGGGGAGTAATGGTGGGATGCACGGATGGGAGATGGAGGTATATGCCATATGAACATGTACAAGGTGAAGGATTTGGATGTGCTCCTAGCCTTGATTATGTTCAGTTTAGTAAACATAGTGCTACCTAATAGCACGGGCTATATATTCCCTTGGAACCTATTGGGGTTGGTGAGTGATCTACTCACTAACCCAAGGGGATATGCATGGGATCCTACGTTGTTGGCATAGCTATAACAAGAGCTGTATGAGGTGATATGGAGAGGGAGGAATGGGATTGGATGCATCTTCCTCCTACAGTGCTAGGCTTGAGAGAATTTTAGTCTATCTTGGCTAGATGGGTTGCCATTCCAGACATGGAAGATGAAGGAGCTCTATGCTAGGTGAAGGATAGTGGTGAAGGAGGTGAAGCCGAGTTGAGAGGTGCATACCATCCAATGGTATTGAGATATGTGGTCAGGGTTAACTCGAGCTGATGTGATATGTAGGCTTTGGCGAGGAGCCCAATGGGATGGTGATGAGGAGTAGCTACATCGGGTGAGGTAGGCTTGTTGGTTGGTTGGGAGAAAGGACAAGGAGGTGGAGTACTTCTAGTACTTCTAGGTTTTGAGGTAGTTTGACTTGCCTCAGGATGAGCCAGATGAGCCAGTATTTTATCGACATTGATAGGATGAGGTGGGGCTTCCATGTGTAGAGCCATGGTGGGTTCATATGGATGATGATGAGTGGTTGGATGTCCCTAATATAGATGATGTCGAGGTGACTCTAGAGTATGTAGCTTGGTGTGGTGCCCAACCAGTATGGGTACCTAAGATGATGAGTGGTGATGCAGCAGCTACGGGGTTGAGGATGACTCTAAAGAGGATGAGGCCTCAACAATCAGTGAGTCAAATGTGGTCAAGGGTAGTAGCCCAGTAGGCTCCCAATATGGAGGTGGTAGATGAGGAGGAGATGATTTATATATCTAAGGTGGCTAGGCTATGGGCTAGGGTGGAGCAGCTTCACGAGGAGTGAGAGACTGCTCTTGAGTCTCATAAAGAGTCCTTGGCTACTATAGCTCAAATGGAGATAGAGAGAGTGGTAGCTAGGTCTGGTGATCAGAAGATAGTCATGAGGCTTCAAGTAGAGATTTTTTCTAGAGAGTATCATCATCATATTGACCTATATCAACTACATGCTAGTAAGGCATATGCACACTCCTTGGAGGATTTGTTTATTTCAAATCATATTCCTTTACTGAATCCTTTGTCTTCCTCTAGGACCGAGTCATCGAGGTATACAACATCTAGTTCTAGGTCTAGAGCTCCTGCTAGGACTCAAGGGCCTACTCATAGGCATTAGCTTAGGGCTTAGATTCACTTTTGTATATGAGCCTTGGTGCTCCATTGCAGCCTTTGTGGGGTTCTTGGTACATATGCTATTTTTGATATATATATATATGGCTTTTTTATATATTTGTGTTATCCTTTCTGTGAATGCTTTTATGTGTTTGCGATGCATGTTTTATGAAAATGTTTTTATGGATGATTAATGCAAGATAACCATGATTTGTATGCATAGTGTTTATTGATGATTACTACAAGCTAACTATGATGTGTATGCATAGTGCTTATTTATGGTTAATGCAAGCTACCATGATGTATATGCATAGTGTTTATGGATGATTAACGGAAGCTAAATTATATGTATGTGAATTGTGTTTATGCAAGCTAAATGACATGTATGTGAATGGTAACTACATGAGAGAAATTCATAATGTTCTAATGATCTTTTTTAGTTCAAATTTTTGTCGGCCATTGTTTTTTCATTGTTTTCAGTTAGGGGTACCAATCTTGGTGGCTTTATGTGGGTAGATCCATGATGGAGACATGGATTTTGACATGGAAGAAGATATGGATGTTGATATGGAAGAAGATATGGACGTTGATTTGGAGGAAGATATGGATGTTGATATGGAATACTAAAATATTTTCAAAGACTCAAACAGACTAGTGCTATCAATCAACCTCACTTGATGGTTGTGTAAGTTTCTTTAGGACCAATGTGTGTGCAAGTGAAGTTTATATACCAAATATTGAGCATGAAAATGACCCTAGGAAATAAATAACCAATGTGTGCATGTGAAGTTCATTAATACATTATGAGTAAATTGGGCATGACCTATTATGGGATGGACCAAGAAGATAGCTTACCCGTATGTGCGGTCATAGCTCTCCCTATTTGGAAGAGAGACATGTAGCCCCATATGAGCTTACTCCACTTCTAGTCAAGCATCTATAGCCCTAGTGGAGACTCACTCTATAGTACAATGATATGATCTTTAGGCATTGGGGATGACTACATAACTTTATGAGGGGAATGTAGTACGATCCTTACAACTTTAGGTATCTATGGTTTGTGGATGAAAATTATTAACATTGGATAGAGTTTTGGGGAATCATATTCTCAACCGAAGTGTTATGAGAATGTGACCCTATCCTTACTTCTCTATATTTTGTGTTTATATTTGGAGAGAAACTATGATAGTGGTAAAAACTACTATTTTTGATTTTGGACTATGCTGCATAATAGGACAAGCGAGGAATACCCTTTTCACTTCAAGGTGCTATAAAAGTATGGTGTTATCTCCCTTTGACTCAAAATGTTTTTAAGATGTGAAAAAGTGTGGTTGGTGAAATATTTTTTTCAAAATAACTGGACAAAACTTCAATATTTTCTTAATGTGAGAAAAGTGATTTTGGCCCTAAAGAAAATTGGACATCTATTTGGAGGTTTTTAGACACACTAGTAGTGGCTAAGTGAGTGAAAATTTTGTCTTATTATGACTTTGGAAAAATGAGAATGTTGGAGGGGATTGTATAAATACTCCCAAATAGGTACCCCCAGTTGTGGAAACTTGACTATTTTATTTTGCCATATCATCACTACTAAAAAAGATCATATAACATGGGATGAGATGAATGCAATTTTTAAAATGCAAGAGTGTAGTGGAATTCATGTGGGATGTAAAATTCAATGGAGTGCATGTGGAATGAATGCAAATGGAATATGGATGCAAATGCAATTGTGAAATGCAGTATGTATGAATGCAATGTGAAAAATACATGCTAAAATACTTATATGAAAATGCAATATGTGTGCAATGGGAACATTCCTATGTAATTTTTTTTTTTTAGCCATGTATATATACACATATAGAACATCATATTAACAATAAAATGCCTTTAAATGGATAACATTAAGTGGTTTGGGTTCCTCTACTCCCTCTAAATAGGTAAGTCTATATGTACCATTACCCACTTTTTGAGTGATTATGTATGGACCTAACCAATTAGCCGTGAACTTGTCATGAAGGTGTGGAAAAGTATTGGTGTTTTGTTGGTTCTCTTTAAGTACAAGACCCCTACCCAAAATTCATGAAGATGGACTTTGGCGTTGCAAGCATGCTTGAGGCGGTCTTGATAAAATCGTAGGTGTTCTAGTGTATTGAATTACCTCTCATCAAGAAGAGTGAGTTGGTCAAGACATTCTTGTCTAGAGGTGTCATCATCTATGAATTATTGAAAATAAATTCACAATGAGGGAATCTTGAGCTCAAGTGGCATGATAACTTCAACTCAATAGACCAAGGAAAATGGTGTTTCTCCTATTGGAATTCGAATGCTTTTTCGATAAGCCCAAAGTACCAAAGGGATTTGTGTATGCCAATCTCTATGATTTTTATTAACTAGTTTCTTGAGAATAGCAATCAAGGTCTTGTTGGTAGCTTTGGCTTATCCATTTTCTTATGGGTAATAAGGATTCGAAAAAATATTTTGAATATTATATTTCTTGCAAACTGCTCAAACATATTTATTTTTTAAAGACTTGAAATTATTAGAAATAATTTTAGAAGGAATACAAAAATGATAGATGATATGGTGCAGTATGAAATCTACGATTCTAGCTCCTGTAGTACTAGTTAAAGGAATGGCCTCAACCCACTTTGTGAAGTATTTAATGGTTGTATTGATGAATGAATGTTATCCCAAGGAAGGTGGTGAAATTTCACCAATTAGATATAGGCACCATTGTGAAAAGGGCCAAAGACTTTGTATAGGATGTAGAGCTTGTGATGGTATATGAATTAAATTAGAATGTTCTTGACATTGCTTACAATTTTTGACATAGTTGTAATATTCATATTCCATTGTGGGCCAATAATAACCCATACATAATAGACACTTTGCAATGGCCATTCCACTAAAATTACCACTGCAAGTACCATCATGGACCTCCTCTATGGCTATTTGAGCCTCACTTTGTTCGAGACAATGAAGAAGGATTCCATAATAACCCCATTTATACAACACATCCTCCAAGAGAACAAAATGGATTACTTTTTTCTTGAAAGAGCATTTTGTAGATCGAGACATGTCATATGGGAGTGTTACAAATTTTAAAAATGCTACTATGTTGCTTTACCAAGACTCATATGGTTTTGAATATATAAAGTAAATGTCTTTTTCTTCCTTAGGATCAGTATGAAAAATGGTTTCTTTAGATATTGTGGAGATTATTAGGGGATGTACCTCTCCTAAGTTATCTTTGGAATAAATGATCCAAGAGAGGCCATCACATCTACAAATATATTAGTCTAACGAGGTAAGTTATTTATTTCATACCATTCAAATGTTGAGAGCAATTTTATTGCTACTTCATGATAAATTTTGATGGTAGGATCTTTGCTTTGGTATTCTTCGGTTACTTCTTGATAACAAGTTGAGAATCCCCAAATATACAAATACACTAAATTCACATAGCTATAGCTAATTGAAGACTTAATATTAAGTATTCATATTATATTGTGTTATTTATGCATGAAAATTATAGCTTGAATGATAAGGGGATGGGAATCCCCTGGGGTGTATGAAAGACAACTCCAACATCTTGACCTTTCTGCCACTTAGATCCATCAAAGAATAAGGTGATATCAATGTCCACCTCTGGAATACCATATTTTAGTTCAGTGATAGAAAATACTGAATCATCTAGGAGCTCTATAATAAAATGATTATCACTAGGTAGTGGATCTTCCGCAAGTTAATCAGCTATAACTTGACCTTTAATGATGCTCTCGATTTTATTCATTTTTTGTGCAAGCATTGCCCCTAAAGTAGAGTTTTTTGCTAAGACATAAATATAGAAATGGAAACCTAGAATATGAGAAGCTAAGACTAGCAGAGAAGTTAGGTATTTCTTGATTTCCTCAAAGGATTTTTGACAATCATTTGTCCATACAAATGATACCCCCTTTTGTAACAGGTGATTGAAAGTCCTACATTTATCAGAAAGTTGTGTAACAAACCATTTGATTGATTGAATATTTATTTGTAAACTATGTAATTCCTTAATGTTCATTGGGTGAGGCGTTTCTATTATGGCATTGACTTTGTTTGGGTCCACTTCAATGCCTCTTTTGGAGATAATGAATCCTAAAATTTTACCTGAGGTAACACCAAAGACACAATTTTTGGTATTTAACCTCACCTTATGCTCTAGAAGTCAGTAAAAAATATTTTCCAACACACCAATGTGCTCTTGTCGAGTTTTATATTTGGCCAAGAGATCATCCATATAATCTTCGATAATATTATGCATGTAATCGTAAAATATATAAGTCATGGCTCATTGATAAGTAGCTCCTATGTTTTTAAGTCCAAATGGAATAACCTTGAATAAAAAGGTCCCCCAAGTTGTTTTGAATGTCATTTTGTGTTGGTCATCCAAATTTATTTAAATTTGGTTGTATCCTAAAAACCCATCAGTAAGGGAAAGCATTTCATGGCCTGTGTAGGTATCGACAAGAGTATCTATGTTTAGAAGAGGAAAGTCATCCTTAGGATACAATTTATTGTGGTCTCAAAAAAAATTGCAAATACGTATCACCCAATTAGGATTATGAATGGGTACCATGTTTGAAATCCACTCAAGATATTAAATAGGAACAATGAAATTGACATCTAGAAGCTTTAGAAGTTCTTTGACTATGAGGGACATGGTAGGATGTGTCCTCCTAAGCTTTTGTTTGATTTTTTTGATATTAGGACGTAGGGTGAGGTTGTGGAACACAAAATTAGGGTCAAGGCTAGGCATATCCTTGTAGGACCATGCAAACATGTCTTTACTCCTCTTGAGGAGAGCAATTAATTGCTCTTGTTCATCAGATGATAAACTTTTTCCAATCTTGACAATTTATGGATTGTCAAGATCTGAACTAAGGTTCACTTTGATAGTATATTCAATAGAAATATGTCAAAATTATTCAAGTTGATGTGGTTTTGGGATCAGATTATTGTCATGTAAGATGTCATCCAAATCTTCATTTTTATTTTCATCTAACTCTGCCTAAAAAACCAGGGGTCTCTTGGTTGAATATGGGGGCGAAGGTGGAGGGGAAGGAGGTATGTAATTGGATGAAGCCTTTAAAAATCCCTCAAACAAGATGAATTCCAAAAATAAGGGTGGGGAGGAAATTCGGTCCATATCAATAAGGCTTATGTCAATTGGAATTGGTTTAGCCAAATTGTATGGATTACAGAGTGGGGTGAATAAGTCAATAGGATTCATATTGAATCATAGGAAGAAATGTGTGATGGCTTGGACAAATGAATGGGTGGGATTTTTGGATTTTAACTGATTTTAAGTCTTGCTAACCCTAGATAGCAGCAACAAACATAAAATCAAATTCTATGTACATGTAAAGTTTTTGTTTTTTGAATATTTTAATATTTTTTGTTTATATATACATATGTTACAAATTTTGGATTTGGCTGAATGGCTCAAAGGAATTCACGTGAGAGGTGCTTCACTAGGTGGGTCAAATTGTTCTTGTGGAAGAAGCAACTGAAATATGGGCTAGTGGATGGGGAACATTCTAAGGTAAAACTCATCCTGTTGGGTAAGGGGAACAATGGGCTGAAATTCATCTTCAGAGTCATCAGAAGTGTTTGACATTACGTCAAACTCTTCATAAATTTCCTCATTGGAATCTGGTATTGGGTAGGAAAAATTGAGGGGGTCATCCTCGTTCACTTCATAGATGCTAAGCTCTTGAAGGGCTTGCTCAATATAAGAGGTTGACGAAAATGGATAGGTGTTGTTATCATCTCCATTGATGCTAAGCATTTTGAAAGCTTGATCAAGAGAAGCCATGGATGAAAGTGGGGTGTAGCCTAAGACTAACCGATCAAGTGCTCCTCAATATGGAACGTCTAGAATATCATGCATCCCTTGTTCATGGGAACCTAGACCTTGACCTTGCCAATTGACCATGTGAAAGTATCGGGATGGAAATCCTACCATATTATTTATGTTGGCCTATCTTGGTTCTTTAGGTTCATCAGGTGGGTTTATCCCAATTGAGGAATCTAACCCTCCATAAACAAAGTTGATGTTGTTTGGAGCTGAACTCATGTCGTACACAACACCTATGGCTAAAGAACGGTCATGCGGGCAACCAAAATACTTTTCTATGGGAATGGCTAGGGATGTGATGGTGACATATTTGACCATGTATTCGCCAATACTAGAATTAGTTATGTGGAATTTGACTTGGTCTGATGTGGTGGATGATGTGGGCACAAATGGTTTAGGATTGGATGTGGATGTGGTTTTTGGTGGTGAATTAAATATTTCACAATATGAAAGTTTGAGTTGTGAAACATCTATTGATGGAGCAAGGTTGGATTATGGCATGGAATTAGAATTTAGGTGGATGGGGTATTAATGAAGAAGAAGAAATGGTTGTGGAAGAGGGTATGGTTGATTTGTATGATGTTGTGAAAGTGGATTGACCTTGACCACATGTAAAAGAAGAAATATATTATTTAGGAGGTTCGATGATGGGTAACTCCTCAAGAATAGGAGCTTTGGAAGAAGATGTGAATGGAATAGAAGAAGGTGGATGAGAAGATGAAGAAGATGGATTGGAAAAATATGGAGATAAAAATTAGTGAGTGGGAGGAAAAATGGATTCATAGGGATTTGAAATGAAATTACAATACTTAAAAGGTTCTACATCTGCAGGGATGTAGTGGAATTGTCCATCATGAACGTATTTCAAGCATTGATGGAGTATTGAAGGGACACATTTCATTTCCCTCATCCAGGGTCTACCAAGGAGTACATTGTACGCCATGGTTCCTTCCAAGATGTGAAACATTCTCTGCAATGTTCTAGCCCCTAATTCAATGGGTAAAACAATAGTGCCAACTATGGTACATAAAGCATCGTTAAATGCTTTGAGGATGAATGATGACTTGGAAATATGGGAAGGTGGTAGCTTGAGGTGGTGAAGGGAAGTGGTAGTGATGATGTTAATGGATGAGTTGGTATCTATTAGGACTATTTTGAATGGCTTATTATCTATCAAGGCCATGATATGCAATGGAGGATCCAAGGATTTTGAGGTTATCGACTTCATTTCAAAGTCATAAAAGGTGATGGATGGTTCCATGCATGTCCTAACACTCCCTATAAAATTTTTAAAGGCATTAGAGTCTTGGGATTCTAATTTAATAGACTTAAGGATCTCCATAAAAACTTCTCTATGCCTAGGGGATTGTTAGATAATCTCATATACATATAATTTAGCCAATGCCATTTTCAAACTACCATTGGCCTTATAGGGTTCTAGATCGACTTATTTGGTGGATTGAATATATGGATTAGTGGGGATGGATTTGGAGATGTTTGGATGGGTGGTGGATTTGAAGGTTGTTGTACATTTTATTTATTTTGCCTTTGCCCTCTTGTGACTACATGGACTGCTCCTACAAAATTTTGGTATTGTTGAACATGGTTGACTTGGTTAGGAGGTGTTTTATGGTTGTTACCTCCCATAGTAGTTTGGGCCTCTCCATTGTTGGGCAGAGGTGTCTAAAAAATTCTTAAATTTTGATTTTGAGGAGCTAGGGGGTTATCCACATTGATGGCCTGCAAGTCTATGAGATCTTGCACAGTGTTCTTGAAAACATGGTAGGAGTTGATGTCATGACCATTTTGCCTATGGTATGGGCAAAATAAGTGTTCTCTATAATTCTTGGAACATTTTTTAAGGTAATCAGGACTGACTTCAGGAAAGGCTAGCTTGTTTGTTTTGTAAAACCTTCAAAAAAGGGAAGAATATGACTTCGCTAAAGGAGTGTATTGACATTGAGGTCGGGTGTATTGGTGGCAGGTAGGTTGTTCCACCGTTGGCACTATGTTTTGTACCATAAGTGGTTGTGTTACTAATGGGACCACATGATAAGCAATTAGTAGTTGCACAGGTTTTTGAGCCATTACAGGATGGCTCATCATCACTTGATTAACTTGATTGGGTGTATTAGTCATAGAGGCTTGTGATGATTTGTTTTTTCTATATTGATTATTTTAGTATTGGCATTTGTTTTACCATTCTTTCTTCTTAGGCTTGATGATGCCCTATTGGATTTTTATTTCCTCAATGATGCTAGCCTATTCTAAGGCTTCTTCAAATGTGTGATAAGTATTAAGCTGAAGCATCCAAGAGATGGGTTTTAAGAAACTCTTGGTGAATAATTTGATAATTTCATCCACTGGTAGGGAGAATGGAAATTTGGTTATGAATGCCCTCCAATGGTTTCTAAAATAATATATAGGTTCATCATACCATTGTTTTAGATAATAAATGTCTTGTAATGAGACCTTCTTTCTAATGTTTAGGGCAAAACGGTCCAACAATAGATCCATTAGCTGAGTAAAAGTGTAAATGTTGTGTGTTGGCAAGTAATTGAACCACTCTATGGCATATCCCCTAATGTTTAAGGAAAATTTTGGAGCATTAGCGCATCTTCGGATTGAATTTGAAAACATGCATGAAAAAATGAGCCCACATGCTCCTTAGGGTCCTCAATTCCCATATATTTATCAAACTTTAATAGTGTGAAGTTTTCCAAATATAGCGATGATGGCACTGAAGGATGAATTGGTTGGTGGATCAGTTTACTTAGGGTCAATTTTTGGTTTGACATGCCAGGGGTGTTATGCATCAAATGGTCAATCTATTTCTGCATGGCCTATATCCTAGGATCTTCCCCAGGAATTTGGAAGCCTTGGATTACCTGATGATTGGGAGATGGATTGGAAGAAAAATGTTGTGGAGTGATTAGTTGATTTTTGTGGAATGAATTGGTTTGAACATGGGGTGAATATTGATGAATGAAAGAAGAATATGATTGATGAGGATGATGCTATAAGAATTAGTTGAGAGATTGGCTAGAATAAATGCTGATTGGATGGGTTGGGGTATGAATTGGTGGAGGATTGGGTATGAAAACCACCAAATATTGTGGTACCCATGTTGGATTTTGATTAGCTATGATGGGTTGGATTGGAGCTACTTGGATCATAGGGTCTACCTGAACTTGCTTCCTAGCCTTTCAAAGCTATGGGAGTAATTTATTCACGTAACCTGATATATCCTGTAGCTCTTGTTTAGACATGGTAGAAATTGACATAGATGTGGATGGATTGCAATATGAAGTTAGTGAAGGAGATGGATTAGAAAAAATGGGTATGGAACAAGTTACACTTAATGTGGCAACTTGGGAGGTTGGGGTTTGTGAGTCAATATTCACATACTCCTCATACAAGAGATTATAATAGGTTTAGATATGGCTAGATGAAGGGTAAGTGTTAAAAACACTTATATTTTGGGTTGGGCTAGAAGAAGAAGGTATACCATTTTAATAGGTAGAATTATGATATCCTTGGGTGGTGGTGGATGGAAAAGTTGTAGCCATTTCTGGTTGGTCAACACAGTATTTACTAAGGGGCTCAAGAACATAGTTAGAGGCCTTGTAGATAGCCTATACCTTGTCCATGTCTATGTGGGTGGTAGGCTGCTCAATGTTATGCAAAAGGGATCCTACTTGTGGTAGGGATGGATAAGGGTTTGCCACCGAAGTAGCAGGGGGATTGGATGTGGTTTCCATTAAGTTATTTTGATTTATTACTTTATTTTGATTTCATGTTAATACCATAAAGTAACTAAATTAAAACTTAGAACTATAAACATAAACACAAAAAATGAAACTTGTGCAAAATTGAAAATGAATGAAAGCAAAAATCAATGCTAAGTTGTTACCTTGTGTGGCTTACCTCATACATTAATTATTTTCTTCATTAATGTGTATTCTTTTTAGAGTGATAGGTTTGTGTGTTTTGATGTTCTCATCTAGCTTAATAAAATAAAGGTAAAAAACTAAGGCTACTTAAGAAAATGAGATTCTTGTTGGTAATGACCTCCAACAAGTTTTCTCGAGGGCAATTCTATGGTGTCTAGGGTAGATATTGGTGGATGGAAATGATGGCCACCATAACCAAATCTCAAGCAATGGCTGGTGATGAAATACAACCACTACTATTTTAGAGTGAAAAATGTTGTGTGATTGATTTTAAAGTTTCCTATTCTTTTTTGTGTTCAAAAAATGCTAAAGATCACCAATTTTACTCATCTAAATCATAAGCCAATATTAGAATGTAAATTTCACCTAAAGAGCGTGAAGTACACTGCTCAAACCCCCTGCCTAAATAGCAACTGAAGGGTTAGTCCACCTCTCTAAAAAAGGAGTCACCCTAGGGAAAGATTAATTTTTGTGTTTGAATATTTTTCCTATTTAGATATGCAAAATAAAGTAGTCTTTAACTTCTAAAAATGCAAATTCTAATAATTCTCTTTAGTTTCAAATGTAAACAAAATATGCAAGCAATCACTCGAATTTGCAAATTTTAAACATGAATTTTAAACTATGTGAATGTATGCACAAAGAATCCTAAATGCAATTGACTATGAATTATTTTTCAATATTACTTAGTGTATATTCTTTTTATATTCATAATCTAAAAAATCACACAGAATTATAAAATACATAAGTAAAAAATTTGAAATAGGGGCTATGGGACTTACTCAGAAGCCTACGCTCTAGTTCAACTTGTTGCTAGGTGCATCTGGGCACCTCTATAGGCACTATAGGGAACCTATGATAATAAAAAAGTGCAGCAAAGAACCTGCACACCTTCTGCAACCGCTACAAAATTCTTCAAAAACCCTAATTGGTTGAATCGATAAATTTTTTGCTTATGAAAAACTTGTAACAAATAGAAATAAAATGAAATCAGTAAAGTAAATCATATTAAATGGGGGGGGAGCTAAAAAACTCCCTTTTACAATTATAATACCTTTACATAGATGATTTGATACAATAGATACAATTGCTAAGGTTCTTTGAAACCCTAGCTATACAAAAATGAGTATCTTCAACTACGCTTTGCTCCTAATAAAATGAGTGGGCCTATGAGATATCAAATTTTAGGCCACTATAGCCTTATAAGCTATCCAAGATTTCTTTATTGATGCTATCTAACCCTACACACACAACAAACAATAAGGTTGTTAGTAAATAAAATGAGGGTTCCATAGTGTGAACCCTCGTAAATGTAGATTACAAACCCTAGATCTATGTAAGATGAATATGCAGAATGTAATAACACCAAATAATAAAAAAATATAGATTTAATTTGCTATTGATGGTGATGATCCATTGATTTGTTGCAGATTCGGTGGCAGAGTGCCTTAACAACACCTAATGATTTGATGCGGTAAGCTTTTGTTCGTGTTGATGATGATGGTAGGCTCTAGCGGGAACTTTGGTAGGCTCTAGCACAATATTGGAAGGCTATGGCATGAGCCTGTGGGATATGGTAAGATTTGGTGGGTGCTTGGTAGGCTCTGTAGTGAGCCTGGAAAGCTTTGGAGGGCACCTACAAGTGAGGGTTTAATCTATAGAAGCAGATCACGGGGGCATGAAGGACACACAAAATGAGGGGATTATGATAGTTATGGAGGATGGATGTGGAAGTGGCTAGAATGGAGGAATTCCTATGGCAAGCTAGGGTTTTAGTCAACTCTCACAAGTAGATTCGACCGAGGGGATCTTCAGGGCTCTGCAACCTTCTACTTCACAAGGGCTTCTTCAATAATCTCTCCAAGGGTAAGAAAATTCTAGGGGTTGTGCATTTGCAAATGATTTTATTTATAATATAGCCTAGGGTTGTCTTAGGGTTTTAGCTTAACACTTTTGATATTTTGGCTAATATTAAATCAAATCCGAAGGCTAAGATTTTACTTTAAGTGTGACATGGATTGATTAAGATGGATGGCTAAGATTAGATTAAATATAATGGTTGAGGTTAATTGGGTTTAAATATATGTATTTTATAATAAATATATTAAAATTAAAATAAAATATTATATTAAATATAAATAATATAAAATAATTATAAATTAAGTCCAAAGGAGTCAAAAAGTGGTGGGAAAGAGCTAAAGTTGGATTTTGAAGATGAGAAAGGCTTATGATGGTTAAATGGATGGTGGGAAGGGTGTATGGTGGATAAGCAGGTGGTGGGATGATTAGGATGAAGGATTAATGGCTAGGATTTGGTGTCTACAATAATCAATGACAATATTGATAGCAATAACCAAAGTAATGCACAAATCATCACACACAATAGAGACACTAATTTAACATGGTTCACCCAATGTGGGCTACTCCACGAAGAAAATATTTCATTAATATTTTCTCAATAAATATCTTGGGAATCCTTTACCTATTACAATGTTTATGGACCTCTGTCCAAAGGAGACACCAATCCCCTAATCAAGTTTGTGGATCTCTATCCACAGGAGAACTCATTTTTTCATTAGCTCTGATTGGTAATATTCTTGAAGAACTATTACCCCCACTACACTAGCTAATGGATCTCTATCCACTGAAGACACTTGTCCTCATTGTATTGGCTAATGGATATCTATCTATTGGAGATTGTTGTCTTCTATACTCTATCACCTCCACAACTCTGTATCAAATCTGTACTAAACATAGTCCTTCAGTCTAGCACAAATCTACTCAATATCTATCTCTAGTCTAGCATAAACCTGTCCTCAAATATACACCAAACTCTATCCTCAAATTTGCACTAAACATAGTCCTTCGGTATAGCACACATATGTTATCAATCTCTATCCTTTGATTTGTACTAAACATAGTCCTTAATTCTAGCACAAATATATCCTCAAATATGTATTCAATATTTAACACAAATCTTGACTTAATCTCAAATCAACTCTACTGGATCTACCCAAAATCTTAACTCAAGGTTTGAAAAATTTGTCAATCAACTCTAGTCACAAGTCTACTCAAAGACTTGTCTCAAATTTGCCTTGTAAGATTCCATAAAAGCTCACACTAATTTATCCACAAGTCCTCTCTAGAACTTATCCACTCAACTCTCAAGTCTTCACTAAGACTTGCCTCAATTATACTCAAGTCCTCAATAGAATTTGTCTTAATCTGCTCTCAATCTGTATTGTAAGCTTCCATGAAAGGTCACATAAATTTATCCATAAGTATTCTCAAAGACTTACCTCAAATTTGCTCAACAAGTCCACACTAGAACTTGTCCAATCTTATAGAGACATAAAGAGAATTTTTAGAGAATCAATATGTTTCTCACTCATCACAATACTCAATTATTTTCAATCACTCTTTTAGAAACATACGGAGAATTTTTAGATACTCAATATGCTTCTTCACTCATCATAATTCTCAAATATTTTCAATCACTCTTTCAAAAACATACAAATAATTTTTAGAGACTCAATATGCTTCTTCACTCATCACAATGCTCAATTCAAAATATAGGACAATTTATTTCATAGAACTTGAGCTATCACTTCACACATTCACTTGACTAGGCTCAAATAACTCTGCTCAATCAACCACTCAATGAAATAATCCCTACTCACAACCCTAGTCCAAGCATATGGAAACTTACTCAAAATATTTCCAACAATGCTTATCTACCAAACTCACATAACAATGATACTAATAATCTTTGCAAACCCTAGTTCAATTTCTTCACTCAATTAATGGCTTTAACAACAATGCTTATAAAACAAGATTTTATCAATCAACACTTTATTCCAAAAAACCTTGAAGTATTAAAGCACACTCAACAATGCTTATAAAACAATATTTACATATAGCTCAACAACTCAACAAGGAAATCTAATTAAGTCCTTTTCACTCCAAAGTTGTTTTTTTATAAAACTAACCAATCGACTCAATCAAGGAAGAATATGCACATACCTTTTTCTATGTAGGATGACCTTCAAAACCTAGATCAAACATCACAACTTTATTTTCCAAGTACAAAGAGTTAGATGACAACAATTATCACACTAACACTTTTCACAAAAGACAATGATAACACAAATCCCAAATACACCTTATTGCTCCATATCAATAATAAATTCCAACATCATAATTTTCATCAAAAATTCTTTAATAAAATCTAACTCAATTACTACTTATAACTCCTTTCTCAAATTGCTCTTATCGATTAAAATACTTTATAAAATAATGCAATTTATTCTTCTAAGATAAAATTAATTACCTTAGTTTTACTTTATCAAAAACTACCTTTTATCATGCCCAAAAATCACTTTAGCTTAAAAGTAAATAATCCACTTTTAATCATCACCTTATCCCTCCTAATATTCTCACACAACCTTAGGCAATTTAAATTAATAAAAAATTAATAGCTTGCCCCTTTGTGGGATTTGAACCCAAGACGCTACCTCCCCTTTGCGCCTTAGCCACAACCTTGGCTACCGCATAAGCTAAGCACTCACGTGGGAGATTAAGCACTCACATGCTTAATAAAATCCTATTGGAATCACCAAAACAAATGCAAAAATGTTTATCCGCCTACTTCCATCGGGTTACAAACTCGTGACCTATCCACCACTAAGACCAAGCACTACCAACTACACTAGTCATCGTATGGTGGTTAATGATGATTCACTTGTCCTTTTGAAACCACCCAAAATTTTGGATGACATCAACGCACTATATCGTCTTCTTCCTTCCATGAAACTGCAGTGAATATCTCACGATTCAAAATTTGAATTACTTTTTTGTTTTTCTTTGGGTGAGGCAATATTTATATTGCCTATGGTTTCCTCTAATGCATCAGTGGTGGTGTTCAAATTTTAACGTCGGAGCTATGAATTTAGGGTTGAACCCTAAGTAATTAAATAAATATTTATTTTATAAAATTTAAATTCATTTGAATTTAAATATTTATAAATTAAATATTTAATTCTTCTTCCTTGGATTTTTAAATTGGAATTAAAAATGCCTCCTTGGGTATTTATAAACACATTTATTTTTTCCCACATGGTTTTAATAAAAACCTTTTATGCCATCGTGGTTTTTAATAAAAACCTTTTGTGCCACCATGGTTTTAATAAAAACCTTTCATTTTGCTTCACATAATATTATTTTGTCAACCTCTTGCATTGCTTATTTTAACCTATTGACATCAACGATGGTTCACTCATTGACATCGATGACAACTTCATGCCTTGACATCAATGACAACTCTATGGACTCCAAATGTCCAAAAATTGCTATGTTGCAAAGAACCAAAAAATTATAAATTAATAACAAGAATATTATGCCCCAATAACCGTCGAGCTCATATGAATTTACTTTCATTGTTCCTAATGAGTAGTCCCCACACTATTTTTCCTTGTAGCAATAGCATAGAACACATGTAATTCAAATTAATAATTTTCTTGACATAGTTGGTAAGCATGAGATGGATACTGGAGAATGGTCGAAACATAAGGTTATGGGAGGACAAGTGGGCAAGATAAGAAGCACTCATTCAAGATCCCTACCTAGCCTGAATTAAATTCCACATCGATGAAATCCTAGGGCAAAAGGTGGTAGACTTCATGAGTCAAAAATAGAAATAGGCCTACATGGAGACCGATAAATATCCAAGGCCTGGAGGCAGAATATAAAGCTCTAGAAACTATACTGAGGCGATAATTCATTCCTTCAAGAGGATAAGAAGATCATGTCTGGTGGGTAGCAATAAAGAGTGGAGACTTCTCTATTAAATTAGCTTACAAGCTACTATTAAAACCTAAGGATACTTTATTTCAGAATCAACTAGTGTGGACTAAGAATATGATCCCAAAAATATTCCTTTTTCTTGGCTCATCATTCAAGAAAATTTTTCACCATAGATAACATAATTAAGAGAGGAATTATGTTCCCTAATAGATGTTGTCTTTGCAAGGAAAACTAGAAATCAATTCAACATTTATTCCTTGACTATTTTATTTCCTTGACCATCCTAAGTGGTTTGTTCTAATATTTCAACATTTCCTAGGTTAAACCGACCTCCATCTATGAGGTTTTCTAGAAATGGCCCAATATCTTTGTCAAAACTAGGTTTAAATTCACGTGGAAAATTTATCTTCACCATTTTCTGTGGAAAATTTGGTTAAAAAGGAACCACCAAGCTTTTGATGAGTCCAGAAGGGATCCTGCGTCCATTACTAACAAAATTCTTGCTTTCACTAAAGAAAATACCATTATTTATCATCTATCATCTAAGCTGATCTCCTCTAGTGAGAATATCTTAGATCAATCCTTAAGTATCCCTCTTGAGGACACTCGTCTCCTAGGTTAGCCCAACCTCATATTAGAATCAAAGTGGTTTCCTCCCCTACCATACTAGCTCAAGTTAAACTTTGATGGCACTGCTAAGGGCAACTCGGGTAGGGCCAGGGCAAGAGGAGTGATGAGGGATCACCAAGGTCACATGGTGTTTTCCTTTGTAGAACAAATTGAAACTCAAGCCAAAAATGAAGAAAAAACTAGAGCTCTTTAGCGTGTATTGGAATTGGTGCAATACATTCAAGGTTGACTTATAGTGGAAGGAGATTCACTCAATATCATAAATATTCTTAGGAAAAACAAAAATCCCCCTTGGAGGATTGAGACCTGCATAAAGGAAGTGAGGATCCTACTAGGAACCAGAGGTGACACGGTGGTCCAACATGCCTTCTGATAATCCAAAAAGGTAGTGGACAAGTTGGAAAACCTAGGGGTGAATTCTGATGGCTTGGTTATGTGGACCCAGGGAGTTTTGCGTGACATGGAGGCTCTCATCCAAAATAATTTTAGATGATGAGAATGACATGGATTAGGAGAGATAGAAAAGTGACCACTTTTTCACACTATGTCTAAATTGGATATCATTATCAGTGCCATAGAAGGATATACTTACATCTGTTGCTTTGGTCTATTAGGTGCATGGGAGTGGACAACATCAAAAATCATAGAGTTCAACATGATTTTTTTAGGTACGTTGAGAAAGTGATCCACATTCACCCTAGGAGGGCCATTAAATGCTAGACGTGGTCTCAAGGAGAGCATTTGGAGGCTCCCCACAATGATATTTGTAGAGTTGCCATTGTAGGAGGTCCTAGTTTTCCTGCCAAGTATACCATTTCAAAAAATCTATGATTACCAAGATAAGGGGTCCAAATAGGTATAAGGTTTGGATCACTGGCATGATCTTATTGCTGAAAAAGGAAGCCAAGTGGATCACCATCCAGGTGGAATCTAAATCGGTGCCCATCCCAAGGTGGGACAACTTCCTTTATGATGATCTGAATTCGAGACGTGAGGGCATCTAGAAACTTCACCACCCTCTTATTATGAGCAGGCATTGGAGTACGTCGACCATTCAGCCTGCTATAGTATTTATAAGTCAGAGTCTGGTGAGGAGCGATGAAACCATGAACTTCGTGGAGCCAAGATGTGTGGAAATGGAGACCCTAGGGGAAGCCATCCTCATTGAGATGGGCTTCACCCTATTTTTTAACTTGTTTTCAGGAGTAGAGCATAATATCATAGTAGTTGTAATGGAGTCATGGTACAGTGGTAGAATGGAAGTCCAGGAGTGGGAATTCATTATTGATGTGAATCTGCTAGCCACCATTATAGGACGAATGGCCAAAATAAGGTCAATTCATAGACAAAAACATAATTAAGAGGTGGAGATGAAATAATTTAAGGATACCTCTAGAATATACAAGGAAGCAAAGAATGTCTTGGTAAGGACCAACCTCCCTACCCCGTGGAATGCTATCATGAAGAATGTGATGGAGTTCATCACAAATGAATACCATGACAAAGTCCTCATTAGTTTTCATTATGCCTTCATAAATTTTTTATGAGATGTAAACTCTATAATCATTACTCAATTCCTGATCAATTCAATAAACTACACCATCAATTCATGTAGGAGCAAGAAAGGTTCTAACCTTCCTTTGTAACAAGGCCTATACAACATCATTTATAGTCATGTCATGGCCAATTCCTCCCAAATTGAACTCCTTACTCCCCAAGGTTAAAGCTCTAGAGGTAGGGACAATCTTGGGCTACCTAGGCCTTACCCAAGGTCCTTGGAAAAAAGAGTGGGGGAAATTCTAGCCATAGGAGGGCCCACAAAGAAAAATATGAATATTGAGGATGTCAAAAGCTCCAAAAGATCATCACAGAGGCTGAAAAACAAGCAGGTGCAGGGGAGCTCGAGAACCCTTGAGGTGGATTACAAGGATCAGGGTCCTAACCCAACTAATCAATTTCTTAAGTGGTATGTCATTATGACTTCATCCAACATCATGTAGTAGATGAAGAAGCTCCTTGATGTGCTGATAGTTGTGTTCTTCAAAAAAGGGTACCAGGGCTAGATGTCCATGGAGGCCAATATAGAGGCGGATGTGCAGGAGGACAAAGATTATGAGTAGGATGAAGTTGATGATGATGAGGCCTAGTGCCCTACTACTGGTTGCCATGTGTAGAAAGTTTTTTGGATGCCCTGTGGAGTGGATTTTTTGTAGTTTGGATCTTAGGGTGTTGTGGTGTAAATTTTCATACGATGATTAGGGGTGCCTTTTGGTTTTTGTCATCATGGTGGAATTTTTATTGTCTATCCATATCATGTATGTGCTATTTTAGGGTCTCGATGGATTTCTAGTCAATTAGTTGTTTTTATGTATGGGCGTTGGCCAAAGGAAGTTAGTAGGTTTAGAGTACTAAGGGTGCTTAGGACTATAAGAATTCTGCACCTTAGTGTGAAGTTGTTTTTGTACAAAGGTTTTGGATTAACGTGTAAAATCCATATGTAAGGGAATCCTTTAATTAACAAAAAAAATTAATAATTTTCCTGTGTGATAGTAGCAGAGGATATGAACAGGATCCGGATTCGAAGATGAAGTAGTTAATTGGATTCCATCACTATACAACATGCTTTTTAATATTGACTCAGAAAGAAAGATAAATTAGTTAACCTACGTAGTGAGCATCTCACTTTCCACACGCTACAACCATCCTATTCTCTCTAGTAAAAAATATTGATATAAATAGGATTTTATGACATGCCTGTAAATGATAGATATGCCCAAAAAATGACCTAACTGTGCAACCTGCAATATGCAACATAATGCATCCAACAATATGTTTTTACACCACATTTTCCATAAAGCAAGCCACACAAGTTTGCAATCATGCAAGGCATGTTTAGAACCTATTGTGCCTTCAAAATTCTTCAAGTAATAAATTACCATGCATTTCTATTGTTTTGGTTTCTATTAGTGAAGCACTCAAACTTATTTTTCTATCTATATTTTCGTTAGGGTGTCTCAAGTAAGAAGAGAAGAGAAATTGTTAATATCTTGTTGTACGAATCAATCATGAGATTGAAATATTTGGTCTGGTCCATGGTTGTAAATATATTGTGAACTGATTGCAAAAACAAAGTGCAGATTTGGAATCACAGTTGGTAACCACAAAAGCAAAGCTTGAAAGTGTGAATGTGAAATATGATAAGCTTGAATACCTATTCATCGTGGGTGGACATGACTTGTATCCCAGTAGAAGCATTTCACACATGGTGAATACTTCATTATAGAATCTGATGGTCCATTGGAGCCACATGGAAACTATAAATTTCCCAATCTAAACAGGTGAGATATTTATACACAAATTCGCAATAATATGTTGATTATGCAAAATTTATGGTTAACTCTTCTTAGGTGTTTTCATAATGGATGACTATATATTTTTCAAAAACCAAACATTGAGTGGCAATGTTGCACATGTTTTCCTCCCTTGTAAGACATTTCTTAACTAGTTTGTTTGCTTGTGCTTGCATTTATATAAATAACATAAGTGTTATATATTATGATTTAATATTTTTTAAATTATTTATTATGACTATACTAAAAGGAATAATTCATACATTGACAATAATATTGAATAAATAACATTGACCTTGTCAACAAAACTATAGAATTGAACAACAAAAATTTTAGAGAACAAGGAATCATTTCTTGCTTTCTATAAAAAAATGTCAATCCTAAATATATGGTAAACTTTGAGAAACACTAGAGGGAGGAGAGGATGTTCTCCAAGGAGAATACATTACCATGTGAACAATTGTTGGAGAAGAAACTAGAAAAAAAAACACTTCCAAGAATTGTAGGCCTTATAACATCTCCAAAAGAGTTAAAGAATATCTTGAGGTTCATAGCATAATGAACACAATAGGTTGGGAACCCCAATGTAGATAATTCATTTACCAAGTAGGTGGTCTTGTTGAATTAAACTCCAAGTAAATATAGCTTGTTTGGGTTTGAGATATGTAGACCAAGTTGTGTGAAAATGATAGGTTCAAATATATAAGTGAAGAGATACCCTAGCAAGTGTTTAGCTTGTTAACTATAACGACCCTCCTCTCATGATGAAGGAAGAAAATAAAAAAATAATAAACTCATATTTTTATTGTGAAACATGGTACTACTGATGATCCTTGTGAGTGTAGGATAGTTGCAGGATGACAAGGAAAAGAAGCCAGTCAGTAGGGAAAAATCATAAGAAATAGAAGTGATGATTCATATCACAAGTACATGGACGCTTGCACACCTGTATTTCATGTAGAATTTTGATTTAATGATAGTGTGCATGCTTGTTTGGAAGAAATGATTATTTTCTTGACATAGAGTAGAATGTGTTTGTGTTGTGTGTGGCGATGATGATGGGAGCCACCTTCTATTTTATTTTAGTCTTGTGTATGATCCTTGATCAAAGGTATAATATATATATATATATATATATATATATATATATATATATATATATATATATATATATATATATATATATATATATATATATATATATGCATGAAATCATTTGACACATAAGCATTAGAACACATCATGAAAAATGTGTTTGGTGTGTTGCTTTAAAACATTGATTTGATTGGTTTATATATGCATGGCTTCTTGGTCGATTAAAACCTTGTGAAAAATTATATACATATAATTGATCTGAGATTGAGGACTGTTGGTTAAAATTCATGGTAAGTTTGAAGAACACAAGCTTATATTGAAAGGGGGTGAACAATATAAGATAAAACTTTTATCTTTTCTTTCCAAAGAAATAAATTCAAGTAATAACAATGCAATAATGAAACAAAGCACAAATCACCACACACATGAGATACAAATATTTTATGTGGAAACACCCTATTAGGATAAAACCATGACAAAATATTACTTTTAAATTTCTTCAATAAATTTTGTGGGCACAAACCCATAGGAGACACCAATCCCCTATTACAAGTTTGTGGACACCAATCCACAGGAGACACCAATACCCTATACAAGTTCATGGACACCAATACACTAGAGACACCAATATCCTCTCAAGTTAGGGTACACAAATCCATAGGATACACCAATCCCTTTGTTCGAGTTTATGGAAACCAATCCATAGGAGACACCAATCCCATTTCTCAAGTTCATGGACACCAATACATAGGAGATACTAATCCCCTTTCTCAAGTTCATGGACACCAATCCACATGAGACACCAATCTCCTTGATCAAGTTCATGGACACCAATCCATAGGAGACACCAATCCCTTTGCTCAAGTTTATGGACACTAATCCATAGGAGACACCAATACCCTTTCTCAAGTTTGTGGACACCAATACACAAGAGACAAAAATCCTCTAGATTAATTTCACTTCAAAAACCTGCTCATAAAACCTATTCAAATATGCTTCAAAAACTACTCACAAGACATGCTCAAATATACTCCAAAACCTTACACAAATCTGCTTCAAAACCTGCTCACAAAACCTGCTTAATTCTACTCCAAAATCTACTCACTAATGCTGCTCAAATTTTCTTCAAAACCTTACATAAATCTTCTCATAAATATGATCTATAATTTTTCTTTTTGCTTCTTCAACTAACAACAATACCCACATATTCTACCCAAAAATCTTCAAGAACATATAGAGGATGATATGCACTAATGTAGTAAGATTCAAATGGCCAATATGTTCTTCACATTCATTAAATTTATCGATTCCACATAACTCACATAGATGCTAATACCTTGATCTTATTCCACAATCATGTGCAACTTTTTTTCTTTTGAAATGGCTGAATTGCCCTTCCTGGTCAATTGAATACTTGGGTGAATATGTGCACTTAATATTCTTTGACACCTTGACTTGTTCCAAAATTTTTCCCTCCAAATCTGTCTCAGTAATGATGATCTTCCTCTTGCATGTGCTTTTCAAATCAGGACAATAATTATCTTTTTTCTTTCTTGATTTAAATATCAAATCAAATACTTTAAACCCTTATCACTTATTTCAAAAAAATACACAACAAAGCTTGAAAATAACTTGTTATATCTCTCTTTTAAAACTTACAACTCAAAGCTTTATTCTAACAACATCTCCCTTTATTAAATTGCAAAAATGAAATCACAAAATTACACCTTATATCTCCCCTTTTATAATTTACAAAAATCAAATCACAACATTACACCTTATATCTCCCCTTTTATAATTTGCAAAAATCAAATCACAATATTACACCTTATATCTCCCCTTTTATCAAATTTAATAAAATAAAATTTACCCTTACCTTGCACAGTCACGGATGGGATTTGATCCCATGACCTCTAGAAGCGCAGTGCCCTAACACAAACTCATGACCAACTGAGCTACCACAATAGTTGAAACTAAAAGGTACAAGTTAATATTTATCTCCTTATTACGCTATCTCAATTTCTTTAGAAAAATGGACATCGAAGATATTTGACCCTCTAACCTCCTACACAATAATGTTGTACATGAGCTAGGCAACCGAATGGGCTACCCCAATGGATAAAACCAAAGGGGCATGATATGCTATTTGAATTTGTCTTTACAGTCCCTTAAAAAGTAAAAACCACAACAAAATAGGTTAAGGGTATTCTACCCTTGCACCTTCTGCACATCAACACTCCATGCGAGCTAGGCAACCGACTGTGATACCCTAGTGGATGAAATCAAAGGGGCACGATGTGATATTTGACTTTATATTTTACTACCACTGAATTTTCACTCCTCTCCACATCCATATTCTACTTGTTGTATGCTTTCACTTGAAGGATAATTGAATGCAATACACCTTAGCCAAAGTGAATTAATTGGTCTTATTAATATGCTTTTATCTTTCGCACCGAAGGAGATCAGTGGGATTTAAATATGAATTTCAATTTCTTTTCCATGGTACTCAACATGGTCAACCCATAATAATATTTAAACCTTTATACATTTAAATTATATTTAAATCCTTTGATTTAAATATACACCTCCCATTTTAATATTTTAATATTTCATTTAAATATTAAAGCACCCTTGAAGATATCTACCTTGAACTTCAATGTCAACTCATCATTTCAACTTTGAAGATATTTTTACCTTTGATATCAACATTTCATCCTTGAAGATATTTTTCCCTTTAACATCAATATTTCATCCTGGAAAATATTTTTGCTTTTGACATCAATGACAACTCAATATTTCTAACAATCTCCACCTTTGTCATTGATGGTAACCCTACAATGAAACTAACCTTTACTAATAGGATCATAATTTGCTTCCACTGGCAAGCTGCTCCCCATTACTGAAATTATCCCTCTTTGACATCAATGGCAAAGGATCCTTGGGGCTATAAAATAAGACACTTGAAAACACCTCCTTCTCCTTGCTCTTCATGAGATGTTAAATTATGATATGGGAGTGAAAATCCCAAATTACTATGCTCCTCTTCTTGTTCTATTTTATTTCTCCAAAATTTGGAGGTCATATTCTTTTAACCATAACTATTCTCTTTTTTGCTTGAATTCAGAAGTTCAAGGAACATTGTTCTACACCATCTAACTGTATGCCCAAAATTATTACATTTGTAACATATGATGTTGTATTCCATGAGAGGTGCAAATGAATTAAAATTTCTCTTGGTGAAGCCAAAATCATTCATAGAACAGAACAATTTATATCTTTATGACAAAAATGGTTACATGAGAAACAATGACCATGGAAGAAATATTAAAACCTGTCTGATTGCTTTGGAGGATATTATCACATGGTTCTCTCATTGTTGTTTCTATGATGGACTATATTCCTTGATGATGCTTTGTTTTCTTCCTTGTTCATGCTTCCACTTCTCAACACATTAGCATAGGTCTTAGGTTCCTCTTTAATTATTTTCTTTTATGCCATAGTTCGTTTTGATCTTGATTCCCCCTTTTGTTTCTTTTGACCTTCTTCAAACCCAAGTCCAGTATTTATAACTAAATATTTTTGTGCTTTGATAATATCGCCTATGATTTTTGAGATTTTAGAAAACAAAGGTAGCTTATAATTATATTTTTCCACTTCCTTCCTTAGGGAGACAACCTCATATTCCATTTTTTCACATTCCAGCTCTTTTGCCTATAACTACTTAGACATACCTTCTTCAATTTGCTTTACCTCTTCAACTTTAACTTTTAAATCAAAGAATTCTTGTGACAAATTTACCTTTGTCTTCTCATATTATTTTACTTGAGCCTTCAATATTAATTTCTTCTTTCTAACGCTCTTCAACTCTTCAAGAGCAACAACAAATTCCTCTTCTATGTCAACCATGGCTTCTTCTTCATTTTTTGATTTTTTTCTTCTTCTTGGTCTTTGAAAATAGGAGCATATTCTTTCTCTTCTTTGGCCAAAAATAGGATTTCTTCTCTTTCACTACTTAAGATACTTTCATCACTACTTATGGAAGAACTACTTGCTTCTTCGACATAAAAACTATCCTTGTATCTTTGAAATATAATCTCACGCTTGTTTTGACCATATCTATTTTTCGTTTCATAATAAAATTTTATTTATTTATTTTCTTATGATCCTTTTCTTCTTCATTTCTACTACTTCTAGCTTGTGGACAATTAGATGCAAAGTGACCAAGGTTACCATAATTAAAACATTTCACATAATGCATACCTTTATATTTTCTTGGACCCTTCTTATTCCTTCGCACAAAGTTAGCTTCTTCTCTGCTACTTGATTCTTCACTTGATTCTGGTTCATTATTCTTTGTCTTATTTGAAGCTTTAAATGGTATTTTCCATTTGGATGTTTGATATTTTTTACTCCTCATATCATAGGATTTGAGAATTCCATGTAGCTCATCCATGCTTAATTTTTTAAGATCCTTCATCTCTTCTATTGCTTAAACCTTTTCATCAAACCTCATAGGAAGTGACCTTAAGATTTTTTGAACAATATTAGAGTCTTCAATATTTTATCCAAGCCCACAAATGGTGTTGACAACCTCATCAACTTGGAGTAGATACTTGGAAACATTTTCCTCATATTTCATATTTAACTCTTCAAACTTCCTCCTATGGGTTTCAAGCTTTGCCATTTTAACCTTGTCATATCCTTCAAATGTTCTTTGTAACTTGTCCCATATTTATTTTGTCGAAGTGCATTACATGAATTTCACAAAATATGATTCACAAAACCCACTTAATATTGCATTCATTGCCTTGGCATCATTTTCAAATATTTTCTTGACATATCTATCCATGGGAGGAGTTGTAGGTGGTGTGAACCCACCCTCAATGTATTTACATATATCATAGCCATGTGCCATCAAATAAGTTTACATCCTTATGCTATTGAAATCATAGTTAGTTCCATCAAATAGTGGTGCCCTATTTGATGAAAAACCTTCATGGCTAGCCATGTGTGTTCTTGTAAGATCTTTATTCACTCTGATACCAATTTAAGAACACAAGATTATACTGAGAGGGGTTGAATAGTATAAGATACAAATTTTCTCTTTTCTTTCCAAAGTAATAACTTCAAGTAATAACAATGCAATAATAAAAAAATTCACAAATCACCACACACATGAGAGACAAAGCTTTTACATAGAAACACCCTCTTAGGAGATAACCACGATAAAATATTACTTACAAATTTATTCAATAAATTTTTTGGGTACCAACCCACAGGAGACATCAATCCCTTATTAGAAGTTCATGGACACCAATATACAAGAGACACCAATCCCCTATACAATTTCGTGGAAACCAATCCATAAGAGACACCAATCCCCTCTCAAGTTCATGGACACCAATCCATAGGAGACACCAATTTCATTTCTTAATTTTGTGAAAACCAATTAATAGGAGATACCAATCCCCATGCTCAAGTTTATTGACAACAATCCATAGGAGACACCAATCCCCTTGCTCAAGTTCGTGGACACCAATCCATAGGAGACACCAATGCCCTTGCTCAAGTTTATGGACACCAATTCATAGGAGACACCAATTCCATTGCTCAAGTTAATGGACACCAATCCATAGGAGACACCAATCCCCTTGCTCAATTTCATGGACATCAATTCACAAGAGACACCAATCCTCTTGCTCAAATTTACTTCAAAAAATTGCTCACAAAAACTGCTCAAATCTAATCCAAAATATGCTCACAAAACCTGATCAAATCTGCTCCAAAACCTACTCATAAAACCTTGCATAGATATGCTTTAAAACCTGCTCAAATCTACTCCAAAATATTCTCACTAATCTTGCTCAAATCTGCTTCAAAACCTTGCACAAATCTTCTCACAAATCTGATCTATAATTTTTCTGTTTAATTCTTCAACTAATAGTAATACCCACATATTATATCCAAAAATCTTCAAGAATATATAGAGGATGATATGCACTATGTAGTAAGCTTCAAATTGCCAGTATGTTCTTCACATTCATTAAATCTATAGCTCAAGTCTAGCATAGATAACGTACATGTGTGTTGACTTGGAGATGCTAATACCGTGTTGTTCTTCCATAATCATGTGCACCTTTTCTTCTTTTGAAATGGTTGAATAATCCTTCCTTGTCAATTGAATAGTTGGGTGAATATGTACACTTAATATTTTTTGACACCTGGACTTGTTCCAAATCTATGCACTCCAAATATGCCTCGGTAATGATGATCTACCTCTTGCATGTGCTTTTCAAATCTAGACAATAAGTCTCTATTTCTCTTCTTGATTTAAATATCAAATCAACTACTTTAACCCCTTATCACTTATTTCAAAAAAACATACACAATAAATCTTGAAAATAACTCCTTATATCTCTCTTTTAAAACTTAAAATATAAAGCTATATTCTAACAACATATCCCTTTATTAAATTGCAAAAATGAAATCACAAAATTACACCTTATATCTCCCCTTTTATAATTTGCAAAAATCAAATCACAACATTACACCTTATATCTCCCCTTTTATAATTTGCAAAAATTAAATCACAATATTACACCTTATATCTCCCCTTTTATCAAATTTAATAAAATAAAATTTACCCTTACCTTGCACAACTATGGTTGGGATTCGATCCCTTGACCTCTAGGAGCACAATGCCCTAAAAAGGGATCATGACCAACTGAGCTACCATAGTAGTTGAAACCAAAAGGTGCATGTGAATATTTATCTCCTTATTGCATTGTCTCAACTTCTTCACCAAAATGGGAATCGAAGAGATTCGAGCCTCTAACCTCCTACACAGCAATGCTCCACATGAGCTAGGAAACTGATTGGGATACCCTAGCAGATAAAACTAAAGGGGCATGATATGATATTTTAATTTTTCTTTGTTCTTCCTCAAAAAATAAAAACCACAACAAAATAGGTGCTGAGGGGATTCAACCCTTGCACCTTCTGCACAAAAGTGCTCCATGCGAGAGAGGCAACAGAATCGGCTATCCAAGTGGATGAAACCAAAGGGGCATGATGTGATATTTGACTTTGTCTTTTACTGCCACCAAATTTGTGCTACTCTCCTCCTCCATATTCTACTCATTGCACATTCTCACTCGAAGGATAATAAAATGCAATACACCTTAGCCAAAGTGAATTAATTAGCCTTATTAATATACTTTTGTCTTTCGTGCCCAAGGAGGTCGACGAGATTTAAATATTTGAATTTCAATTTATTTTGCATGGTGCACTCAAGGATATCAGCCCATAATAATCTTTAAACCTTTATACATTTAAATTATATTTAAATCCTTTGATTTAAATATACACCTCCCATTTTAATATTTAAATATTAAAGCACCCTTGAAGATATCTGCCTTGAACTCCAATGTAAACTCATCATTTCAAATTTGAAGATATTTCTCCCTTTGATATCAATATTTCATCCTTGAAGATATTTTTGCCTTTGACATCAATATTTCATCCTTGAATATAATTTTACCTTTCATATAAATGACAACTTAGTATTTCTAACAAATTTTGGAGCGGAGAGTTGTTAGCAAGATCGTGCATAACCAAACAAAGTGGTGCCATAATAATTTGGATCATCCTCCTTACCTGACATTCAAAAAATATGGAAAGAGGGAAAAAATTGTTAGGAAGTGAAATGGAGAAGGGACAAAAAAATATATGCGACCAAATAAGGAAGGAGAAAAATGGTGGAAGCCTTGCTGGAAGAGTGTTGCAGGCAAGGAAAGTAAGAATAAGGTCAGGAAAATATTCAATGAGTAACAATCCTAGGTGGATTTCCTTATGTGTAAAATCTTGTGTTTATTAAGTTTACTTCTTTGAAATAATGGATTGTGCCAAATGTGTCCTTGGTTGTTGATTGTAAAATGTAAAGGATAGTTTGCACATTATGCTTGAATATTTAAAATATATATATATATATATATATATATATATATATATATATATATATATTTCTATACTTGTTGTGCTTGAAGGGAAAAAGAACATTGAATTTCTTGAATTGCACAGGAAGAATGTGTGCTAGTTGAGCTAGCTAATAATGTTTCATGGAAAATTTATGTGTGCTTAGATGAGTGTTATCTGGACAAAGTAGACATCCTGGTTGAATAAGCACAAATGCATTGATTGGTATGCAAAGTGAAATATGGTATTGTATGTTTGTTGTTTGAATGATAGTTACATTTTAGGAATGCATGCATCTAAAATATGAGCTGGGATATAATCCCATATTTTTTGCAAATCTAAACTTCTCTCGAGTTGGAAATAACAGGTTTTGGATGGTGACTATGGAAGCAGTGGGCTATATAGAAGCCGATGAAGGACATGTGACATCTATACCAAAATCAAGTTTATTGTGAAATCAAAATCATTTTCTTAAACTTAGTTGTGTTGTTGTTGTGTATTAGTGACCATATAATGTAAACTTTTAGAAGAAGATGTTTAGCTTTATAAGTGTCATATCTTTAAGAAATGTTCAACAATGCATTGTTAGTTCTTGTAAAATTTGTACAGAAACCATCACAAAAAATATGAAAACCTGATCAAATGAATTTTTATTATTTGTAGAGCCCAAAAATAATTTTAGTAAATTCACAATTTAGATGAACACATGAGTAAACTATCTATATTTGGGCATGTACAACACTGTCTGTGTATAATGTTCATCGTGGTTAAATTATATATATCCTACATAGTCAAAAGATTTACTTATCTTTGTGAGTTCTTCATAATTGAAATGTTAATATTTTTGGAACTCTATATTGAGTATGTTTTTGGAAAATGCGTTAGGTGTTGAAAGAGTATTCTTCTTATAATGTTAAGTTTATTTTGGTTTAAAGGCCTAAAATAATGATAGAGAAAACCCGGTTTAAGTGGAATATGATGTGTTTTAAGAGATACCTAACATCTTTGGTTGAGCGAAATAAGCTTGAATATTTTTTTAGGAAAATTTAGCACCCTTCGTGGATGATAAAAATTTATAAAAATAAATATAGATGGCCATGTTTGAAAGTGAACCCGTGTTGTTGGTTGAAAACACATTTTAGATTTTTATTAAAGGTTTAATCCTGGAAGAAGCTAATGTATTTGTGTGAGATTGGTAACCGTAACTAATCTAATTAGCAATGAGTGGTATTTATTTTTATAAATATTGACTGGTCAATAAATTGTCTTTTTCGTGAATGCATTCCTTGTTTTCATTAAAAATCAAGTTGTAAACTAGAAAAGAGATCTAAAAGTTCATAAAAGTGAATTCGTAGGCTATGTGCTTGAAAAATTGAGGGTTGAGAAAGAAATTGAGATAACATATCTTGTGAATTGAATGTTTTTATGGGAAAAGAATTAAATAGTTCAAAAATACCTTTTGTCATGTAAAGGGATGACATAGAACCTTTTACAAGGGTTAAACCCTCCAATTGTTTATTTTAGAAGCCTAGGTTGAATGAAATTCATAGAGGTAATTCAAAACCATAATTTTGAAGTTAGATGACTCTACATTTCCTATGAGCTAAATCATCGAGAGTTAAGGATTTCTCTAGAAGAAAAAAAATCCAATATGTTGAGGTGCGGGTAGGCACACAATAAGTCAAGAGTAATTGTTGGATTAGTAGAATTGGTTTAAAAATAATATTGGAACAATTTTTTAAAGATAAGGTAGTTTGGGACACTCTCTCCAGATTGCTACTCATTAGTACTATGATAAGTACCATACCGGGATAACTTTACTAAAAATTAGCCTTGACATTTGGTATGGGATAATGATTATGAGTTGTATCGATTATGTACGATCAAAACCTAGGCCAGTAAATTGGCAAGGATCTATCTAATTCTAAGAAATAAGTATAGTCAGATAGACATAGGGCATATTTATGCTAGAACCCTTACATTCATTAAGTAGAACATGATCGACAAAAGTCAAAGGTTTAGAATGTTAAGGAATGAGGAAGAAAGCGTCAATCCTTTAGGTGTTATGGGCCCTCAATAACAACCCCTGTCATGGATCGACCCTCATGATGAAAAATTAGGATGATAAATGATATTATCGACTCCACTAAATGGCATAATTGTAGGATGTGGCCTATCTCGTCCACTTGTATGACCATCTGCAACAGTCAATATGCCATACTATTTAAACTTTATCATAATGATATATTGGGTAAATTAATTCTCACTTGGTACTTTAAAGGGAAAACCCTAGCAAAATTTAGGTTGAGAATAAAAAAAAAATTAACCTTCTTACTTATATTTTTTCTTTTTAATAGGGCAACCAAGTGAGTAGACTTGGTTTGTTACATACGGTGTTAGAGAATACTTGATCCTAAGTTGCAGACTCTAAATGTGAAAATGATTAGTTTTTACAAACTAATGTAATATTTTCATCACTTACATGTTGATATGAAACCAATTTTGCATGGTGGGACCTTGATAAACCCTATGGGAGGTAGAGATGAGTAAACCACCGAAAGACCTATAAGGGGACCAAGAACAAATTTGAGAAAAGAAGGTCTTCAAAATGAAAGAAAAATGAAATGTTTGAATGAACCACCTCCAAATGAACTAGAAAGAGGAGGATAAAGCCTTGCAAAGGTTGTGGAATTACTGCAAACCTAAATGGAGCAACAAAGGGAAGATATGGCCCAACATAAAATATATATAGCCCAACAACAAGAATTTATTTCCCATCAACAACGGGTAATATAAAATCTAACATAGGAAAGAGAAAATAGGTTAGATAGGAAAGGGGATGTACCTAGGGAACCTAAGATTCCAATGCTGGAAGGACCAAGGTAAGAAAAGAGTTGGACAGGAACCTAAAAAAGGTTGTGATCTCCAAATTTAATAAAAATGATAACAGTGAGTCAACTAAGAATTGGTTAAGTAAATTGGAGTCCTATTTCTCTTTAGTGGTCTTATCCTCCAAATTTAATACTACCTTAGAACTTATGAATATGAATGAAGTAGCCCTAGATTGGTGTAAATATTATAAAAAAGGTCATGCAGTAGAAGTTGTTGACCTCAAATGGGAGGAATTCATCAAGGAATTTAGATATAGATTCTTGACAAGACACTATTACGTGGAAAATTTTGGTAAATTCTCAAATTTGTGCCAGGAAAGAATTTTAGGATGCGAATACCATAAAAAGTTTATACAACTATTAAAATATGAATCTCAATATGAGAGTAATGAGGAGATGAAGACTCAAACATTCATTCTAGGCTTACATCCTAGAATCATGATTGTAGTAAATATACACAACCTCATCAATATGCTTATTGTTTTGATTTGGTAAAAAAGAACTTAAACCACATTTATTGAATGCAATGCAGATTAAAAATATTATTAAGAGGAAAGGTATGATTTTCATAGCTAAGTTGAATTAAAAGGAAGAGACAAAAAATAATCTAATATTTTTTAGCAATATTCGGTATTGGAAACATTCAAGGATGTGTTTCTAGAGGATCTACCGAGATTGCCACCTCATAGAAAATTTGATTTTCAATAGAGTTTTTACCTAGTGTTGTACCAACTATAAGATCACCATATAGAATGACACCCATAGAGTTGTAGTATCTTAAAATGAAAATTCAAAAAATTCTAGAAAAAGGTCTAATCGAGCCTAGTGAGTCACCTTGGGGAGTCCCTATCTTGTTTGGTAAGAATAAATATGGTACTTTAAGGATGTGTATAGATTATCGAATGCTGACTAAAGTAACTATATGTAATATATATTCCCTACCAAGAATTGATGATTTATTTTATTAGTTGAAATGTGCAACCATCTTTTCTAAAATAGACTTGAGATCTGGTTATCATCAGTTAAGGGTTTAGGAGTAAGACACTTCTAAAACATCATTTAAAACAAGGTATGGACATTTCGAATTTATTGTCTTACCTTTTGGGCTAACCAATGCCCCAGCCGTATTCATGAATCTCATGAATAGCATTTTCATAGAAAATTTGGATCGATTTGTACTTGTATTTTTGGATGATATATTGATCTATTCCAAGAGTAAAGAGGAGTATGATCAACACATGAGAATAGTGCTTGAGATTCTTAGAAGGAATCAATTGTATGGAAAGTTAAGAAAATGTGAGTTTTATACTCCACAAGTACAATATCTTGGGCATATTTTTTCTATTGTAGGGATTGCAATGGATCCAAAAAATATTTAAGCAATTATTGATTGGCTAGCTCCTACTAATGTTTTGAAAGTGTGAAGCTTTATGGGAATTGTAGGATATTATAGGTGATTCATCATAGGGTTTTTAAAAATTGATCAACCCATTACAAACCTCCAAAGAAAATGGAAAGGCTTCAAGTGGATAGTGTAACAACCCCAGTTGTCACTTCTCAATCACTCAAAGTTTTTTTTTTTGCACTTACATTTCCATGAGGCAAGAGACATAATCAAGACTCATTCCATTTATAATAAAACTTATCAAGGCAAATAGCATTGTGAGCTATTGAGACTTGATCAAAGTCTCTTTTGAGAAGAAATGATTAGCTTCTATGAAACACTCATACCCCATTGGTAGGAGAATTCTGGCAAAATGTTAGGTTTCATCCCACATAAAAGGGGAATAACCAATAAAAATACTATCCACCAAGATCAGTACGTAGGTGAATGCCTTGATGATGGAGAACCACACTAATGGAAAACCATCCTAGAAGAAATAACCACATTGATGGTTATTCATAGATCTTATATCCAATCCACATCTCTTTGATGGAATCTATAGGATAACATATCACTATTCATGATTAAACTCATAGTATCCATGGAATGCCATATTAAGCAATATTATGTAACTTTAAACCTCTTAATACTTGTTTGTCCATACTTTCATTTAGGTATCCAGTTTGCTTATCCATCAGAGTCATTTAAAGACGATACTTGTCCAACATGGAAATACCCATTTTCATCCAAACTCAACTTCTTAGCTTTAGGATATAAGGTTTGTTTTGGATATCGATTCTAAATCCTCTTGTCATCTTGTGGGTTTCATTCCATTCAAAATTCCAATGTGATCTAATTTAAACCATTATGAGTGTTTAGGAGGTGAATATAATTCAATGATGTTCTTTTATGATAAGATTCATTACATCACAACCTTCAATTGAAACAATACATGAGAGGTCTATTTAATTAGGAATTACATCCCATTACAATAAGTTTTATAATTCCACACTGTCATTCATTATAGAGTAAAACTAACTAGTTGCATCATTCATGATTATTCAATTCAATCCAGAAATTAAATGGCTCAATCACATAATATTAATTCAACAACATATTAGAAATTATGTATACATTCTTAGCATCATAAATGAAACTGCTAGATAACAATATTCAATGTAAACATTGCAGTATTCTAGAAAACATGCATAATTATTCCATCTAATCATTTAACCATCTCATCCATATATATCATTTTCATTTTGAAAGTAAAAGCAACAAGAAATAACACATCAATCCACAAAATAGAATGACACAATGATTTATCTTGGGAACCCTCATGGGGAATAAACCCAACCTCCAAAATGTGATATTTCCTCATATTCATAAACTTGATATGTTAAATGTTACAAGTACAAAAGGCATCTATTGATCCCTCTTAATCAATTACACAAATCAAGAGATACAACTGTCCCTTTATAGGTTCATGATGCAATTAAGGAATATCCAATTCCTTTCTCTAAGTCATCGTATTAAATGAAGGTACTTTTCATAAGCAATCCAAATATTCCTTCAAATATTAATGATGCAACTAAAATAATATATTGGCATCTTATTCTAAGTCGTCTTAATAATTTATAACATCTCATAGGTGATTTATGATAATCATCGGACTATATTTTGGAGAAATCATATCATGTTCAAGGGAAATTTTATAGATTCCCTCAAGAAATAATTCCACATTCATTCATTGTATTTGATTTGGAACACATCAATGAATCAAAATCCTATACCTTTAATTCATTAATAAGTATTATTTTCTTTTCAAATCATTCCTTATTAATCCTTTACTTATTAATAAATTTAAATACTATTGTTTCAGCAGGTTTCTTAAGGCTTGCATGGGTGTTCCATATTCACCTTACCCAATTTTAAATTTATTTCTAACTATTTTCCTATATCTACCATATAAAATAGTTTTCATCTAATGTTCATATAATTTCTTTAGACCCTTTTTCTATGTGAATATACCCAATATCCTTTATTATATTACACCTTAGAGTCCTATGTTTAATTTACCTTTGACATCGCAAGAATGGGGTAAATAATTAACCTTATTATAAAAGTGTTTTGTTTCTTTAATCGTCCCCCCACCTTACCAGCCATGTAAACATGAGTCATAGGGTAATACAAGGTACAACCATATAATCATCGAATCTCAAGGTGATACAAGGCACATGACAAGAGCACTTGATGATAATTGGTAATCTCTGAGGGTGTGAATCTGACATATGACATCAACAGGATCATCATATGTGCCTTCAAATAGCACAGTTGACCACCACGTAGATGGTACCATGACCACCACTTGGTGGTTGGGTAAACTATAGAGTATTTATTTATTTAAAAATATCCAAGTACTGAGTATATTCCATGTGGGATAAATCTTAAATTGGATCGAGGAATTAATATCTTGTTGTATCACATAGCTTTTACCTTAATACTGTCATGGAATAATGTTTTGATAAAGATTTCACACTATTCGATGTAGACAGAAATATGTCTAAAAGAGTATAGGATTCATTAATGCATCGATGCACAGTTGGCGACTAGGGTGTTTGTGGGGGTCTAAAGGAATCCTATGAGGTATGTTTCTCATTCAAGAGGACTTATGACTAGGAGAATATGTTTATTCATTCTACCTTAATCTTGGCAGGGAATTATTTGAGGTGATGTAGTTAACTATCTACACATGGATAATTTTGATGAACCTGAGGGCTAACAATGTACGTACCAACATCATCTCCTTAGAGGTCTGTATTGCTGAATAGGGTTGTAAGCTCACATATAAATCCATCGATTGGGGTCTAGGTTAGACTCATTCATTAGTAGAAGCAAATGCTCTCCAAAACTAAAATTAATTGCATCGATTAGCAAAAAGAGAGCGTATGATAGGGTTTAAAAAAATGACTCTCTAAGGAAATACATGGTGCAACGTGATATCATGGCGACAAGTTTCGGGAGAAATCGAGTATAGCACTAACTACATAAGTTTAGATAATTTACTTCATCCCTTATATATCCAAATATGTTTCCTATCATCATAGGAAGTCCATGTTCCGGTCTGAGCCTAGATCCATACTGCTAAGATTCACTGACACCGTCTACGGTACCACATTCTTACCAAATCAAAGTGAACAAAAGAATTAATTTTCCATATGGACTATACCGTAGAGAGTTTAGGATTATAAAAGTAACTTCTTATCGATGGGTAGTAAATATTACTTATGGTTGTCAGAATTATGTTAATAGACATCGTCTATGGCTTAGTTAGGCCATCTCACAGGTCATTTTGTAGGGTAAACAATTATAGCTATTCCACTATTTCAAATCCACTTTTATAGGGGTATTCTACTCTATCTCTCTGTCTATCCAACTTGACCCCAGCCACTTTATAGTAGTTTCATTATAAGCTATGGCATTCCATATAGTAAATTGATTAATAGAGTTAAAACTTAGTCGATAAGCTTCATTATCTTACAATGAATATTATTAATGTGTTTTGATCAAACCATTTTTAATTAACCCAAATACAATCCTTGTTTAAATAAGAAAACTATATAATCATAATCCTTAATTAAATAAATAATTTTTTTTCATATAATTATAATCTTTAGTTATTTAAGGAAACTACCAACTTAAAATAAGTTCGTATACTAAAATTTAATTTATCACAACCCTAGAGTTTAGTGAGAGCATAGTGAAGAAAAGAGAGATCCAACCTGATTCGTCCATTATCAAGATATTCCAAAAGCTTTCCTCTTATCCCATCTCCACTTCCTCAGTATTTCCTTCTTCTCCTAGTCACATAAGTCCATCAATTTATCTTGTCCAAATGCCCTTAGTAATTTATCAAAGGACTTCTAATTTTTGATCCAACCAAGGGTGGAGAGCATACTCCATAGTCCTCACAGATTTCCTAGATGGCCTTTCTTCAGAAAATATCCTCTACTTATAGGACACTTCCCACTCATGGGTCAAATAGTGGCCTTATTATTTTATTATAAAAAATATGCCTTGGATGCATTATGATTCATCATGTCTTGTATAGTATGACCAATAGTAGAAAAAGGGTCCACTTAGAGATAAGGAGAGTTCCCTTATTGTTTTTTGTATCTTTTCCCATGGGGACAGATGGAAAACCAATACTATTAAAGCATAGAATGGATACAAAATTAGAACTATTATTGATAAGGTAGGGGATATCCATTTTTATTTCCATAAATATAGGAAATCCATATGGGTATTTCCTAATAGATAGGATAGATTTTTAATATTTAAAAATCCTTTAGTCCTTCTTAGTCCCATCTAACTTGGGTCCACTAGGTTGTGCAGACATAATTTACTATATTGTTATAATTTTGTAAAATATAATTCCTCAATTTTATATTTTCACAAGACCTCATAATTAGCTTCTAATAAATCATCTTCTACAAAAGATAATTAATATTTCCTATCCTTCATAAAATTCTTTTATTTGAATTTTTGTAGGATTATTTAGGGTCTATGCCCTTTTTGTGATCAGTTATTAATTGATCACAAAAATCAATTAATATACCTTAAATAAGGTAGGAGGGTGACGGGTCATGACATACACCCACCCTTAGATTTAATATAGTCCTCTGTGTTTGAACCACTACCTTATAAAAACACATTGGTCTAGAAAAAGCTAGTATTTATCCTATTATTTTACAATTAGATTATTTTTCATCCAACACCTCAATCTTGATGGCCAGCTTCATATTCCATCCATGAGAGTACTTGGACCTACAAAATACAAAATATCAGTAGTACCATGTCCTTATAAATAACATAACATCCATTCTGCATAACAAAAAGTATTGAAAACATCATCAAAACATAATATCATCATAAATATTATAGTTTTAAACCATCTATTATTGCACAAATACTGAATTGAAGACATAAAAATAATAGAATTTGCAAAATGGTGTTACAAAGATATCTTGAAATTATGCATCTGTACTATTTTAGACATAAAAAGTCTTAGTAATTTTACCAAAACTCCCACCAAGGAGTATCACAGTAAAATTTGGTTAACTACTGTCATGAATTGACCTGATAAAATCTAGTGTTAACAAAGACACATCATAATTTTAGAATCTCAGTTTAGGATATTCACATATATCCTAATATGTATTTTAATACCAGAGCATCCACCTAGATGTCTCCTAGTTTATATCATCATGAAGAAGCCCCATACCTTCTCCAAGAATGGACAACAATCCATCCCTAAAAAATGCTTAGTTTCTTCCAATTAAATTAAGAATTCAAGCAAAACCTATGGGTTACAAACATTCATAAAATATTCTGAGTTCACAACACAAAAATTATATTAGTTAAGCTCACACAAAGATTCTAAAATCCAAAACTCACTCATAAGCTCAAATAAATGTCATGTACATAATACCAAAATGTAATATTTCAAAAGTTTGATAATCACTATTATGTCTCAAATTTTTGGTAAACCTAGTCAACACTATATGGTAGCCTACCAAGGAGTAGATCTTAGGGCTAGCGCTCCTTAGATCATTCATCAGTTTGTGTTGTATTGGTACTTACACTTGGATATGGCGGTGGATCTAATGTTCCAGCAGCTGCTTGATCACTACCTCTCATTCTCCCATGTTGTGTATTAACAACTGGTTCTAATGGAATAAGCATACCATAATTTAGCAAGGCAACCAAACAAGATTCCAGGAATGCAACATTAAATTCTTCCCTTAGTTGTCAAAATTAGATATTTTCTACGAGTATGGCTACCATCGCTACTGCTATCCAATTATTTCTTTGCAGTATTTCATATCTAAGCTGATACTGCTCTGCTATGGCAACATCTCTCTCTATTATTAACTTTAATTTTTCTTGTGCCCAAAAATATTCTTGAGCATGTTGTACTGGAGATTTTCTCTTTGTTGCATTAATGGGTTTCCTAATTCTTACCATGATTATTCTACCTGCTAAATTTGGCACTACTACAAATCAAATTCTACTCTTTAGGGTATGTGTAACAATAGATCGGTAATCAGAAGCAAAAGAATCATAAAGCATGTAATGGGATTCATTCCACTTAAAACCAGTATCACCCAAGTGAAACCTACCATAAATATGATCGCATTGGATGCCATGGGCAAGTTATTACATAAAAATTCTCCAATAATCAAGTGATCGTTAGGTTCACCCAGGTGTTGTAGGTGAGTTGGAGAGGAGAGGGCAATCCTCCAAGGGAGGTCCCAGGTTCAAATCTCCACCCTACCAAAAAGCTGAATTGGGTACCCAAAATCCAATTGATAATGTTGGTGCGGGCAGGGTCGGGTGCGACCCCCGGGTGAATTTGACGGTGTAGAATCCCCTGTTCGTGGTCTCTTAGACCAAGGCAGACCTGCAAGGGGTTTTTCACTTTAAAAAATAAAAAAAATAAAAAGTGATCGTTAGGTTCATTCATATTGATCTTGTCCACACATTTTTTGATCGTATCCTAACAATCCCGAGGTGAATCATACATATTTCATGATACATAACTTTATTTAACTTGATTTTCCTATAGATTATTTTCATGTTGACTCGTTAAGCTCATTACTCCTATTTAATTTTTTCAGGTAACATGTGTCCTCTTATAACAACCATTCACTTTACACCTAGTCACATTATTGTTCCTTCAATGTCTTCAAAGGTCGATCTCATGCACACTTATTTGTGAATCATATACTTGGTATTATTTTTCAAATATGGTCATAAGTACTTATTGAAATCAAACCCATTAATGAAAAGATAGATTCACTTGTCTTATTTCGGTAGGAAACCTGTTTTCCAAAATTAGCCATCATGTTTAGTTATGAAGAAGAGTAGCACACATTTTATGAATCCTTTGTATAGATTCATTGACTCTTGCTTCAATAGAGGGAAGGGTTGTAGAATTTCTTACAAAGTCAAACTATTAGAGCTTGTAATGACCTTATATATGTGGAACAGATTGCCATACCCTTATCCAAAACTCACTTTGTGATGTATGGCTAAGGAATAATTCCCATAATTATTTAGCTTTTGAAATTCCTTTAAGTCATTTTGAGTGGTTCGACCTATTCTTCAGTTGGCCTAACTAGACTTTCCATGTTCAGTTTGGGGATTTCTAGCTACCTCCTATAAGTGATCCTCTAAATGTTCCATTTCAATTTCTACCATCCTGTTATTTGGATGTGGTCAAGAAATATGTTCCCACTCAAAAGGCTTCTTTTGATAGTGAGATTTATTAGAGTCTTTTATATCAAAGGTATGTGTAGACTCACTTATTTTGAGAAATTCAAAATAGATTCGCTTAGACTCGGTGTCTGACAGAAATGGATCTTGTGTTGTGTGGATGTCGTGGTACTCCTTAGCCATATTATGTGTTTGATAGATATATTGTAATTTGCTACATTTTTTTCTATTCCAGTGATCTATTCTGAGCGTAGCTTATCTCCAGTCAAATATTATGATAGCTCATATTATGACTAAGACTATGTTGGTTTTCATCTTGCCATTGCTATTATCTCTAGTTTCTAGTTTTAGCATATTCTTATGCAATAAAAAGAAATTGTCTAATAATATTCAGTTGTTGGTTTTTCTATGTTTTGTCCAACTATTTTATGCTCCATTTTTCATTGGAAAATAATACCACATGCATGGTATAATGAGTAGTTTCAAATTTAAATAGCGTAGCACACCTCAATACATACAACCACCATCCAAATGGTCAGGTGGCATACCTTTCTATGGGGTTAGGATGCTCCAATTATCAAAACTGTTTGGTAGAGTTCTTACCAAATAATTCCATGTCAAGAAATGTATGGAGTTTCTCCAGCTAATACAGTGACAACTTTCATACCCAAAGTATATTATAACATTGATCAAAAATCAAAACAAAGAAAACATTGTTTATTTATCTCTTATTTAGTTAGTCTTCAATGACTAACTTATATTCACACATGGTGATAATTCCAAAACTAAATTTAATTGTTCTCGTCAAGAGTTTTTTTCTTTTTCTTTTACCATTGGGTTCTCACATGTAGAACTTAATTCCACATACGTCATGTTATGACATATGTAAATATTTAAATGATGCGAAGCACCTTTACTAAGTTATAGCAAAGAACTTGGTATCTTCAACCGTGGTAAAGGTTCAAGTTTCAACTATCTCTGGGTGAACTATCATAGAATAATTTGTAAGCTTCCAGAGTTAGTCGTAGTTGATATGCCTAGTTTCTTGGCCAAGGGACAAGTTATAACAATAAAACATTCTTTTGATTAACTCAAGTTGTTAAACACACTTGAAGATAAATATTAGGCAGCAAAAAGACATAGACGTTGAGTGATTTCCCAAAAGAGTCTAAGGTACACCGCTTAAAATCCATGCAGGAGGGTATGCTTAGCTCTTCCACTTCTGAATGATTATGGATCTACTCATGGGTGATAGGAACTCAGAAATCATAATCTCAAGTACTAATCTCATCCTTACGAAGTGTGCATTATTTAGAGTTTATATTTTGAGTTTTCTCTCATGTTTTATTTCATGCCCAAATATTTTGGTAACCTAGATCTAACTAGAATCTACTAGTTAGCCTAGGCTCTTATACCAACTGTAAAAACCCTTGTTGTCACTTCTCAACCACTCATTTTTTTTTGCACTTACATTTACATGAGGCAAGAGACATAACCAAGAATCATTCCATTTATATTAAAACTTATCAAGGAAAATAGCATCGTGACCTATTGATACTTGATCATAGTCTCTTTTGAGTAGAAGTGATCAACTTCTATGAAACCCTCATACCCCATTGGTAGGAGAATACTGGCCAAGCATTAGGTTTCATCCCACATAAAAGGGGAATCACCAATAAACATATTGTCCACCAAGATCAGTATGTAGGTGAATGCCTTGATGATGGAGAACCACACCAATGGAAAACCATCATAGATGAAATAACCACACCGATGGTTATTCATAGATCTTAGATCCGATCCACATATCTTTGATGGAATCTATAGGATAACATATCACTATTCGTGATTAAACTCATAGTATCCATGGAATGTCATCTTAAGAAAGATTATGTAACTTTAAACCTCTTAAAACTTGTTTGTCCATTTCGTCATTTAGGTATCCAGTTTGCTTATTCATTAGATTCATTTAAAGACAATACTTGTCTAGCATGGAAATACCCCTCTTCATGCACACTCAACTTCTTAGCTTTAGGATATAAGGTTTGTTTTGGTTTTCAATTCTAAATCCTCTTGTCATCTTGTGGGTTTCATTCCATTCCAAATTCCAATGTGATCTAATTTAAACCATTGTGAGTTTTCGGGAGGTGTTTATAATTCAATGATGTTATTTTATGATAAGATTCATTACATCACAATGTTAGATTAAAATAATACATGAGATGTCTATGTAAGTAGGAATTACATCCCATTACAATCAGTTTTATAATTCCACACTACCATTTATTACATAGTAAAACTATCTAGTTGCATCATTCATGATTATTCAATTCAATCCAAAAAGTAAATGGTGCAATCGCATAATATTAATTCAAAAATATATTAGAAATTATGCATACATTATTAGCATCATAAATGAATCTGCTAGATACCAATATTCAATGTAAAGATTACAATATTCTAGAAAACATGCACAATTATTCCATATAATAATTTAAGCATTTTATCCATATATATCATTTTTATTTTGAAAGTAAAAGCAACAAGAAATAACACATCAATCCATAAAATAGAATGACACAATGATTCATCCTGGTAACCCTCATGGGGAATAAACCCAACCTCCAAAATATGATCTTCCTCATATTCATAAACTTGAGATGTTAAATGTTGCATATACAGAAGACATATACTGATCCATCTTAATCAATTACACAAATCAAGGGATACAACTATCCCTTTATAGGTTCACGATGCAATTAAGGAATCTCCAATTCCTTTCTCTAAGTCATCGTATAACATGAAGGTAATTTTTATAAGGAATCCAACTATTCCTTCAAATATTAATGATGAAATTAAAGAATCTATTTTCATATTATTCTAAACTGTATTAATGATATATAACATCTCATAGGTGATTTATGATAATCATAAAACTATATTTTTGATGCAGGAGCATCCGGAGGCAGTAGAGCAATCTTGCATCTTCCAAATTTTTTTCAAATTTTCTAAGTTCTTTGCACTTTGATCTATTTATTTTCAGTATTGGGCAAGGTATTGTAGAGCAATATTCGGTTTGGAGAAGTTTTGTAAGGCAAGGGGGGGAGAGGTCACGAAATCACGACATGTCACGATTTCGCGACATGTCGCGAAATCGCGACCTCGAAAGCTCTTTGTGAAGCTTTGGCGGGTTCCGTCGTGATATCGCGACGCGATATCATGACAATATTGCAAACGCAGGGAGAAGGGATTCAAACGTCATGATATCACGATGTCACGATATCGCGACGGTCTTCAGGGCAAGGCGAAGGAGAAGGGCCCTGTCACGATATCGCGACAGTCGTGATATCACGACCCGTCGTGATATTGCGACCAGTCAGGGGCCGCCACGTGGCATGATTCCAAAATAGCATTGAAGGCTAAGATAAGGCGGGGAACATTTCAAAAGACTTCAGCAAAGTGAAGGCGGATGGGGAAGGGGGGTCGCGAAATCGTGACATGTCACGATTTCATGACCTTAAAGAGCTCGACTTAGAGGAGGCGCTTTCGGTCGCGATATCGTGACATGTCGTGATTTCGTGACCTGTCGCGATATCATGGCCAAGTGAAATAAAGACCAAAAGGGAATGAGTCGACGACCGGGCAAGGCCTATTTTGACACGTGGACAGCCACGTATATCCTGCCAGTTGTGAAGGGCACGTGTAACAAAAGTGTTGAGAAAAGGAGAATGCATGGACAGATGTACACGCAGTCGGTTACGTGTATGCAAACTAAGTTAAGGGTCATGTAAATTGTTAAGGGAGGCATCGACCGCACATTCTTTCTTATTATTATTTTTGGTTTAATAACATTTACAGGTGAGGGTTTTATGACGAAAATAGCAGTATAGAGTACAGTCAGAACAAAGCGGCCAGTGCAGGGTATGGGAAGCCATTAATGCAAGATTCTGGGCGGATCGGGTAGTTGCCCATTTATGGCAGAAAACCAAAATTTGAAAAATTCAACCGGGGGAAAATAGATTTTGAATTTGTTGTTGGGCGGGAGCATTAATTTCCTAGAGGATCGAGGCCTCGATTAAAAACTTGAAATTTGTAAGGGTTGGGATGGTGAGTTCGGGATAGAGGGGGAGAGTTGTATGCCTGGAAAGATGACTGTATAAACTGTATCGAGCAATTTAATAAAAATTACTGTGAACTTTATTGTGTGAATCCCGGCTTGCCATCAAGTGGTATCAGAGCGGGAGCTCCTGAGCATGTAACAGATCACCGGAGAGAGGCAGTTACACCAGGATCTATGGGAGGATTTAAAAAAAAAAAAAAAAAAATATATATATATATATATATATATATATATATATATATATATATATATATATATATATAATGCCTCCACGAAGAAACCGTGGTGGGGTAGGAAATGTGGTGCCGACCGAAGACTTCTGAGCCTTGCAAAGACAAGTTCAAGCCCTGCAAGCAGAGTTACGCAGAAGGCACGAGCCCGAAAGGGATGAGGAAAGTGAGGATGAAGTTGAAGAAGAAGATCAATCTGAGGAAGAGGAAGAGGCTATGGATCCTGCACAAGCCCGGTTGTACAAGGCCATCTCTCAGATTGGAAAGCAACCAAAAATGGAGGTTTCTACATACTCGGGTAAATTAAATCTAGATGAAGTGATTGACTGGATAAATGATTTAGAGGAGTATTTCGAGTACGAGGAGGTTGAAGACCCTAATCGGGTCAGATTTTCTAAGACCAAGTTGAAGGGTCATGCCAGCATTTGGTGGAGGGGAATACAGTTGGAAAGGAACAGGAGAGGGAAGGAAAGAATAACAAGATGGGACAGAATGGTGGAGAAGCTGAAAAGATAGTTCATCCCGACAGATTACGAGTTGGATCTGCTAAGAAAAATGCAGAGTTTGAGGTAGACAAACAAAACTGTCCAAGAGTACACCGAGGAGTTTTACAAGATCTCCATTAGAACTGGGCATTTAGAGGCAAACAAAGAAAATGTGGCCCGTTATATCAATGGGTTGAGACTCGGTATCCAGGAAGAACTGAGCCTGGTTCGGGTAAGCACCATTGAGGATGCTTACCAATTTGCCTTAAAGGTGGAAGAAAAGCTAAATAGGCGGTTTGAAGGAAAGCAAAGAGGAAGGGGCCATGGTGGAATAACTAGTGGGAGGACCAGTGGAGAAAAGTACAAAGACCCGAAGAAGACTGGTGAAGCCAGTAGTAACCAGGATCAAAGGGAAGAGGATGTTTATCAGCCCCGAGATCAGAACAGCTACCCAAGAGGACGGGGTGGGTCTGGATGAGGATTTGGAAGAGGAGTATTTTGTGGGACATGTTTCCACTATGGTGAAGAAGGACACCGAGCATTTGAATGTACACAACATCGAGAAAGGATGAACAAGAGGCCTGAGGGTCCAGCCAGGGCTGCTGTGGCAGAGGAAGATGATGAGTCGGAGCATTATGAAGAAGCAGAGAGAGGGGAAGCAATGATTGTAAGAAGAGTCCTATTGAATGAGGAGAAGGACACAAATCAGAGAAGAAGTTTATTTTGCACCAGATGTAAGTGTGCGGGCAAAGTTTGCAACATTATTATTGATAATGGTAGCATGAATAACCTGGTTTCAGAAGAAATGGTTACAAAGCTACAGTTGGAGAGGAAGAAGCACTCGCATCCATACCGGGTCGCATGGTTACAGAAGGACCACAGATCTTTGGTCAATGAATAGTGCTTCATTAAATTTAATATTGGAAATTACTGTGATGAGGTCCTGTGTGACATCCTGCCCATGGATGCTTGCCACATGTTGCTGGGGAGACCCTGGCAGTTTGACCGGAGTGCAGTGCATGATGGCCATGCCAACACCTACTCATTGACAAAGAATGGTGTACGCCATAAACTGAAGCCCTTAAAGGATGCAGATGAAAAGGTATGTAACAACTCCAGAATTTGTTTAGTTGAAGGGAGAAAGTTCCTAGATGGGTTGAAGCATGAACATTTATGTTATGCAATAATCCCTAGAGTTAGGGAGAAGGAATGCCAGGATACCCCAGCAGAAGTCCTAGACCTGCTGGAGGAATTTCCAGATATTGTGTCTGATAATGTGCCGGAGGGTTTACCCCCAGTAAGGAAAATCAGCCACCATATAGATTTGGTACCGGGATCAAGCTTGCCAAATAAAGCTGCACACAGGATGACACCTGTAGAAACTGAGGAGTTAAATAGACAGGTCCAGGAGTTGCTGGAGAAAGGATTGATTAGGGAGAGTCTTAGCCCATGTGCAGTGCCTACAGTACTAGCACCCAAGAAGGATGGGGAGTGGAGAATGTGCACAGACTCTCGGGCAATCAATAAAATCACTATCAAATACAGATTCCCATTGCCAAGGATGGATGATATAATGGACTGCTTAAGTGGGGCTGAGTACTTCACAAAGATTGACCTGAAAAGTGGCTATCATCAGATCCGTATCCGAGAGGGAGATGAATGGAAGAAAGCCTTCAAGACAAGAGAAGGCTTGTATGAGTGGTTGGTCATGCCATTTGGGCTGTCCAATGCACCAAGTACTTTCATGCGGTTGATGGATGAAGTACTGAAGGAATTCCTGGGAAAGTTTGTTATTGTTTATTTAGATGATATATTGATATTCAACAGGACCCTGGAGGAACACCTGATGCATATCAGGAGGGTTTTTGAAAAACTGCGAGAAGAGCAGTTATTAATAAATCTGAAAAAGTGTAATTTTGTCAAGAAAGAGTTGGTATACCTGGGGTTTGTAATCTTAGCAGAAGGTCTGAAAATGGACCCCGAGAAGGTGAGAGCCATCATTGAATGGCCTACCCCAAGAAGCACAACAGAAGTAAGATCATTTCATGGTCTAGCCAGCTTTTATCGGAAGTTCATAAAGAACTTCAGCAGCATATGTGCACCTCTCACAGAAATAATGAGGGGGGATAAAAAAGAGTTCAAGTGGACATTAGGGGCTGAAAGGAGCTTTGATGCATTGAAGAAAAAGGTCACAGAATAGCCTGTCTTGGCACTCCCAGACTTTGACAAGGTGTTTCAAGTGGACTGTGATGCCAGTGGCAGTGCAATAGGGGCTGTACTGAGTCAAGGAGGAAAACTAGTTGTTTATTTCAATGAGAAATTAAATGATGCTCGGAAAAAGTATTCAGTTTATGACCAAGAATTTTATGCTATAGTTCAGGCTCTAAAGAAGTGGAGACACTATTTGCTACCAAAGGAGTTTTTTCTATTCACTGATCATCAGGATTTACAGTACATTAACAGTCAGACAAAACTGAACCAAAGGCACATGAAGTGGGTAGAATTCCTTCAAAGTTATACCTTTGTGCTGAAGCACAAAAGTGGGAAATCAAACAAGGTTGCAGATGCCTTGAGCAGAAGGTAGACTTTACTGATTAAATTGATAGTGGAAGTAGTGGGATTTGAAGAACTGAAGGGTTTTTACCCTGCATATCCGAATTTTGCAGAAGCCTGGAAGGCTTGCTTAACACCTGTTATGGTGGAACGAAAAAAATGGTTGGATTTCCTAATCCAAGATGGAATGTTGTTCAAGGGAAGCAAATTATGCATTCCAAGGAGCTCCGTGCGGGAGAACTTGATCAAGGAAAATCACAGAAGAGGACTAGCTGGGCACTTTGGTAGGGATAAGACTATTGCCCTAGTGGATGAAAACTATTACTGGCCACAACTTCAGCAATATGTGAGGAAGTTTGTGCAAGGATGCAGAATATTTCAGATGGCAAAGGGCATAAGGCAAAACACAGGATTATACCAGCCATTACCTATACCTAAGAGGCCATGGGAGGACATAAGCATGGATTTTATCCTTGGATTGCTGAGAACACAGAGGGGAAATGACTCTATATTTGTGGTGGTTGACTGATTCTCCAAAATGGCACATTTTATTCCCTGCCAGAAGACAAGTGATGCGGTTCACATTCTCTGGATTATTCTTCAAGGAAGTGGTACGACTTCACGGTCTACCAAGAAGCATAGTTTCTGATAGAGATACCAAGTTTGTTGGGTACTTCTGGAGAACTCTATGGAAGAAGATGAAGACAGATCTGAAATTTAGTTCTGCATACCACCCACAGACTGACGGACATACATAGGTGGTGAACAGAAGCCTGGGTAATTTATTGAGATGTTTGATAGCAGATCAGCCCAAGGTATGGGATTTAGTTTTACTGCAGGCAAAATTTGCGTATAACAGTTCAGTTAATAAGAGCACCAATAAATCTCCATTCCAGATAATATACGGGAATAGCCCGAGAAATGTGTCTGAACTGAGAAAGTTGGACAAGAGAGAGAAATGCAGTTCCGAGGCAGAAGAATTTGCAGAACATATGAAAAGTCAGCATGAGGAAGTCAGGAAACAAATTATAAAAATGAATACTCTATATAAGGCAAGGGCAGACCAAAAACGACGGTTCAAGGAGTTCAAAGTAGGAGATGAGGTCATGGTGCATCTCAGGAAGGAGATATTTCCTGCCAAGACTTATAATAAATTGAAGATGAAAAAGTTTGGGCCATGCAGAATACTGGGAAGGCGGGAGTCAGGAAATGCGTATGAAGTGGAATTGCCAAGTTGGCTTGATATTTCACCTATTTTTAATATTTCAGATTTGGTGGAATATCATGAAGGGGAAAGCACAGAGGTGCCGAGTGCAGAATTGTGGCAAATTCCAGCATCTACTTCAACCACCAACGAGATTGAGGAGATATTAGACACTCGTGAGGGCAGAAGCACCAGAAATAGACAGTATTCTGAATACTTGGTAAAGTGGAAAGGCAGGCCTGTTGAAAATGCGACATGGTTGTCGAAGATGGAGGTTGACTGCCTGGGTCTTCCCCCAACAAAGCAGAAGTGAGGGTCACTTTTAATTTACCCCGGGTGTCTGATGCAGGAGCATCCGGAGACAATAGAGCAATCTTGCATCTTCCAAAAAAATTTCAATTTTTCTAAGTTCTTTGCACTTTGATCTATTTATTTTCAGTATTGGGGAAGGTTTTGTAGAGCAATATTCGGTTTGGAGAAGTTTTGTAAGGCAAGGGGAGGAGAGGTCATGAAATCGTGACCTCGAAAGCTGCTGTGAATCTTTGGCAGGTTCCGTTGCGATATCGCGACGTCGCGATATCGCGACGGTGCGATATCGCGACAATATTGCAAACGCAGGGAGAAGGGCTTCAAACGTCGTGATATTGCGACATCGCGATATCACGATGGTCTTCAAGGCAAGGTGAAGGAGAAGGGCCCTGTCGCGATATCGTGACCCTTCGTGATATCACGACCAGTCAGGGGCCGCCACGTGGCATGATTCCAAAATAGCATTGAAGGCTAAGATAAGGTGGGGAACATTTCAAAAGACTTCAGCAAAGTGAAGGCGAAGGGGGAAGGGGGGTCACAAAATCGTGACATGTCATGATTTCGCGACCCCAAAGAGCTCGACTTAGAGGAGGCGCTTCCGGTCGCGATATCGCGACATGTCGCGATTTCGCGACCTGTCGCGATATCGCAGCCAAGTGAAATTAAGACCAAAAGGGAATGAATCGATGACCGAGCAAGGCCGATTTCGACACATGGACAGCCACATATATCCTGCTAGTTGTGAAGGGCAAGTGTAACAAAAGTGTTGAGAAAAGGAGAATGCATGGACATATGTACACGCAGTCGGTTACGTGTATGCAAACTAAGTTGAGGGTCACGTAAATTGTTAAGGGAGGTGTCGGCCGCACATTCTTTATTATTATTATTTCTGGTTTAATAGCATTTACAGGTGAGGGTTTTATGACAAAAACAACAGTACAGAGTACATTCAGAACAAAGCGGCCAGTGCAGGGTATGGGAAGCCATTAATGCAAGCTTCTGGGCGGATCAGGCAGTTGCCAATTTATGGCAGAAAACCAAAATTTGAAAAATTCAACCGGGGGAAAATAGATTTTGAATTTTTTGTTGGGTGGGAGCATTAATTTCCTAGAGGATCGAGGCCTCGATTAAAAACTCAAAATTTGTAAGGGTTGGGATGGTGAGTTCGGGATAGAGGGGGAGAGTTGTATGCCTGGAAAGACGACTGTATAAACTGTATCGAGCAATTTAATGAAAATTACTGTGAACTTTGTTGTGTGAATCCCGGCTTGCCATCAATTTTGGAGAAATCGTATCATGTTTGAGGGAAATTTTATAGATTCCATCAAGAATGAATTCCACATTCATTCCTTATATTTGATTTGAAACCAATCAATGAATCAAATTCCCATACCTTTAATTCATTAATAAGTATTATTTTATTTTTAAATCATTCCTTATTCATCCTTTACTTGTTATTAAATTTAAATACTATTATTTCAATAGGTTTACGAAGGCTCACATGGGTGTTCCATATTCACCTTACCCAATTCTGGTTTATTTCCATCTATTTTCCTATATCTACCATATAAAATAGTTTTCATCTAATGTTCATATAATTTCTTTAGACCCTTTTTATATGTGAATATACCCAAGGATATCCTATTATTTCAATAGGTTTATGAAGGCTCACATGGGTGTTTCATATTCACCTTATCCAATTCTAGTTTATTTCCAACTATTTTCCTATATCTACCATATAAAATAGTTTTCATCTAATGTTCATATAATTTCTTTAGACCCTTTTTATATGCGAATATACCCAATATACTTTATTATATTACACCTTATAGTCCTATGTTTAATTTACCTTTGAAACCACAATAATGGGGAAAATAATTAACCTTCTTATTAAAGTGTTTTGTTTCTTTAATCGGCCCCATGCCTTACCAACCATGTAAGCATGAATCGTATGGTAATACAAGGTACGACTGTATGAGCATCGAATTACAAGGTGATATACAAGGCATGATGTGACAATACCACTTGATGATAATTGGTAATATCCCTGGGTGTGAATCCAACATATGGCATCTACAGGGTCATCATACATGACTCCAAATAGCATAATTGAACACCTCATAGATGGTGCCATGACCACAACCACTTGGTGGTTGGGTAAACTATGGATCATTTATTGATTTAAAAAGCCCCAAGCTCTAAGTATATCCCATGTGGGATAAATATTAAATTAGATCGAGGTATGAATATCTCACTGTATCACATAGCTTTTATCTTAATATTGTCATGGAAAAACGTTTTGATCGGGAGATCATACTCTTCGATGTAGCTAGAAATATATCTAAAAGAGTATAAGATTAATTAATGCATAGATGCACAGTCAATGACTAGGGTGTCTATGGGGGTCTACAGGTGTCCTATAGGGTATGTTACTTATTTGAGAGGAACAATAACTATGAGCATCTATTTATTTATTCTACCTTAATCTTGGTAGGGAATTTTTTGGGGCGATGTAGTTAAATATCTACACATGGGTAATTTTGATGAACCTAAGGGCTCATGCTTTACGTGCTGAAATCATCTCCTTAGAGGTTCGTATTGTTGAACATGGTTATAATCTCATAGATAAATTCACTAGTTTGGGTCTAGGTTTACCTCATTCATTAGTATATGCAAATGCTCTCCAAAATTTAAATCGATTGCGTTAGTGAATGGAAAGAGAGCGTATGATAGGGATTAAAAAAATGACTCTTTGAGGAAATATGCGATGCAATGTGATATCATGGTAATAGGTTTCAGGGAGGCATCGAGTATAGCACTAACTACATATATTTAGAGAATTTACTTCATCCTTTAGATATACAAATATATTTTCTATCATCATAGGAAATTCATGTTCTGATATGAGCCTAGATCCATACTACTAAGAGTCACTAACACCATCCACGGTACCACATTATTCCCAAATAGAAATGAACAAAAGGATTAATTTTCCATATGGACTATATCACTGAGAGTTTGGTATTATAAAAGTAACTTCTTACTAGTGGGTAGTAACTATTACTTATGGTTTTCAGGATTATGTTAATAGACATCGTCTATGGCTTAGTTAGGCCATCTCACAGGTCATTTTGTAGGGTAAACAGTTCTAGCTATTCCACTATTTCAAATCCACTTTTATAATGGTATTCTACTCTATCTCTCTATCTATCTGAATTGACCCCAACCACTTCATAACAATTTCATTATAAGCTATGGCATTCCATATAGTATATTGCTTGATAGAATTAAAGCTTAGTCGATAAGCTTCATTATATTACAATGAATATTAGTAATGTGTTTCGGTCAAACCCATTTTTAATTAACCCAAATATAATCCTTGTTTAAATAAGAAAAATATATAATCATAATCCTTAATTAAATAATAAAGTTTTTCATATAATTATAATATTTAGTTAATTAAGGAAACTACCAACTTAAAATAAGTTCGTATACTAAAATTTAATTTATCATAACTCTAGAGTTTAGTGAAAACCATAGAGCATAGTGAAGAAAAGAGATATCCAACCTGATTCATCAATTATTAGTCCATATCCACTTCCTTAGTCTTTCCTTCTTCTCCTTGTCACAAAAGTCCATCAATTTATCTTGGCCAAATACCCATAGTAATCTCTCAAAGGACTTCTGGTTTTCAATCCACCCAAGGGTGGAGAGCATACTGCCTAGTCCTCCCTGATTTTCTAGATAGGTTTTCTTCATAAAATATCCTCTATTTATAGGATACTTTCCTACTCATGGACAAAATAGTGGAATTATTATTTTATTATTAAAAATATGCCTTGGACCCTTTATGACTCATCATGTCTTGTATAGTATGACCAATAGAAGAAAAAGTGTCCACTTATAGATAAGGAGAGTGTCCTTATTTTTGTTTTGTATCTTTTCCCATGGGGAAAGATGTAAAACCAATACTATTAAAGCAAAGAATGGATAAAAAATTAGAACTATTATTGATAAGGTAGGGGATCTAACTTTTTATTTCCACCAATATAGGAAATCCATATGGGTATTTCCCAATACATAGGATAGATGTTTAATATTTAAAAATTCTATAGTTCTTCTGAGTCCCATCTAACTTGGGTCCACTAGGTTGTGCAGACATAATTACTATATTGTTATAATTTTTTAAAAGATAATTCCTCAATTTTATATTTTCACAAGACCTCATAATTAGATTCTAATTAATTATCTTCTCCAAAAGATAATAAATATTTTCCTATCCTTAAAAAAATTCTTTTATTTGAATTTTTATAGGATTCTTTAGGATCTATGCCATTTTTATCAGTCATTAATTGATCCCCAAGATCAATTAATATCCCTTAAATAAGGTATGAGGGTGATGGGTCATGAAAGACAGAGCACTGTGAGGAGCCTTTTCAAATTTTGAAAGAAAGGTTGATAATGATACTACTTCTACAATTTCCTTATCCTAGCAAACAATTTATAGTTTGTACTGATGCATCAATTGAAGGGTTAGGAGGTATCCTGACCTAATATGATGTGGTTATTGCCTATGAGTCCATAAAACTTAAGAGGCATGAGGTTAATTACACCACTCATGATCTATATTTGGCAGCAATGGTACATGCCTTAAAAATTTGTGGTATTATTTGTTGGGAAAACCTTTTTGAGTTGAAAATAAATCACTAGAGTCTGAGGTATATATTTACTCAACCGTTACTGAATTCCAGGCAAAGCTTTTGGATGGATTTTTAGTGGAATAAAATTTTTGCATTGAATGCATTAAGGGAAAAGATAATAAGGTCATCGATGCTCTAAGTAGAAGAGGACATATTATCACAATGGTAAAATGTCAATATGATATATCGGACAAAATTAAAATATGGTAAGGAAAACATGATTCTAATTAATTATCTTCTCTAAAAGATAATAAATATTTTCCTATCCTTAAAAAAATCCTTTTATTTGAATTTTTATTGGATTCTTTAGGATCTATGCCTTTTTTATCAATCCATAATTGATCCCCAAGATCAATTAATATCCCTTAAATAAGTTAGGAGGGTGATGGGTCATGAAAGACATAGCAGTGTGAGAAGCATTTTCAAAATTTGAAAGAAAGGTTGACAATGATACTACTTCTGCAATTTCTTGATCCTAGCAAATAATTTATAGTTTCTACTAATGCATCAATTGAAGGGTTAGGAGGGATCTTGACCTAATATGATGTGGTTATTGCCTATGAGTCCATAAAACTTAAGAGGCATGAGATTAAATACACCACTGACGATATAGAGTTGGCAACAATGGTACATGTCCTAAAAATTTTGTGGTATTATTTATTGGGAAAACCTTTTTGAGTTGAAAATAAATCACCAGAGTCTAAGGTATATATTTACTCAATAGTTACTGAATGCCAGGCAATGCTTTTGGATGGAATTTTAGCGAAATAAAATTTTGGCATTGAATGCATTAAGGGAAAAGAGAATAAGGTCACCGATGCTCTAAGTAGAAGAGGACATATTATCACAATGGTAAAATGTCAATATGATCTGTTGGACAAAATTAAAATATGGTAAGGAAAAGATGAGTTATGTCAATCTTGTGTAGACCAAGTTGAGAAAAAACTTGGCAAGGATGCAAATTATGTTCTAAAATATGATCTATTATTTTCAAGAATAGGTTGGTAGTTCCTAATTTGGGAGGATTTAGAGAAATAATCCTTAAATAAGCTCATAATAATCCTCATTTTGCACACCCAGGAGGGGTAAAATGCACAAAATTTTGAAAAAATATTACTACTGATCAAAAATGAAGAAAAATATTACTAATTATGTCGTAAAATATTTATAATGCCAAAAAATGAAAGTAGAACATTTGCATATAGTTGGGAAGCTATACCCACATGAGATACCCACACAAAAGTGGCAAGTAGTATCAATGGATTTTATAGTGGGCTTGTCTAAAAAATCAACGTATTTTATAGTGGGTTTGTCTAAAACAAGATGCAATTATGGTAATTGTTGATAAATTAACTAAGGTCACACATTTTATACTAGTAAATGTGCAAGATGACACGATAGACATAGCAAGTAAGTTTTCCAAGGAGGTGGTAAGATTGCATGGTTTTCTAGAAGTTATAATATCTAATAGATATTTTCATTTTAAAATTGAATTCTGGCAAGTATTGCATCAGGTGTTGGAAACCAAATTGAATATTAGTAGTGCTTATCATCCAGAGATATATGGACATACTAAGAGGGTGAATCAAGTTCTTGATGACATGCTAAGAATGTACTACATGGATCAACACACAAAGTGGGAAGACTATTTATTCCTAGTGGAATTTGCATACAATAATAGTTATCAAGAATCACTAGGTATCGCACCATTTGAAGCTCTATATAGGTAGAGGTGCAAAATTACCTTATATTGGGATAATTCGAAGGATCGGGTAGTGATCGGACTAGAAATGGGGAGGAGAAATTAAAAAAAAATAGCTGAGGCTAAAAGAGGCCATAAATCACCAAAAGAGCTACATGGTCCTTAAAATATCAATAAGGGAGTATTTTGTGGGATACAGGGTATTCCTAAGGGTGAAACCCACTAAAATTTCCATCAAATCCTCCAAAATTAACTCTAGGTATGTGGGGCCATTTGAGATAGTAGCTAAGATAAGCCCTGTAGCGTATAGACTAGCTCTACCACCCAATTTATCCAAAATCCATAATGTCTTTCATGTATCCCTCTTTAAAAAATATATTTTTGACCCCACTCATGTGTTAGACGTTTCCAAATTATAGATGATTGATCCATTAAATATTAAGGTTTGACCTGTTCATCTACTTGGTTTTAAAACCAAGAATCCGAGGAAGAGAAACATAGAATAGTTTTGGGTCCAATGGAACCACTACTAAGACAAAAACACTATGCGAGAAGACATGGTCGATATGCATCAACAATTTCCTTATTTGTTTGAGTAGATAAAAGACTTATTTTGGAACTTCTATATAAGTTACATGATATATGCATATGTATATATGGGAATGGAACTGGATACTGAGTAGAGTAAGATATGTTGTGGAATTCCTATATAGGTTAGTTGTAAATGTTTTTCTTTGCTTCGTGAAATATTTTGGAACATATGATGAAGTATAAATGATTGTTTCCTATGTTGAAATAATCTATGGTGGGATTATATGCTAAAGGTATGAAAATATGATGTGATTTTATGATGATATCATGTTGAAAATATTGGGGATTAACTAGAAATAATTTCCTTGGATACTTTGATTTATGAAATATGTGATTGAAATTCAATCTTTGATTTCCTTTGCATTAACTAGTTTAAAACATAGGGATTGTGTTTATTTGTAGTGGGGGAGGATGTAACAACCCTCCTCTCACAATGAAGGAATAAAATAAAAAAATAATAAACTTACCTTTTTACTGTGGAACACGGTACTATTGATGATCCTTGTGAGTGCAAGATAGTTGTAGGATGACAAGAAAAAAAATCTAGTCAACACAGAAAAAGGATAAGAAAACGAAGTGATGATTCGGCTCACAAGTACATGGACACTTGCAAAACTATATTTCATGTAGAATTTTGATTTAATGATAGTGTGCATGCTTGTTTGGAAGAAATGATTGTTTTCTTGATATAGAGTAGAATGTGTTTGTGTTGTGTGTGGCAATGATGATGGGAGCCACCTTCTATTTTATTTTAGTCTTGTGTATGATCCTTGATCAAAGGTATAATATATATGTATATGCATGAAATAATTTGATGCATAAGCATTAGAACACATCATGAAAAATGTGTTTGGTGTGTTGCTTTAAAATATTGATTTGATTGGTTTATATATGCATGGCTTCTTGGTCGATTAAAACCTTGTGAATATTTATATATATATATATATATATATATATATATATATACATATATATATACATGTATATATATATATATACATATATATATAACCATGTATATATATATATATACATATATATATACATGTATATATATATATATACATATATATATACATGTATATATATATATATACATATATATATACATGTATATATATATATATATATGTATATATATATGTATACATATATATATATATGTATATATATATGTATACATATATATATATATGTATATATATATGTATACATATATATATATATGTATATATATATGTATACATATATATATATATATGTATATATATATGTATACATATATATATATATATGTATATATATATGTATATATATATATATACATATATGTATATATATATATATATATATATATATATATATATATATATATATATATATATATATGTATATATATATATATATATACATATATATGTATATATACATATATATATACATATATATATATATATATATAATTGATATGAGATTGAGGACTATTGGTTAAAAGCCATGGTAAGTTTGGAGTGGAGAGTTATCGGTAGGATCATGCATAACAAAACGAAGTGGTGCCATAATAATTTGGATCATATTCCTTACCTGACATCCAAGAAATATGGAAAGAGGGAAAAAATATTGGGAAGTTAAATGAAGAAGGTGCGAAAAAACATATGCGACCAGAGAAGGAAGGAGAAAAACAATGGAAGCCTTGATGGAAGAGTGTTGCAGGCGAGGAAAGTAAGAGGAAGACCTAGAAAATATTCAACGAGTAAGAATCCTAGGTGGATTTCCTTATGTGTAAAAGCTTGTGTTTATTAAGTTTACTTCTTTGAAAGAATGAATTGTGCCAAATGTGTCCTTGGTTGTTGATTGCAAAACGTAAAGGATAGTCTGCACATTATGCTTGAATTTTAATATATATATATATATATATATATATATATATATATATGCTCATTGTGCTTGAAGGGAAAAAGAACATTGAATTTTTAGAATTGCACAAGAAGAATGTGTGCTGGTTGAGCTAGCTAATAATGTTTCATGGAAAATTTATGTGTGCTTAGACAAGTGTTGTCTGGACAAAGTAGACATCCTAGTTGAATAAGCACAAAGACATTGATTGGTATGCAAAGTGAAATATGGTATTGTATGTTTGTTGTTTGAATGATAGTGCATTTTAGGAATGCATGCATCTAAAATGTGAGTCGGGATCTGATCCCACATTTTTTGCAAATTCAAACTTATCTCGAGATAGAAGTAATGGGTTTTGGGTGGTGACTACGGAAGTGGTAGGCTGGATAGTAGTTGATGAAGAACTTGTGACGTCTTTGCTTGAAACAAAATTTATTGTAAAATAAAAATAATTTCCTTAAAATTAGTTGTGTTTTTACTATGTATTAGTTACCATATAATGCAAAATTTTAGAATAATATTTTTAGCTTTGAAAGTGTCATATCTTTAAGAAATGTTCAACGAGGCACTATCAGGTCTCATAAAAGTTGTGCAGAAAATCATCATAAAATAACTCTGAAAACCTAGTCAAATGAATTTTTATTATTTGTAGAGCCAATAAATAATTTTAGTATGACTCAAAATTCAGATGAACGTTGGAGTAAACTATTTGTATTTCAAAATGTACAATGTCATATGTATGTAATTTTTGTCATTGTTAAATTATATATATATATTGTGCATAGTCAAAATATTAAGTTCTTTGTAATTGAAATGTTAATAGTTTTGGAACTCTGTGTTGAATATATTTCTTGAAAATGAGTTAGGTGTTGAAAGAGTATTCTTCATATAATTTTAAGTTTATTTTGGTTTAAAGTCCTGAAACAATGATAGAGAAAACCTAGTTTAAGTGGAATATGATGTGTTTTAAGAGATACCTAACATCTTTGGTTGAGCGAAATAAGCTTGAATGTTTTGTTAGGAAACTTTAGCACCCTTCATGGATGATAAAAAATTATTAAAAATAAATCTAGATGACCATGTTTGTAAGTGAAGCTGTGTTTTTGGTTGAAAATACATTTTAGATTTTTAATAAAGGTTTAATCCTATAAGAATCTAATGTATTTACATGAGATTGGTAACCATAACTAATATAATTAGCAATGAGTGGTATTTGTTCTTAATAAATATTGAATGGTCAAGAAATTATCTTTTTTTCTGAATGCATTCCTTGTTTTCATTAAAAATCAAGTTGTAAAATGGCAACGAGATCTGAAAGTTTATAAAAATGAATTCGTAGGTTGTTCTTGAAAATTTGAGGGCTGAGAAAGTAAATGAGATAGCGTATCTTGTGAATTGAATGTTTTTATGTGAAGAATTAAATGGTTCAAAAATACCATCTATTGTAATGGGATGACATAGAACCTTTTACAAGGGTTAAACCCCCAATTATTTTTTTTAAGAAGCCTAGGTTGAGTGAACTTCATACAAGTAATTCAAAACCATAATTTTGAAGTTAGATTACTCTACCTTGCATATGAGCTAAATCATCGAGATTTAGGTATCTCTTTAGAAGAAAAATAAATTCCAATATGTTGAGGTGTGCATAGGCACACAACTAGTTGAGAGCAATTGTTGGATTGGCAAAATTGTTTGGAAAATAAGATTGGATCAATCTATTAAAACGAGGGTAGTATAGGATGTTCTCTCCAGATTTTTACTCATTAGTACTATGATAAGTCCCATGTCGATGAAACTTAGCTAAAAATTAGCTTCAACATTTGGTATGGGATAAACGATCATGAGTTGCATTGAGTATGTGCGATCAAGACCTAGGCCAATGAATTGGCAAGACTCTATTAGACTCTGAGAAACAAGGATAATCAGATAGACATGGGGTATATTTATGCTAGAGCCCTTACATTCATTAAATAGAACATGATCGATAAAAGTCAAATGTTCATAATGTTAAGGGATAGGGAAGCAAGCATCAATACTTTAGGTGTTATAGGTTCTAAATAGCAACACATATCATGGATCGACCCTTATATCATAAAACAAGGATGATAAATGAGATTATCGACTCCACTAAATGGTACAATTACAAGATGTGGCCTATCTCGTCCACTTTGATGACTGTCTGTAGCAGTCTTAGATTCAAAAGTTGGTTCAATATGTCATACTATTTAAAGTTTATCATAATGATATATTGGTTAAATCAATTCTTATATGGTACTTTCAAGGTAAAACTCTAGCAAACTATAGGTTGATAAAAAGAAATAACCTTTTTACTTATCTTGTTTGTTTGAGTATGGCAACCAAGTGAGCAGACTTGGGTTATTACATTAACCATGGGTAAGAATGACAATAGCCATTGATAACCCAAAATAGCTTTATAATTAAGGATAGGTATCTCTAGATACCTTTTCTAGTCTTTCCACCAGGGATACTAAGAGCACACAATGATCTTGTAAAGTGTAGAATCACACATATTTTCTTTAACAGCATTAAAATTTTTCTTCTTATTGGAGGTAAGTTTGAATCTAGATTTGGTTAATCATAGGGATGTGAATCCTTAGTCAAACTAGAAAACAAGTCAACCGCTATAGAGATACCCTTTGATAGAATATGTGTGAATAAATCAAGAGAATTTAGGAAAAATGGACTCCTTGGATAGTTAGGATAGGGGACCACTAGAGGTTTATAGAATTAATGGAATCCCTATCCTAAAGACTATTACCTTTCCACTCAATCAATGGTTTGATATTTTTCCAAACTGGCTAAATATTTTCGATGAATAAAGAGACTATAACCATAATGAGAACTAGGGCAATGATAAGGGAGAAATAATCTATACGTCTTCATCCTTTATACCAATAGGGAAATCTTAAGGTAATGCAGTGTTGAACCAACACTTTCCTGGCTTCCTAGCCTTTAATGGCTTTGATTATCCATTTTGCATATAAGATCATTCCTTGGCATTTGTTGTCAGGAATAGCTATTCCCCTATTCTTCTTGGATAAAAGTAGAATTGATAGGCTACTATATATAATTGAGAGTCGGAGATTGAACTTGAATAGATAAAATATCTAAGCAACTTCTCTAGCTTCTAATAACAAGCCTTGTATGAGAACCACCATGAGAACTAATACACATGGGTTGCACTTAGGATCTTGGAGTAGATTTAAAACTTGCTTGCAAACAAAAGCTTTCTAGTGGTCCAATGGGTAAGGTTAACTATGATTTTCTATATAATTATTTTCTAGAGTTTTGAGGGGGATATTTAGAAGGCAAAGAAGATACTCAAGAATAGAAACACTTCCTCATATTGTATCCATCTCCAATGAAACTAAGCCAACCAAGCTTGGAGGGGAGATGTAGACTATCATAAATATAGTCTCTTGCCATTGGATATTGAAGCCAAAGGCAAGATACAAAATATTATGGTAGTGAATGACCTGAGTAAAGAGTCATGAGCAAAATATCCATTGATCATTAGAGACTCACTATTGGGAAGGGAAATATCCTTAGCAAGGCCTTGATTGGCTTGATTAGCCAAAAGAGATCTAAAACCTTTTGGATCCAATGACATAGAGAGAGGGGGCAATAAGGCAACCTTGTCTATTGAGTGGAAAATAGCAATATTTATTTCTATAACATATTAGAATTATATAATACAGACCTCATCATATTATTGTAAAGTATGGTTAAAACTATCTCAAAATATTTGTAATAAAAATTTACATTTCATACATCAATAAAACCATTTATATAGTTAACAGTCTTATAAAACACTTCAAAATATTTATAATAAAGTTTGAATTCTTCGTAACAATAACACCATTGACATAAAAGTTTTTTAATGGGAAAACCACAAAGCAAACATTATTAGACTCTCTTAACAAAAATCCATGTTCTATTCATGGGAATGGTGACCCTTGACAAATCCTGTCATTGAACTCTCTAAACAAATACCCATATTCTATTCACAGAAAATATGACCCTTGATAAGCCCTACTTTTCAACTTCTTAAAAAAACACCATTCACATAAGAACTCTTACTTTTCATTCAATACTATTTTTTTCTGCTTTGTAAATAATACAGCTTAAGTTTTGCAAAAATTAAATGATTGACCTATATTTTACGAAACACATTTCAAGGAATATATGGGGAGAGAGCGCGCATTGTGGGCAATTAAGAGTAAATCCGTTTATTATCATGAGTTAACATGATAGGTTGGATGGATGCTCTGGAGGGTCCTCTCGTGCTTTATGAAACGGGTTTAAGGTTTATAATAGCACCACGATGTTACAAATTTCCTATAAACATGAAATACTCTCTAACTGCTATGTTGCAAGGAGCCAAAAACTTATAAATTAATAACAAGAAGATATTTTTGCGCCCCAATAACGGCAGAGCTCATGTGAATTTACTTTCTTTGTTGCCAATGAGTAGTTCCCACACTATTTAGCATAGACCGCATGTAAGTCAAATTAATAATTTGCCGTGTGATAGTAGCAGAGGACACGAACGGGACCGGGAGTCGAAGATGAAGCAGTTAATTGGCTTCCATCGCTACGCAACATATTTTTTCACATTGACTCTTAGAAAAAAGACAAATTAGTTCACCTACGCAGCGAGCATCTCACTTTCCACACGCTACAGCCATCCACTTCTATCTAGTAAAAATTATTTATATAAACCGGCTCTCTGCCACGTCTATAAATGACAGATATGCCCAGAAAAAGAATGACCCGTCCAACTTGTGCAGCCTGCAAGATGCAGCATAAGGAATGCATCCAGCAATGCGTTAGTGCCCCACATTTTCCATCAAGCGATCCGCACAAGTTCGCAATCGTGCAGGGCGTGTTCGGAACATGCAGTGTCTTTAAAATGCTTCATGTAATAAATTACCAGGCATTTCTAATTGTCCATGTTTACACAACCCTATCATTATTATTGTCATTACAATAACACTAATATCAATATAGTAACAGTATCCTTTGAGTCGTAAGAAGTAGAAACTGGAGGTTGGTCCTACTAGTATACTGTCCCCTAGCAGAACCACAGTTCAGTCGTACTCAGACTAATCTAATCTAGATGATCTCGTCAGTTTGGTGTCATCCCTGCTCCTTCAGGCAGGAAAAGTTATCAGGAGGATCAAGAATAAAGAGGTGGTAACCCAGGCTTCCGACATAGTTTAGAATGTTGATGGAGCTGAACAAGACCATCTTGCTACCTCGGGGTGATCCTCTTGATGGATCTTCCTGCTTTTTGTTGTTGTATTTCTTTTCGTGTTGATGTTTACCATCCCCTGGGCTGCTACCTTGGGGTGACCCTGTCGATGGATCTTCCTGCTTTTTGTTGTATTTCTTTTCGTGTTGATGTTTAGGTTTTCTTTGATTCTTTTGTTTTGACTGTTTGTTTGCTGAGGGTTTCCGTCTTTGGATTCTTTTTTTTTTTCGATTTATAAAAGGTTTAAAGATCTCTTCAATATATTTTTTTTATTAATATGATATAATATAATATAAACAATATTTTTTATTTTTTTTTAGTAATACTTATCCTATTTTAATTATTATTTTCTGTTTATTTGTTAAACAATTAATTTTATTACTAAAACAATAAGCACACCCCAAAAAAGTCAAAAGAGGGAGCTTGGATTTAAATACAAAAAGTTGGGATTTAAATAAAAATATTGACCAAGAAGTAGAATTCTCTAAGTCTTAGATAGAGATATCACCATCAAGCAAGGGAGGATCTTGTCAGATGGATGATTCTCTAAATTTTATGATTATTTTTTATTTGTATATGAACTTAAAACTGCTCCATCCTATTGTATCAGATTATAGTAGCATCTTAGCTAATCACATAATGGTATTATTTCTAGAAATTATGCATTTATCACATGAAAATATTTTGAACCAAATTTCATAGTATAATTTTTTTTTTAAATTATTTTATCTCATGCTATTTAATAAATATTTAAGTTAATGTGTCATTGCAACTTGCTCTATAATGCCCAACTTTTTTTATTTCTTTACTTTCCATAAAGTACATGGGCTATTTTTTTTCATGATGATTATCATAATAAATTGGTATCATTTTATATAGGTGGCATCACTAGCATGCACTTAGAAAGTGGTTTTTATCTTCAATAGTGTGGATTTAGGAGATTAAATTAATCATTGTGATATATAGTTAATTTCTATTTAATAATTTTGTAAATTATTTAATTTTTATATTTAATAACTTCAATTTAATACAAAAGATCAAATAACTAATGATGTATAAGTTCTAAATGAATAATAGTAAAATATAACACTACTTTCATGATATGGATATATCTTTAGTTGTCAAAAGAAACATACTCAAGATTTGAGACAATTTGAAATGGAAAAGTATAAGGAAGTGATGACTCTCATAGCATGAAAAGAAGCAAGGAAAAAAATATTAATATTATTGACAAGATTGTGTTTGAAAGGTTGGTTGATTATGTAATGTATGTCATAGATGTTAGCCTAAATATCAACTTTGTATTAAGTCTCGTTTTCATATTTACATTAAATGTACATGAATATCATATTAGACATTGAAAAATATCCAAGAAAGACTGTCACTAAATCTATGGGTTAATAAGTCATGTCATTTAGTATACATTTAAAGGTTATTTTTGAATTGGTTGGATTTTTACTTTTAAATTTAGTCAATTTAATAAATGATCAAAAATCAAATTTTGGATAGTATTTGTTTTGGCATGAAAAAACCATATATTAAATAGATTATACAAATTTTACAAGCAACAAAAAACTGGTATATATGCAAACCTCTAAATAGTCATTAATTATCCATAAAAAATAGAGACCAAACATTACTCAGAGTAGTAAATATTTTTATCACATCTACCAAGATTGTGGATGCTTATCTTTAGTAGATTGATCTTAGTCATTATTTCTTACCTATAGTGTGTTTCAACTTGGCACAAAGGACAAGTGACCTTGGTGATCAGACTTACATATTTTATCTTAGATTCTATGTTTTTGGCTAAATAAATGACTAGTGTGAGAAAATAATGTAGGGAGAAGTCTGATAGTGCTCAATAAAATCTTATAAATGGGTCAAATCCCTTGCCACTTTGATGACCTACACTAAAGATTACAACAAAATTGAAGAAATAACATTGAACCTATCAACAAAAGTATAGAACTCATCAACAAATACCTTAGAAAACAAGTAACTATTTCTTGCTTTCCATAAAATATCAATCCTAAATAGATGGTAAACTTTGAGAAACACTAGAGGGAAGACAAGATGTTCTACAAGGAGAATATGTTACCATGTGAACAATTGTGGGAGAAAAAAATAGAAAAAAAATCACTTCCAAGAATCATAGGCCTTATAACATCTCTAAAAGAGTTGAAGAAGATCGATATTCAAAGGAGAATGAACACAATATGTTGGGAACCCCAATGTAGATAATTATTTTACCAAGTAGGACATCTTGTTGAATTAAACTCTAAGTAAATATAGCTTGTTGGGGTTTGAGATATGTAGACCAAGTTGTGTGAAAATGATAGGCCCAAATATATATGGGTGAAGAGATGTCCTAGTAACTACTTAGCTTGTTAACCATGGTTAAGAATGACAATAGCCATTGATAACCCAATTTAGCTTTGAAATTAAGGAAAGGTGTCTCTAGATACTATTTCTAGTCTTTCCACCAAGGACACTGATAGCACATAATGATCTTGTAGATTCACGTATATTTTCTTTAATTGCCTTAAAGGTTTCCTTATTATTGGAGGTAAGTTTGAACATAGATTTGGTATAATTCTAGGGATGCAAATCCTTAGTAAAACTAGAAAATAATTTAACCGTTATAGAGATATCCTTTTGATAGAATATGTGTGAATAAATCAAGGAATTTAGGAAAAATGGACTCCTTTGATAGTTAGGATAGGGGACTACTAGAGGTTCATAGAATTGATTGAAATCATATCCTAAAGACTATTGGCTTTCCACTAAATCAATGGTTTGATGATTTTCCAAGCTTACCAAATGCTTTGGATGAATAAAGAGACTAACCTTAATGAGAACTAAGGCAATAAGAAGGAAAAAAAACATATACGTCTACATCCTTTACACCGATAGTGAAAGCTTGAGATAATGCAGTGTTGAACAAACACTTTCCTAGCTTCCTAGCCTTTAATGGCTCTAATTATCCATTTGGAAAATAAAGTCATTCCTTGGTATTTGTAGTCAAGAAGACTCATTTCCTCATCCTTCTTGGATAAATAGTAGAATTGATAGGCTACGCTATAGAATTGAGAGTCAAAGATAGAACTTGCGTAGAGAAAATATCTAAGCAACTTCTCCAGCTTCTAATAATAAGCCTTGTATAGGATCCACCATGAGGACTAATACACATGGGTTGCAGTTAGGATGTGAGATTAGATTTAAAACTTGCTAGTAAACAAAAGATTTTTAGTGGTCCAATGGGTAAGCTTGACAATGATTTTCTATATAATTTTTTTTCTAGATTTTTGAGGGGGTATTTAGAGGGAAAATAAAATATACAAGAATATAAACACTTCTTCATATCGTATCCATATCCACTAAAACTGAGCCAACCAAGCTTGAATGGGATAAGTAGATTATCAGGAACAAAGTCTCTTGCCATTGGATATTGAACCCAAAGGTAAGATAAAAAGTATCATGGTAGTGAATGGCCTGAGTAAAGGATTCCTCATCCCCAACTAATGTGAAGAAAGAGTCATGAGAAAATATCCATTGATCATCAGAGACTCGTTGTTGGAAAGGGAAATATCCTTACCAAGGCCTTGATTGGCTTAATTAGCCAAAAGAGATCTAAAACCTTTACATCTAATGACATAGAGAGGGGGAAATAATGAAACCATATCTATCGAGTGGAAAATACCAATATTTGTTTTTATAACACATCCTAAATATATAATACAAACCTCATCACATTTTTGTAAAGGATGGTTAAAAGTGTCTCAAAAATATTTGTAATAAGAATTTACATTTCATAAATGAATAAAATAATTTTTATAGTTAAAAGTGTTATAAAACACTTCAAAATATTTATAGTAAAATTTAAATTCTTCGTAACAATGACATCATTGACATAGAAGTTTTCTAATAGGAACACCACAATAGCAAAAACCATTGGACTCTCTTAACAGACCCATGTTCTATTCACGGGAAGGGTGACATTTGATAAGCCCCCACTTTTCAACCCCTTTAAAAAACACCATACACATAGAAGAGCTCTTACTTTTCATTCAATAATAATTTTTTTCTTTGTCAATAATACAGCTTAAGTGCTTGTCTGGCCAGGAATTTACCAAGAAGACACCTAGATTCAAACCTTAGGGGCAACCTTTTTGCAAAGTAGTAGTCTGATCTAAATCCTCTCAGTGCACGCCAAATCAACAATGACGAGCAAGAACCTCGGGGGCAGCCTATTTCCAAAGTAGTAGTTTGATTTGAATCCTTTCACTGCATACCTAATCGATGATGATGAGCAACCAGTGGTCCCCTTCACATCGGGTCAACAATAACGAAGCGGAATAGGTTTGGTGGAAGCAGCCCGTGTGGTTTGAACCTTGTGCACTTGTAAGTTACTAAAAATAGTGTGGTTGAGACCAACTCATGTGATTGAATGGAAAAAATAAAATAATATAACTAAGTTTTGCAAAAAATTAAATGATAAACATATGTTTTACAAATCACATTTAGAGAGCAAGCGCGTGCATTGTGGGCAATTAAGAGTTAATCCGTTAACTATCATGACTTAACATGTTTGCTAAAATTATACTTGATAGGAAAAATTTAATTACTCTCTAACTGCTATGTTGCAAGGAACCAAAAACTTATAAATTAATATAAAGAAGATACTTTTGCGCTCCAATAACGTGAGAGCTCATGTGAATTCACTTTCTTTGTTCCTAATGAGTAATCCCCACACTATTTTCCCTTATTGCAATAGCATAGACGGCATGTAAGTCAAATTAATAATTTGCCGTGTGATAGTAGCAGAGGACACGAACGGGATCGGGATTCGAAGATGAAGCAGTTAATTGGCTTCCATCACTACGCAACATACTTTTTCACATTCACTCTCAGAAAAAGGACAAATTAGTTCACCTACGTAGCGATCATCTCACTTTCCACACGCTACAGCCATCCTCATCTCTATAGTAAAAATTATTTATATAAACAGACTCTCTGCCACGCCTGTAAATGACAGATATGCCCAGAAAAAGAATGACCCGTCCAGCTTGTGCAGCCTGCAAGATGCAGCATAAGCAATGCATCCAGCAATGCGTTTTCGCCCCACATTTTCCATCAAGCGATCCGCACAAGTTCGCAATCGTGCAGGGCGTGTTCGGAGCCTGCCGTGTCTTCAAAATGCTTCAAGTAATAAATTACCAGGCATTTGTATTGTTTTGGTTTTTATTAGTGAAGCACTCGAACTCATTGTTCTGATCTGCCTTTTCGTCAGGGTGCCTCAAGCGAGAAGAGAGCAGAAATGGTTAATAGCCTGTTGTACGAAGCGACCGCGAGAGTGAAAGATCCGGTCCATGGTTGTAAAGGTATTGTGAACCGACTGCAGAAACAAATTGCAGATTTGGAATCAAAGCTGGTAACCACAAAAGCAGAGCTTGAAAGTGTGCGTGCGAAATATGATAAGCTTGAATCCCTATTCATCGTGGGTGGACAGGACTTGTATCCCAGCAAAACGATTTCACCTACGGTGAATACTCCGTTGCAGAATCTGAGGATCAATTGGAGCCACATGGAAACTATAAATTTCCCAATCTAAACGGGTGACATCTTTATATACAAATTCGCAATAATCTGTTGATTATGCGACGTTTATGGTTAACTCTTGAGAGGTGTTTCCGTAATGGATGGCTATATATTTTTCACAAACCAAACATCGAGTGACAATGTTGCAGATTTTTTCCTCCTTTGTGAGACATTTTCTTAACTAAGTTTGTTTGCTTATGCTTGCCTTTATATAAGTAGCATAAGTGTTATATATTATGATTTAATATTTTTTAAAATTATTTATTATGACTATACTGAGAGGAACAATCTCTTTCTCTATCGGATAACTTGACAGCATATACCTTAGCTATGAGGCTCTAAGAAAGTACAAGCTCTGTATTGGAATTTCAAGCAATTTGTATATATTTATTTTGTTTTGCAACCTACATTTCTTATACCATGCGCGTCTTTTACTACCTCTAGTTGGATTATGTTAATTGTGCTATGACTAGAATAAACATCATCCAAAGATAGTGTAATATTAAAACCATTGTTGATACATTAAATTTATCTATATATATTTTTTCTTATTGATAACTGTAAAGGTCTTTATAAAAAAATTATATCTTCTAGTTATTATGGTTTAAATTTAACTCTCTCTATAAGTAACTAATAATGTTTTTTTTATTTTTATAAATTAGGAATCCAAAGATTTAAATTTAAAAATTGATCTTATTGATAAATACACAAGGATCATTTCTTGTTTATAATATTAAAATAATAAATTTATAAGCATTATTTATTTTTTTTTGCAATTTACTTTTCTTGTACTTTGTGCATATTTTACTACTTTTAGTTAGATTATGTTAATTATGCTATGATTAAAATAAACATCATCACAAAGATATTGTCAGATTAGAACTATTATATATAAGTTGCAGGGTTAAGCATAAGGGGTTGGGTCTAAAATGTATTTATAAAAATTAGGTGAATGGGTTTCAAAAGTTATGTGAATTGTATCCAACTTCATGTAGAAGAGATGAAGAATTGCATTTTTTCTAGCAAAAATTATAAAAATGAGGTGAAATAATTGAAAAATATTTATACCACTTAAAATAAGGGTTTATTGAGGAATCTATTAATTTTTAAGTTTATATCTTGTCGATCTATGTGGTTTAAAAAATGAAAACAGAGCTCTAAATCAAAAGTTATGCCTCTTAGAAGGTTGTAGGGTTGTTTGTAGCCTATAGGTTGCAGGGTCGTCCAAATTTCTCAATCAGTTGTAGGGGTGAAATGATAAAAAATATATATTCTATATTAGTTTATTATTATCAATTTAAAGTGTAGATATCATTGAGCTATGTGGTTTAAAAAAAAAACAGAGCTCTAGATAAAAAATTATACCTCTTAGAAGGTTGCAAGGTAGTCTACATTGACGAGGGATGACCGACATCAAGTTAAGGACAACCAACATCAAGTGAGGGATGATCGATGAGGGATGACCTATGTGAGGCGATATACATTATGTGAGGGACAACCGATGAGGGATGACCTATGTGAGTCGGTAGAGATCATGTGAGGGACAATCGACGAGGGATAACTTGTGTAACTTTATAGTCATCATGCATGATGACTACAAACTTACATAGGTCATCCCTCATCGATCATTCTACTAACTCGCATAGGTCATACCTCATCGACTGTCCTTCGTCGATCATCCCTCATCATTGCATACTACCCTACAAACTTTTATGATGCATAACTTTGTATCTAGAGCTCTGTTTTCATTTTTTTAAAACCACATAGCTTGATGAGATTTATAATTTAAATTGATAATAAGAAACTAATATTATGGTGAAAATGGTGAAAACTAATTGATTCAATGTAGGGTTATCATGTGAGGGATGACCTACAAGGGATGATTGGGTAAGTCTATAGACCTCATGTGAGGGATGATCTGCAAGAGACGAGTGGGTAAGTCTGTAGACTTCATGCAAAGGATAACCTGTGTGAGTTGGTAGACATCATGCAAGGGATGACCTACAAGGCATGACTTGGGTAAGTCTCTAGACATCATGTGAGGGATAACCTACAAGGGATGACTTGGGTAAGTCTGTAGACATCATGCAAGGGATGACATGCATGCATTTGTAGATAGCATGCAAGGGAGGACCTACATAAGTCCATAGATATCATGCGAGGGATGACATAGGTAAGTCTATAGTAATCATGTGAGGGATGATCTGCAAGGTACAACCTGGATAAGTCTATAGACATCATATAAGGAATGACCTGGATACAAGGGATGACATGGGTAAGTCTGTAGAAATCATTCTAGGGATAAACAAGGAGATGAAACTACTATTATTAACTATAAGTAGATCTTCATACTCCTCATTATACCATAAATACATAAACCCTCTAGAAGCTCCATTGCATGGTATAATCAATCAATTTAGTTCTATAAAATTGCTTTATCCCTTGAGCCATTTGCATATTCATTTTTGTTTCTTGAAGCATTACCATATCTAATTATTTTTCTATATTTAGCACAAAAATATCTTGAGGTTTCAAATGGGCATTCAGCCCCTTGATATTCTAGGAAAGAAATTTTATTTTTTATGGGGTTTTTTTTTCCCTAAAGTTTAAAACTCTTTGAGATCCATTTTCTACTTCCATGGTTGTTTCCTTCACCCACTTTTTTACATTGATGGGAAACCTCTTTGAGTCTTAGAACCAATATCAACCATTCTATTTTTCACTTCTAATGTTTTCATTAGGAGTTCTATGTCCCTCACTCTAAATTAAAGTAAGATCCACATATTTCCTAGGGTCACAATCAATAGAATTAAAAAATATGGATTCATAAAAAATTCTTTGTTTAAGAATTATGAGAATATAATAGATAAATATAATCAAAAGTGTTCTTACATTCAACACCAACATCATAATTTTGAGCACTTTTCATTGATTTTATCTACAACAAGACCTTCAACTATACTAGCAACCAAGCTCTTTAGGGGATCTTTATAAATATCTCAAGAGCATCATCAACACCTTTTCTATACATACCAGACTCAAATGCTAATAAACCTATATTTGGGGTCTCCTTCATCTTCCATAAATTTTTTTCTTTATTGGTTTTCTATGACAAAGCAGAGGTAAATTTGGTATGAGAAAACTTCTTACATACTAGGTATTTTCTAGCTATGTTCTCATATTTCAAAGGCTAGGTATAGACCATAAACTTAGACTCGATTTCAATTGATTTTAGGAAAGTCCTTATCAAGTATAGCATTGATGCAAAATATGGCATGCAAAAACCTAGATCTATAATTAGTAGTAGGATATACCACCATTAGCTCTCCTATTTCACTAGTAATTATGGTAAGGATCTCCTCATGCCACAAATTTTAGGGAAGGCCAAGAAGGTGAACCCACACTAGAGCTTGGTCAATGCATTGAGAATTAGGATTGAAATCAAATACCCACTTTCATAGGAACAAACCTCTTTGTCCAAATAACCATGGGCCACCTTGAATAATCATATCACGATCATCTAAACCACTAATCCTAAATAGGAAAAGCCCCTTAGGCAATGCAATAATCTCCATATAACCCATAGGAAAATGATTACTACTTGTATAGAAGTTGAAAAATGTGTGAATAAATTTTGTATTATTCTTGTAAGCATTAAAATTTTAACATTATTTCAAAATGTTGTGATATAAGTAAGTTCTAGCATAATATAATATAATATTAAAACTATTAAAATATTATGTTTATGAGAAATGTTAATATGGTATATGGTTTTAAGCTTACTGCAGTGGTAATGAAATTGGCTTCTATTTGAGAGGTTCAAGGTTCAAACCCCACATAGTATGAAGGGACCATGACCCCTCATAAAAGCATGTGTAAACTCATTGAAAAATATGGTGTATGGTTTTCCTAAAAGTGGGAATATATATAACATTGATTAATGACAATATTAGAAACTTATGGGTCTATTTTCTAAAACGTACAAAAATATTTTATAAATCATAAAATGATAAACTATTTATAAGGAAAGAACATGGAGAATAATTCAATACTATTAGAAGAGATAAATAGATATGTTTTTTTTGAAAATATTTTCTTTATTTTCATTAAATCTAGTATAAGGAATGAATATATTGTTTCTTATTCATATTAACAAAATGGATTAGTAAAAATAAAAACATTTAGCTTTAATTAAATGAATTACATAATGCAATAACATATATTGTGAATAAGTCGACATGACTTAGAAAAAAAAAGTCTTCCAAAATATTCTAGCTATAGAATTTAATTTTAAACTATTTAGTTAACATTGTTATGCTCGCATCCTTTAAAATAAATAAAACATGTTTAGAAAAATGAAGATTACATAATGGCTGGTATAGCTAGGAATTGATACATTATAAGTTACATAATCGTGTAAGATAAGAGATGTTTATTAATAAGGATGAATTGTTTCATAAGAATATAATATTTTTTAAAATTATGTTCATGATAAATCTACCTCTACTCCAATAATTGTCGAATTTCATGATGAACATTATGAAAGAAGTAATAATAGAACACAAATTTTTTTAAAAAGTGAAGAAAAATTATGAATATCCAAAATAAATAGCTAATGAAGGTTATATATGAAAAAAATCACCTTTGAAACTTATTTTTGTTGGTACTATTAAGAGGAAAGAGGGTTTTAAAAGGTACCCTACAATATTTTACAAAGCAACCTACCACAGAGGTAGCCTAAATAAAACACAATAAAACACAGAACAAAAGAGGCACCTAAAACAACAAGGGAAACAAGATGAATCAATCAATGAGAGAACCAATATTGTTTTACAACATTGAGTCAAATTTGTTGACAACGTTACTGGACATTTGGGCAAATTCCTCAAAAAAATCTAAAGCCATCTTAATAGAGCTCCAAACCAGATGTTGCTCAATTTCAATCAGATGCAAGCTATGCAAAAGAGCACTTTTCTTCGCAGAAGCTTCCCCCAATGACTAAACATCAAACATCAATTTTTCCTTCAAGAAATCTCTTGGAAGATCCTAGATTTCTTCCACTTTCAATAACGGAGAGGACTCTAAGCATAAATAAAAATTCACTCCCATCACAAGCCTAACAAAAAATTTGAAGTAAAAAATGAAGGTCCTCAACACCAGAGTCTTATGAGCATCTAGAATAACCACTGAGCCAGGACTTCTCCAATTGATCACAAAAAATAGGAGATCAAGCCTGAAAAAATGCATAAGTGCGAATACGAGAAGGATCTCTAAAAACCAAAACAAGGACACATACATCCTTCTATATCTAAGAGGGAGTGAGAAACTGCCATAAAACACATACCCAAATAGATAAATCCATTACCCACTTCCAACTGACTATATATTAGATATAATAAGGGTAATTGGAGAAGAAAAAAAGGGGCACGTCACATGAGACAACTTCAATACCGAGGAACGAAAAGAGATTAACAATCCAAGGCACAAAATCCAAAAAATAATGATCAAAAACCAATCCCATAAACAGGAATAAACTTCATCCCAAGTATCCTCTTGACAACAAATCCAAAGGAGAAGCCACCAGTAACCAATGAGCATGTAAGAAGACATGCAAAAGAAGGTCCATAGCTTATTCGTAAAATAAATCCTATACCCAGAACCAAAAATGAGGGTAGGAATTTGGGCAGAGGGCACACTCTAGGGGAAGCTAAATAATCTTTAGGGTATTCCCTGAAACCAAAAACAAGGGAGACAAAATTTGAAATTTAAAATTTGAAAGGTGAGCATCTCCATAATGCCTAGGGAATAAATACCAAACTCCTACCTAAACTTCGACCAACAACAACTGTAACTCCAAAACTCCATCCACCTAAGTAAGAATAAGCAAAATACCTGCCAACAATTAATGGATGTAATTATGAATACAATGGATGAGCTTAGGATGGAAATCCCTCTATCAAATAGAATATCGTTGGATATAAGTCATGATATTTGCCATTAAGTCCGTTGTAGAATTACCTTCTCTAAAAATGTGCACCATCAAAACATCATCCAAGGATCAAGAAATATCAATAGCATCATCAATCAAATTTACCACCCTCCAACTAACATGACAATAAATGTTTAGCATCTTAATGACGTTTAATGAATCATCCTCAACAATAAATTTACGAATACCTTAATCTCTAATCAAAGACAAACCTAAGAATGCAGTCCCCGCTTTAGCAAACTAGGATGAATTGACACCAATGTTTTTCGCATAGGCAAGGACTAAACTTCCACTATTATCTTGAATTGACACAAATGTGCATTGAAACTATTAGCATAGTCCTAATATCCAGGTTATTATTTATGGTCTTATGACCAAAAATAGGAAAAAACCTCAAACATATGAGGAGTCTCATACTAGACTATCACAAGAAAGAGTAATGCAAATTGAGTATCACTTATTGATGCATAATAATCTATGGAAATTCACAATACTATTATTAGATAAGAATCATGTTTGTTATAAGTGGATATAGAGAATTAAGTTTGCTTGTAATGGATCTTCAAAGAAAATAATGTAAATTTGGTTGCTTGGCATTTTTTACGAAATTGAGCTATTAATTACACATAAGCATTCTATTTTGATTCAAAAATAAGAACAATCATTGTATTTGCAACCAAATTTAATTACAAAATTCATGAAATATATAGGAAAAGTATATTTTTAATTTATAATTTAAATGAGAAAGTATAAATGTGACAGTTTCCACATTTGTGATGCAAAATAAAAAAAATATGATTGTGTCTAGATTGAAGAAATCAATATATGGTCTTAAATAACCTTCAATATTTTGGGATTAAAATTACATATGTTTTTTATAAATGCAAGGTGGTAAAATAGTATATGTGATAAGACATTCTTTATAAAGAAACTTGATAATAATGTTGATTAATTTTTATATACTAGTAATCACATATCATCATTTTATATGGTAAGGAACACTAGAGAAACATTTTATATACTTTCTATATATGCAACCTTGAGAAGAAGGAAGTATTTTTTTTCTCTTGGGCTAAATATCTTATAGATGTTTAGAAAAATTGAACTTTTTGGTCCTCTCAATTCAATGCTTGTGTTGAGAATGGTTCACAAGGTAACCATCATTCTCCTGATGTGATCTTATACATGTTTAGAAGAAGTTAAATTTTTGCTCCTCTCATTCAACTGAGCAAGTTTGTGTTGAGAATGATCCACAAGGTAACCTTCATTCTCCTGATGTAATTCTTTCTTTGCCTGAAGTTGATTCTACATGTCACAATTTAGAATCTCTCACCCTTATTAGGTATTTCATTGGACGCATCCCTAATGAATCTTCCCTTAGGGATTGGGTTAACACAGCTTGGACTCCTCATGGAGTCAAGCTAATGATGGTTCAAAACCTTACAAAGGGATTTTTTCAAAATTTCTTTGGGGAAACAACCCATGCTAAGGTGATTTACGAACATGGCCCCTAGTACATGAGAAGATCTCTATTTGTTTTTTCTCCTTGGACCCATAACTTTTCTATTTCTCAGGAAATATCTACCAAAGTCCTTCTGTGGTTGGAATTTCGAGGGCTCTCTCTACCTTTGTGGTCCTTTATCAATCACATAGAAGCCCCTCTTAAGCATGTCATTTTGGTAAAGATGGACAATTTTTTTTATGCATGCCCTCAAAAATGTATTTCCATTGAGATTGATGTTACTCGAGATCTCAAGGAGTCTATTGACACACATTTTGGTGATACTATGTTATCGCAATGGGTCCTCTACATTAATTTACCCAATACTTTTTTTCGATGCGAATCCTCAAAACACAAGATCAAAGATTATCCCTTGATGTCGCATAATAGGGATAAGCAGAGCCCCACTGTACCGAGTGCACCCACTCCTCAACCTCAGGAGGATGGTTGGATGACTGTGGGAGGGTGTAAAAATACACATTTGGCTACTTCTAAAGGTACAAAATTCAAAAAGGCACATTTCTAACAACCGGTAAAAAAATATATGAAAAGAAAAAATTTGACACTGTAGTTGCAACTGCCAACAATAAGGCTCATCAGTATCAACAGAGTGTTGCAGTAATGCCTGCTTCAGAGTCCTCTAGTACATTTCCCCCAACTAATGCTAGGCGCTCTCGCAGCTTGAGAAGGGGATCTACAAAAGAAGATGCTACTCGAGAGAAGTGACTTCATATGACTAATCTTCTTAACTGCGGTGCATCGATGGAATTGATAGTTCCTCTAGAGGAAGCAAAATCTAGGTACGGTTTCAACATTCTTGTAGTCCTCGACAAAGAAAAGAAAATGAAGAAAAACTGTTTCATCTATCTGACCCAAAATTTCCACTTATTTTACATTGAAAAGACACTCATCTGACCTCAAAAGTTCTAATAATTTTACATTGGGAAGACACCCATGTGATCCAAAAATTTCAATAATTTTTTTTGTAAGAGTGATATGAAAAAGTTATGAAACAATGTAGGAACAACCAGTCTTTAGTTTATTTTAATTGACAATCATTCGACCATGAATTACATATGTAGTTGGTAACGCTTCGAAGGACGTGTCAAACCCACGTGCAACAAAGATAATTTTGAGGTAACCTAATAGTTACACATTAAATACAGGTGTGCAGATAATTACGTAGTGGCATATGCAAATTTAGGTTATATAAAACTTATAGACGATAGATAATCAGCATTATCACATAAGTTCAAAATGTTGTTTGCCTATGAGATAGGGTTGAAAAATCATGTGTAAAAAGAATTTAGACGGCTTTCTTATGTGATGAACAAATTTCTATTCATTTAAAAAAAAACATTTATATGTTTAAATAGATGTCTACGTCTACTTTGTCTCAAAATACAATTTTTTTTTTTTTTTTTTTTGTAATATAGTGTTAAAATACAACTATTACACTAATAATAAACAGATCATCGTTACAATAAGTTCTTGTTTTATTATCGTTACAATAAGTTTTTGTTTTTTTTTCAATCGCAAAACAAACGACTCAACATTTAAATCGCAAAAAACGTATGACAAATTTTAAAGATGTGTTATCAAATTTAGTGTTGGATAGGTTCTAGTTCAAATCTCTCCATCTCATATGTTTGCGGATATGTTATGTAATAGTTTACTAAGGATCCTATTAGTGGTGTTTATCCACCAGCTTAATGTAATAATGAGCTTTAATAAAAACTCGACCAACGTTTAAAAAAAGATGTATCCAAAATTATGTAACTAAGCTAACATAATTAGCCTATTGTTGGGACCCACATAACAGCATAGTTGTTTATTTAAGCATATTTCTTTCGTTAAAGCAGACAAATAGATGCATTCGGCTGTTAACCTCTTTGTCTTCATATATTTCATATATATAAAAGAATACGAGAGATGCTTAAAGCGTACATGAAATTATGTCTTTCTATCCTAAATGCGTATAACTAGATTTATATGCAGATGTGTTTCTCTTCTTGCAATGAATATCAATCTAAAAAATAATAAGCTCCATGATTTTTTTTCACAAATTAATTCTCAGAAGTGAAGCAGAATAACAGTGAAGCATAATTAAAGGTTCTATTAATAAATTGCTTTTATAGGGCTTTGGACGCTCAACTATAATTATTTTTAGACATGGGGCTATGATCTATTAAGGGCTGAGATTTGATTTGCAAGTTTTTCATGATCTGGGACCTATTTTAAGGGTTAAAAAAATCTATATGATTGTCACGTCTAACGTTTACTTGCCTAGAAGAGAAATTACATTTGAACTTTTGAATAATGTTATATCCGTTGAATTTACGAGAACGTTTTGCAATTCAATTCAAATTTTACTTGTGCTTTTACAAAGATAAGAAGAAAAATGTGATATTGGATTCACATTTAAGTGGAAAACAATTGTATTTGCGTAACTTCAGATTGTAGTCTAAAACCGGCCGTCATCTAAAACAGTTATTGAGTTTTTGACAAGATTCTGATGACCAGCCTGACATATTTTTTCGCTTTCATCATCACAAATAGTCTGAATCAATACGTTACATGCACACAAGCCTGGAATTTTAGGGATATTTATTATCTTTCTTTTTTTTTTTCCTACCGGAACTATTTTTTGTCTCTGACTTCCACACGGAGAGGTCTCGTTGGTACGACGGATTAGGGAGTCCGGACACGGACGATCATATGAACCCTGGAGCGTGAGTGTACTATTTTGAGAGTATTCACACGATCCTCTGCGTCTGGACTCCCTAATCTGCCGTACCAACTAGACCTCAACGTATGAAATCACGCCACATACAATGAGGAAGGTATGAAGATATTAATTGACTGACGTTTGGAGTATGTGAATCGTATTAGGATTCTGGTCGAGGGGATCAGAACGGTTCCGAAATTAAAGATAAATGTTAGAAGCAGATCTCATTTCCTGGATTTGATGATGTGGAACTTTGACATCCGCCTTCAACAAAAGATATTCCACCTCAATGGATGACCAACCGTTGCAGAGGTGGGATCCATCTTGGCAACAAGGAATTTCAGAACTGAATTAATAGTTGGAATTACATAGACTCTTGTTTACTTTTTTTCACATTTCACATGCTTTAATGCTTCTTATTCTAATAATATGGATTGTAACTTTATCATCGGGTGATGAAATTGATAGATTTTCCACATTATTCCATACTATACTATATACACGACTTGCCCAATGAGGGACTTGTATGCCTCAAATATAGTGGATATTTTACAATATAGAGTTAATCGTAAAATATAATATTGTTATTGTTTGAGATTGAAATATTTCAAATTTGGATAAAGGTTGAAAATACATATAAATAAAAAATAAGTTTCATAGATGTTTTTTTAGTAAAATCTGTAAAGGTTTATGACATTGGAACAATCTTTTATAAATGATAAGTGATTTGTACAATAAAAATTAAACATTTTTTTCAGGCTATGTGAAGGACCAACAAATGCATTCAATCCATGTTTATTGAAAACAGAGCAAGTTGAGCAGCAGGTAAGATGAGAAGAGTAGGAATTGTTTATTGAAAACAGAGCAAGTTGAGCAGCAGTTAAGATGAGAAGAGTAGGAATTGAACCCAGGCCTATTGTGTGATAAGTGGCTAAGACTAGTCAATTTGGTGGGCATCAACCTAGATCAAATAGATTATGGATTTTTTATTAAAAAAAACATTTTTGTTTAAATCAAAACAATAATATAATAATTTTTTAAAGTGAATATTTTATTTTTAAAAATATTTATTTTTAATATTCCACCTATCATGTAGAGGCAAAGGTGATTTAAAAATAATAATAAAAAAATGTGGTAATATTGAATATTATAGCTTGAGTTGTTTAATGGTGGAGACTTTAGAATTCTAAATCCTCTAAGGATAAGATTGTCCACCATTGTTAACGAGAGTATGGTTGAAGATAACCATATAGTAAGTGAACAAATTCCTTCTTATATGACTACAAGATGGTGAAATATGTTAGAACAAAACAATTGAACATGACAACAAACTTAGAGATTGCAATATCTATAATGTTTTGGGACATCTGACCAAATATTATCCAAATAAGCCTTCTCCTATGGAAATAAGGATGGGAATAAATACAATCAATAGAATCAATACAAGATAGAGGTAAATCTAGAAAAATAGTTTAATCTTTTGGAATCTAAGAATAAGATAGAATATGGTGAAATGGAAGGAAATATAGAAGAAGACGTAAATCAATCAATTATAAAGGAAACCTAGTCCAAATCGAGAGAGGAGTAAAATGAAGACTTGGATATAGTAGAATCTATAAAGGAAACTCCAACCTAGATAAGAGGTATGAAAAACAAAATAAATATAGATGAACTGACAAAAAGTTGACTCTAAGCAAGGTAGAGAAGAGACCATTCCACAAAGAACAATAAGAAATTAAAAAAATATTGTTGATGTGAGAAAGAGAACCTTTGGAAGATCTACAAATACAATAATCAAAACTAGAAAAGTATAAAAAGAGATAAATAATAGAATTCAACGCAATCTTGAGTAGAGTGGGGGTATATTCATCCTAAGGAATGCTAAATCAAGATCTTATGTTGGAATATCCAAGGTTGTAATTCCCTCAAGAAACAAATAATCACCAAAGATGTGTGCAAGGCATACAAACCAGATATTTTATGCTTAAATAAACAAAATTCCAAGAGGATAAGATGAATGGTTCTAAAATGGAAATATAGAGGAATATTGAGTTTGAAGGAATCTATGTTGATGGGAGAGCAGAAGGTCTCTAGATCATGTAGAACCCTCAAACCATAAATACAAGATTACATTCTTCATCCAATAGGTACCTTTCTTTGTTTATAAATTGTACCAACTCTGGATTTAGTTTTGTACTATCAAATATATATGCACCTAATTCCGTACAAGAGAGAAGAATTATTTTGGATTGAAATTTAGAGGTATAGAATAGATTTTGTAAGAACCTTGGTTGATTATAGGGGATTTCAATTACCCCTTGCTCATACCTAAAAATATGGGAGGAAAAGACTTGTCTAGGAATATGGACGAGCTAAGAGACTTCATTAACTCTTATGTTCTAATTGATTTAGATCTTTAACGTAGTAGATTTACTTGGTCTAATAGAATATTGGGAAAAAATTCTATTGAATGTAGATTATATAGAATGTTGGTTTCTAGTGCTTGGATGGATCAGTGCCATGAGTATCAATTGAAAACCGTTCCAAGAATTGCTTCTAACAAAAATTACCTTTTTCTACAAGCTTTCCCTCAAACTAAAAAATGTTGCCCATTTAGGTTTGAGTATATGTGGATGCTTCATCCTAACTTCCACTCAAAACTAAAGCAATGGTGGGATTTGAAGGTTATTAGCTCATGCATGTACAAAGTAACCAAAAAGTTACAATATGTTAAAAAAGTGTGTAAACAATGGAACATAGAAGTATCTCATCAAGTATAAGGAAAAATAAAATGAAAGCTAAACTAGAATAAATTAAAGAAGAAATTATGACCTCTAGAATAACTAAAACCATTAATATGAAGAAAGAGGAGGTACTTTCTAAATATTATAATGTGGTTTCCAAACAGAAAGTGCATTAGAAATATTAATCAAGGGTGTCTTGGTTGAGAGAAGGTGATAGGAATACAATTTTTTTTTAAATCACAACTATTCAAAGGAAAGGTTTTAACAAAATTATGAGAATCAAGATCATTATTGGGGAGATAACTAATGAGTTGGAGGAAATCAAAGAGGAAGGTGTGGCCTTCTATCAAAATTTTCTTTCTCTTGATCAGATTGATGATGAATAGGCTATGGCTAAAGTGCTAGAGTATATTCTCTCACTATTTTTCTTGAAATAAATAGAGGATTTACCAAACCCTTCTCAAAGGAGGAGATCAAAGGGGTAGTATTCCTTATGAATAAAGAAAATTCTCCTGGGCCTGATGGGTTCCCTATTAGGTTCTTCTAATATTGTTGGGATATTATTGGGGATGATGTAGTGGTTGTAGTAAAGGAATTCTAGGAGAAAAAATGATCTTGAAATCTTGGAATGCATATTTATCAATGGGGCCAATGATTTCAAGGACTTTAGGCCAATCAATTTATGCAATACTATGCGTAAATTTTTCACTAAAACCTTAGCTGGAATATTACAAAATCATCTACCTCTCTTAATTTCTAAGGAACAAAATGGATTTGTGGAAGGTAGGAAAATAACTAATGGAATTATAACCATGCACGAAATTCTATATTTTTTCAACATGAGAAAATAGGCTAGTATGTTTCTCAAACTGGATATGCAAAAATTCTATGATAGGGTTAATTGGAGATTCTTAGATAAGGTACTAGAAATATTTGGGTTTGACACAAAATGGAGAAAATGGGTCCAAACATGTATCTCAATAGCAAGATATTTTGTGCTAGTCAATGGAGAAGTGGTAATATTATTTCAACATAGAGAGGCCTGAGACAAGGGGACCCCATATCTTCTTATCTCTTTGTTTTTATGGTCAAGGCTTTAGGAAGGGTATTGAAGGCATCAAAAAGGGATAAAAATATTAGTGTCATCCTCCATGCTTCCAATTGTGAAACTGTGTCTCATCATCAATTCATTGATGATACAATTCTTCTTGAAAAGGAATTAGTCCATGAGATAAAGGTGATGGTGAAGGTTCATGAATTGTATGAGGTAACTTCACTTCAAAAGGTTAACTTCCAAAATACTAGGGTGTACTTTCTCTATACTCTAGAGGGAAGATAAAGGAAGGTTGCTTAGGTTTTGAATTTCCAAATTAGTATCCTACCGTCTACCTATTTAATAATACCATTCTTTATTGGAAGAATTAAAAAGAAAATTGGGTGGAATCCTAGAAATAAATAGCAAAATTCTTGTAGAGTGGAAATAATTCACTTTGATCTAGGATGGAAAATTATTGTGGATCAAAGCAACCCTTCAAGGAAGATCTATCTATAGTACACTTATCCTTAAAATACACTCAACTATTGTAAATAGGATTGATAAAATTTGTAATAAATTTCTTTGGTTTAGAATAGAGGAAAAAGGAGAATGGATTTGGTAGCCTAGGATAAGATTTACAAAAACAAGTTCTTGGAAGGACTTAGATTGAGAAAAATGAAGGTGCTAAGCAAATACCTAAGGGAAAAATATGGATGAAATTTGTGAAAAAATAAAGGATGTGAATGGACTTAAATCTACAAAACAAAGTATCTTAACACTTCCAACTCTTTCATAAGGGTGGCGATCCTCCCTAAATATTCTTTCTTTTGTAATGGACTTGAAAAAATCAAAAAATTACTTTGGAAGTAATTTTATTGGGATGTTAAGGGAGCAACTAAGGTCTTTTTCTAGGAGGATGTTTGGTTGAGGGAGAATCCACTTAGATGGTATGAAGAAATTATATAACGGGCTCAATGAGCTATGGATAACCAAGGAAGACATGTTTGTGACTACTTCAGACTGACTAAGGAATATTGGCAATGACATGTTCAAGAAGCTATAAATAGGGAGATTAAAAGTAATTGGAGGTAGTTAGAAAATAACTAAGAAGAAAAGAAAATATTATTTTTGAGGATGAAGATAGGCCTATTTGGAATGGTGATGAGGGGGGATCTTACAAAGTAAAATATAACTTCAAATTTTTGAATGATGCCCTAATGGATGGATCTCCTCTTCTTTAGAAAAGGAGGTGGTTGAAAGTATAGATCTCAAAACTATCCTTCTTCCTTTTGAGAATTGCTAATAATAGAATCTTAACATTAGATAATCTAAGAAAAATAGGTTTCATGTGTTTTATGTTATAGCAAGGAGGAATCTATGGATCATATCTTCCATCATTGTGATTTTTTCCAAGTAATTTGGAGCAAATTATAGAATAATTTAAGAATCCAATGGGTATCACTTACTTCCCTAAGAGACCTCTTGATCCAATGGGAAAGAAACTCAAATAGAGAATTTCTCAATGAATTCTAGTCCTTTACCGCTTCACACCTATGTTGCGTTGTATAGAAGGAGAGGTATCATCACATATTTTGAAACCATAATAAAACTAAAGTAGAGGTATTCCACATTCTTAAAATTTGTGTTAGTAAGAATTATTCAATTTGTAGGTAACCAAGGGTTGGAAATGATAGTGAAATGATTAAGGTGCTTCAAATTCTCTTCAACGAGGGAAGCAGTAGAGGGAGTAGAAATCCTAAAGCATGAGGTGTTGCCTCCCAATGCAACTATTGAGGAATAAATGCAGCGTGTAATTTTTAGAACCTTATTTAAAAAGAAGAAGATGTAATTTTGCTAATTTTTGGGTTTTTTTGTACTATTCTGACTAGGTATACTTTAGTTTTGTTGGGGTTTCACTAGGGTTTTGTTGTGGTATGATAAATGTATATAACTTATTATGCTTTGGATTTGCTAAAGTATTGTTGGGGATTTATTGTTTTTATGTGGATGTATGAAACTTTACTATAAATAGGTTTTGGGGACCTTCTTTAAAAAATCCACCCCTTTATTTACCTAATAAAATGAAAAGTCCTGATTCACATCTTATGTAAAAGGTATCACTAGGACATCCATGAAATGATGATTGGTTTAACTTAGGTAAAACATCCAAAAATTTACCTAAATATACTAATCTAAGAACTTTTGATCTCATGCTAGTTAGAATCACCATTTTTTTTTTTTGTAATTCTAAGAAAAATAGCTATTATCACAAAACCCCAATAATTATAGCAAAATAAAAGATGGGTGACAGTGGCCAAAAATAGAAAAAGGATGATAATAGCTAAAATTTGTGTTTATGGTCAAGTTTATAAAAACAAAAAAGTTTTATCCCATATGAAAGATCTTAGTAAAATTTGGAAAACATGATGAATATTTTTAAAATGTTGCAATCATGGCCCTCATGTAACTTTTTATTTAAGATTTTATGAATTTTCATAGAATGGACTTATAGGTTGATAATAGACACTATAGGACTAAAATACAACATTAGGGACATGATTACAATATGTATATATATATACACACACACATACATACATACATACATACATATATATACATATATATATATATGTATATATATATATATATGTATATACATATATACATATATATATATGTATATATGTATATACATATATATATATATATATATATACATATATACATATATATATATATATATATACATATATACATATATATATATATATATATATATATATATGTATATACATATATACATATATATGTATATATATATATATATGTATATACATATATACATATATATATATGTATATATGTATATACATATATATATATATATATATACATATATACATATATATATATATATATATATACATATATACATATATATATATATATATATATGTATATACATATATACATATACATATATATATATATATATATATATATATATATGTATACATATATATATGTATACATATATATATATATATATATATACATGTATGTATACATATATATATGTATAGATATATATATATATATATATATATAGATATATATATATATATATATATATATATATATACATATATATATATATATATGTATACATATATATATATATATATGTATACATATATATATATATATATGTATATATATATACGTATATACATATATATATATATATGTATATATATGTATGTATGTATGTATGTGTGTGTGTGTGTGTGCGCGTGTCTATTGTCATGACCCTCCTTTGGTGAACTCTTTATTTTGATGATTGTATGTTTTGCTTAGATTGCTTTACTGATGAATGAATGATTATTTCCAGTTTTAGCTATTCAAGAACATATGAATCCTATGGAAATATGTGATATTTCCATTCACTTATAAATATTAGATAATGACATATTACATTCTGTGAAACATATATTTTACGTTAGAAAATGATACTGCTAATTGATTTATGTTTGCATACGAAAGGGTTTTTCTTGTAGGTATAAGAAGGAACTAACCATCGAGAATGGAATGCCCTAGAGGAAATGATGTGATGGGTTTTTCATAAAAATCCTAGAAGGAAGCAACATGGATTAATATCCCTTATGTTATATTACATGTCTTAAGGTGCATAAAGAAAAGAGAATGCAAGATCAAGTGTGTTCTTGTGTGATGCATAATGGTTGCTAAAATGATAAAATATTGTTCAGAATAAATTACATTATTGTTTGGGTGTTGATTTCTTATTTCCTATTATTGCCTTATTTTTTAAAATAAAAAATAAAAAAATAATGCAACAAAAAAAAATGATTTATTGCTTTAATGGGAGATAATTGGAATCTAACTTCATGTATGTTTGTTGAGTAAAGTTAATGATTGAATATGGGTTCTTTACTACAATGGAGCAGAGAAATGAAGTGGTCATTGGAGAAGTGGTATACGGAGAGACATCCAATCAATAATTATGGCATAGATAGCAATGGTATTACAAAGTATTAGCTATTGGTGGTATCGATACCTAGAGTGGAGAGGGTACTAATATAGTTTGGTTTCTTTACCCTAGAGAAAGAAATTTATTATCTAGAGCCTCTATGTTTCCATAGGATAGAGAAATCAATAGAAAGGTTACCTCCACTACCACAACCATGAGTAGCATATTATTATGGGAAAACTACTAATAGGAGATAAGAGATGAGGGTTCTACACTACAAAAAATTAATGGTTATAGATGGCTATTCAGGTGGTCCCTCTATAACAAACATTGATTGATATGGTGCATATGGAGATAGATTCCCCCTCTCACCTATATATGTAGCCTAAAATGAATAAATTATAATAGACATAAGCATGGTGAGCAATAATAATGAGACACCAAATGAAGGCACTTGTAAAGAGGTATTAGAGGAGGAGAGATTATATGACACAAGTAGCATATCAAGACTAAGACCATCAACATGGTTTAGGTTAGGGTTAACAACACCAACCTATTGACTATGAATATTGACATAGAGGATAGGAGAGATGTGATAAAACTAGTAGTAATCTAGTTATATCCTATAAATTCAATCTCTCATTCATGCTTTTATTTTAATGTTTGTCCTCATTAACATGAATACTTAGATAATTTTATTGTGATGATTGTGATTATTATAAATGTGCATTTAACTTTTCATATTTTTTGGTAATTATGGATACATCCCAATGTTAGTAGGAACTCATTAGATAGTTGTATTGTTCGACCAATAAAGTGGTCATTAACTTTGCTTACCTATATTTCCTATCTCCATTCATAATAGGCCCATTTTATTATCCTATACGCATATGAAACTAAGCATGACATATTGCGGTTATATTATCATAAATATCAAGTGTGACCATACCTAGAACTAGCTATGTGAGAGATAGATAAAACATATATTATGGTAGGAGAGGAGGTAGTGGGAGTATGCATTACAAAAATTGCTAATTTACTAGTATGGGCCTAACTAGACTTCTCTCCCATGTAGTGGAATATACATGTATTATAGTGATTATGTACTAATCATAACCACACTAACACCAATACCTCTAGTAATATTACATAGACATTGAACACTCAATAAAAGGTACCTAAAAGCTAATTTTACTTTGATATTTTTCGAGCCCATTTGTAGCCACCATGTAACCCATAGATATGTACTGAAGTGCTTGGGACATGAGCTATGTACATGGGTTGTTGTAAATATTAGGATTATAGAACTTGATATCAAGATTACTTTGTACTATTATTGATGTGTATACAATCATTTGATATATATATTTGTATCTATATATATATATACATATATGTATATATATATATATATATATATATATATATATATATATATATGTATATATATATATATATGTATATATATATATATATATATATGTATATATATATATATATATATATATGTATATATATATATATATATATATATATGTATATATATATATATATATATATATATGTATATATATATATATATATATGTGTATATATATATATATATATATATATATATATATATATATATATATATATCGTGTGTGTGTGTGTGTGTATTGTCACGAACCTCCTTTGGCAAAATCTTTATTTTGATAATTGTATATTTTGCTTAGATTTATTTACTAATGAATGAGTGATTATTTCTAGTTTTAGGTATTCAAGGACATATGATTCCTATACAAAGATGTGATATTTCCATTCACTTGTGAATATTAGATAATGACATATTACATTCTGTGAAACATATATTTTACATTAGAATATGATACTACTAATTGATTTATGTTTGTATAGGAAAGGGTTTTTCTTGTAGGTATAAGAAGGAACTAACCATCGAGAATGGAATGAACTAGAGGAAATGATGTGATGGGTTTTTCATAAAAAAACTAGAAGCGAGCAACATGGATTAATACCTCTTACGTGATATTACATGTCTTAAGGTGCATAAAGAAAAGAGAATGCAAGATCAAGTGTGTTCTTGTGTGATGCATAATGGTTGCTAAAATGATAAAATATTGTTAGGAATAAATTACATTATTGTTTGGATGTTGATTTCTTATTTCCTATTATTGCCTTATTTTTAAAAGTAAAAAGTAAAAAAATAATGCAACAAAAGAAAATGATTTATTGCTTTAATAGGAGATAATTGGAATCTAGCTTCGTATATGTTTGTTTAGTAGAGTTGATGATTGCATATGGGTTCTTTAAAACAATGGAGCGGAGGAATGAAGTGATTGTTGGAGAAGTGGTATACGGAGAGCCATCCAGTGAAGTGAAGAGAAACCAATGCTTGGGAGATTCTTCTACAAGGAGGAATGAAAAGGTAAAAACAAAAAAAACTTTTCTGTGTGTGGGTTACCATGGCTTGGGAGCAGATGCACACGGGGAAAATATATATTGATACTGAGATCTTGATTGTGGTAAGATTAAGTGAACTTTTTCCATTATGAATTTGATTTACAGTTGGAATTTGATTATGTGAAGAATAGATAGAATACATCCATTTGTTTGAAACCAAATATTTTTACTTGTTGACCCCTGTGTGTAAATAGAGGTGAATGAATATTTGCTTATTTTGATTTTGTGGATATTGTAACATATCCTTTATTGGTTTGAGATAATTAGTTGAATAGGGATTCATTATGAAAGTATTATCTCAATAATAATAAGGCCTTTCATATGTCTTGCCTTTTGACTTTTGTATTTTTGGTGTTCAACCATTTGGGTAGAGTAAAATTATACTATTCACCTTATTGTAGATGAATTGATCAATAGATAAGTTGGGATTTTCTTTAGACATAGTAGAGTTTATGGAATTAACCTACCGAGACCAGTGTAATTTGGAAGTTGTTGATGTAGGTGCTTCCTGGACCCTATTGTGTAATGGAAATAGATTCAGCTTAGATCAGGATTATGCATAGTGGTGAGTATTCACAAATTGGGTAAATATTATGATTTGTAAAATTGAAAGTTGGCAAATATCAAGACCCTTGATATAGGCCCATTCACTTGAAATTTTTAGGACCAATTTTTTCTTAGGGTCAGTTCACCACAACATATATCTAAACATAGGTATATTTATACTAATTGGAAAGTTCTTTTCGATCCTAATATAATGATAGTGTGTTTATGAAGTAGGATTTAGTAGGTCAAAATTTACCCTAAATATGAACTTAATTTTTAGGGATTCAAATACCCCAAATTTTGGTGTCAAGATGATTGATTTGATTTGCTTAGGATTTGTCATGATTCATCTTGATTTCGATTAGGATTCACCACTTTTTACAAGTACATTTTGAGTCTAATCCCTTATGGATAACCCTAGATTAGATTATCTTATTACTGAGTGTGGAATGATTCATGCTGGATTTTATCCTTATCAGTCCTATAATATCATTGTAAATGTTTGGTGAAATGGCTTTCTATTTTTCTAACTAGATGATGTGCATTAGTGAATTTGATATGCGTGTTGTGAGTACAGTGTATCAAGCATGATATGATTTTTTAGGAGAATTTTTCTACCATATGTTAAGCAATCTGGAGGATCATATTGTAATGATATTCTCTTTTGGGTGTCTTTTGATAAAGGAAAGTTCTATTAGAAACTCAAAAAATAATATTTTGTGTATTCTAATGGATCTCAACATTGGGATAGCTTACATATGCTCTGAGATGAATTGGTTGAGTCTCTTAAATAAGGTTTTAGTACTGATTGAACGTTATCTATATTTTATTAAAGGAAATTTGTATTCTATAATGGGAAAATGGAAGTTTTGAATTTATTATTGGGCGAATGAGATTTGTTCTATGTGCAAATGGAGTAGTATTACAGGAATGTTTTTATTCGTACAATGAATGCTATGTGAAATGATTATGTGTGCAAATAGAGATGCATTGTAGTATAGTTTTATATGCAAATAGAAGTACAATATCTATATAATTATGTTGTGAACAAATGTAAAGCTTCATATACATTTGGGAGCCATTTTTGATCCCCAAAATAAGGGCATTCATTCTTGGTGGGTTCAAGGAGGAAATATGCCATAGATCTCCGAGCTCTATCGAGAAATCCTATGATCCAAAACCAATAGTACCTTATAGTAGATGTTACAAGCAATGAAACCCAAGTTGAATCCAAGTACACAGATGTGATAATATTAATAATGAGTTGTTATTGATTATTTCTAGTGATAAAATGATATATATTTATAGTTATATATGTTTTAATGATATAAGTGCTAGCAAACTATGTAAATCAGTCTCGTAGATCGGATTTGTATACTATAATTTATTTTATGTCAGTTGTAAGCAAGGCTAGTTTTTGGAGCTGCATTATTAAGAATAAGATGATTGTATATCTTAAAAAAAAAAGTCTAGCTTTGTAGATTTTAGATTTATTTGGAGCTATTGTAAACATGGATTAAGTGATAATAATGAAGTTGTTGAGGTTTGTATACCTTGATTTATTCTATTCGTAGTTGTAGCAGTTGCTACCAATGATTACGTAGGAATTATTGATTAAATATTAGGTTGACTTATCCCTGGTTATTCTCAGTTTAGTGAAGGTAATCCTGGTTGAGGATGTGACTTAATTAGCCTTGACTCAGTATATCCTTAATGGAAATAAAATTAAAGGTAGCCTCTTCATGAAATAAAGAGTGTAAGTGCTAGAGAATTTTTGAATCTACTAGGTTATCAACTATAATGATTGTGCGAGCATTATTTCATGAACATCATCGATTAGCTCTTTGGGAAAAAGAGAAGGATAGTCAAAATAATTACTACACCCATATAGAAGGACTTATATGGGGGAAAACATAGTTTAATAATGTCTTTTATCGATGGACTGAGAATGGGGTATTAAATTAACATAACCCTTTCAAAAGACAAAAAAGGAAGAGCTATCTCTTTTGGGGGAAATATAGCTTGTCTAGTTAGCACCTAGTGCATTTGCATAAAGGGAACTATGTATACGGTGACTAGTTCATGTTAGGTTCAAAAGAAGCAATCATAGGGAAATCTAATCTAATTAAGAAAATGATTCTATAACTCTTGTAAAAATAAAAATAAAAAACTCTTAGAAATTTGGGGTGTTTATATATATATATATATATATATATATATATAGAGAGAGAGAGAGAGAGAGAGAACATTTATTTCTTCGTTCCACATTATTGTATCTCATTTATTTTTCTCTTAACATTTTACATTCATGATACATGAATTTTATTTACCTAAATTACATCATACTTTCATTATGTGAAAATATTACTTAAAATTTTAAAAAAATATGAAAAATACCATACCATTTTTTAACTAACATGTGTGGATAATATTTCAAGATCATTTAAATGAGCATGTGAAGTGGAATATGATCAAAGTGCAAATGATAGGATTGGGGAACTAGAGTTTCAACTTTAAGATTCTCATTGTCAATAATAAAGAAAATTTATATTATAATTTTATGTTGCACATATTGTTTTGTTTTTATAGGATTCTTATAGCTTTTTTCATAAATGATTCATTTTGTTGTTTATACAATCCATTCATTATTGATATTGAATTGGATAATAAGAACCCATAAATAATTTCAGCATGGGTAATGTTTTTATTAGATTTGGTTTTTCCAAAGGGCAATACAAAGGGTGTGACAAAAAGAAAAATGAAAAAAAAATGATGAGGTCACATTAGGTTCAAATAATATAATATTATTTTTTAGATTTATATACACAGGCTAAATAAAACCAATGCAATCAAACTAATTTATTTATTCTAGGTAATAATAAGTCATTTAATGTAATGAATATTGTAGCATAAATTGAAATGAAATAATAACAAATTAAAATCTGTATACACTAACATATATAATTACAATATTTTAAGCTAACATAGAAAGAAAATATTAATCCAAAATATAATAGCCATCTAAATGCAATGAATAGATAACAAATCCTAACAAAATTCTCTTTTAAATAAAACCATAGTGAAGGGGATCTAGAACCATGGATTATGTATATGGATGGGAAGAATTTAATTATAGTCCATTGATGGAGAAAATGATCTTTGTCTACAAAATATTTTTGTATCTCTTTACCCTACTTTACTAGAGGGTATTGAATAAATAGTTAAAATATTGGAGTACATCTAAAATCTAGAGAAGTTATATGTTTAGATTGAATAGATGAAATTTTAAATTAGATAGAAAATATCAATTAGTGTATGATGGAATTAATAGTTAACATGGGTATTTATAATATAGGATAGAGAGCTTTTACTTTTTAATGACTTTTAGATTAATCATTTTTGATACAATACAATCACAACAATCTATAAAGATAGTGTATCTTCTTAACCTACCATCTAAAGGAATTTCCAAATGCATAATGGATAGAGGAAAATTAAAGAAACGGGAAATTATGAGAGGTGTAGGCCTATGGAGATAGCAAATATTATTATCTAGATATTTTTTTATTGTCTTATAAAAGTACTAACAAAGTTAGTCCATCCTTATCCTATAATTAGAAAGATGAGTACATCACCACCTATAATTGTTAAAATTACTTTTGGAAAGACACTATAATCATGATGATATACTACACATTGAATTATAAAGAGATATATATAGTAACAATACAACTATATGCCATATCATTGAATTCATCCTATAATTCAAGTCATACATGTTCAAATTTTACAATTCATGTGCAAAAGTATACATGGTAAATACATAATCAAAGTTATATAAATAAGAAATATTTCATAATATAGGATAGAAAATAAAATCATACCAACAATGTAAATCTACTTCTAACTATATTCAGCATTGTCTTTGCAAGGCTTAATCACGTTATTAATATCTAGCAACATTATTTGGCTTTGTGTATGCTTGAACAAGAAGTCCATGATGTCATAATACCTATAACTAGATTTAAGCCATACATAGCTAGAGTAGAGTGAATACTTAATTACTCTCATATGTATAAACATCTATAATAAACCATAATTAAGACAATGAATTATCACCCTACCTTCCTTTAATCCCAAAAATAAGAATAATATAATATAAGGCTTCTTATTACTAGCATACCATATAAGAACATAACCACAATAATACATGAAATTTATACTTGACCATACAAGGAATATCATACTTTCATAAAAGAATTGATAAGTATAAATACTTGTAGGTTAGCCACCCACATAGTGGGGTTGGCACTTGTGGATCATTACATCAGTAGGACAACAAGCATCCATATATACAACCTAATGAATCAACATAACCACACAAAAAAACATGAAATGCATAAAATATATCAAATTTTTATTATAGTGTAAAATTTTAAAATATTCATATGAAATATGTCTTAGATCCATGTCTCCAACCCTCATAATTTAGTTTTCATAAATAGAACACATACATTTTTGAAGAATCTATATTTCCAATGGTCACTTATTATTCTAGGGATTAGATCAAGCTTTATTGAGGTTCCACCTTCTTCAATATCTATATCTAAGAATCAAATTCTTCTTTAGATAAGTCATACTTTCTCCAGTCATAAGCATAAAATTTATAAATTTAAATCACACAAAAGCACATATATCCTAACTACACTAGTATTTAAGTTCCTAACAACCTCAGGTTAATTCAACACCATATAAGCTATGCTTAATAAAAAATAATTTATATTCACCTCATTCATTCTCAAATATGCCATGGATACCCCAAAATTAATTTTCAAGAGATAATATCTACCCACTTTTACCTTTTTTTAATCCAAAATATACAAGTTATTGATCATCTCTTCATGTTGGAATCATGGTAGCCTCTAGTACCATTTTCCTAGACCCTTTTTTAGAATCTAGGTAAATTATTTTGAAATTTATTCATAGCAAAAAATAACCTAACATGTAGGGGCACTAGGAATGTCAACCATAATTTCAATAGTTTGCTAGTTCAATATTGATAGTTAAGGCTACAATATAGCCAACATTAGGACCATAAAGTTCAATTATAAATTTAATACCTCACTTGTTCATAAGTACACTCCAAAAGATATTAATAGTATAAGACAACATAACAATATTATTGTCAAACCATAGCCTTTATATTTTAAAGATAACAAATTACCACTAACACATATATCAAATAAATAAAACACAATACTAAAATCAAAATATTGATGCAAGAGCGTCCTTATGTTCACATAATCTTACATCAACTAAAAAAATCTATAGTTCTATGATAATATTTGTGTATTGTACATAATGATCATTTTTTTGGTGGCCCATATGACCATTGCATTAGGGTTCTCTTGATTCATGATGTGAATATTGCTTATCTTTCTATATATGTAGTATCTTGGTTCATTGTTAGGGATCAAATTCCATTTGGGTGAGATTTTTATTTGGGATAGTTTTGGGGTAGAGTTTTATATTAGCTTGATTGTAATGTAGAGAGTATCTATTATAGATATCTAAGGTTTCATGACTATTTATAATATTTCCTTCCATACAAGTAAATAAAACTTTCTATTTCAACTTCTATTGATTCTTCTTTATTTTGTTGTGTAGTCCTACCCTTGCATACCTATTTTTAATTCAACCTGCATACAATGTTACATCAGTTGGTATAAAATATTAGGCTCATATTTCATGGTGTTGACTTGCAAGATTTGTTTAATCTATAGTATTTTTATGGTTATAACTACATTGCAAGTTAATCATAGAGATGTCTTATAGAATTGGAAGAAGATGTGGCACAAACAATATTGATCCACGCATCAATGATCTAGCTGATACGATGAGAAACATCCTAGTGAGACTGGAGGTTGTTGAGGTTATGCAGGGTAGAGGTGTTATAGTGGTGGTTGATATTAGTGAAGATAAGGGGTATGGCCATGATAATAGGAATGGTTCCAAGGATGAGGGTGAGGCCACGCAAAACCACATAGTGGAAGAAATATTTGTGATTATCATAGTGAAGTTTGGAAGCATGTTAAGGTTTTATATTTTAAGCTATGCAAGGAGCTTCAATCTAGAATACTTGGTGGATTGGATTGTTCATCTAGAGATATACTTTGAGTTTAAAGCAATTGAGGACCCTAAAAGAGTCAAGTGCACCACAAATAAGTTGAAATGGCATGTTTCCTTATGGTAGGAATAAATCCAAAATATTTGTGTGCAAAGGGTAAAACACAAAATATCTGCGTGGTATAATATGGTGGTGAATCTTAGAGGAATGTTCCTACTATCTAACTACGTGCATGATTTTGTTGGCAATTTTGGGTACCTTGGGTACATTGCCTTTGCTCAAATGTATAAGTTGTCATTGATGTCAAAAGGCATTTTTGTGTTGATTTCAAAAGAGTGTGATGTCAAGAATATCTTGAGAAGCTTCATTATGTTAAAGGGTTTTTATTAAAACCATGGTGACAAGGCTAAAGGTTTTTCTTAAAACCATTTGGACTCATTAAGGGTTTTTATTAAAACCAAGCTTAACTTAATGCAAAGGTCCATGTGTATTATTAATAATTAAATTAACTCATACCTTTGTCAAAGGTCCAAGTTTAATTTATTATTAATAAAATAATAATTATTATTATTTTAATTATTATTAAAGGGTCTTTCAACCCTTAAGAGTCGCCGATTTATTTCCATCGTTGGAGGAGCGTCGACGTCAATCAATGAAGGATAAATTGCTATATAAGTTGGCATGGTTTTCAAAAGTTAGCACCAACGATTATTATTTGACATCTGCGATTTGTGGTTCTCTGTATTTTTTGATTTGCGCTTGGCATATACGATTTGCATATACTCCGTTTCGCTCGATTTGCTCTTGGCGTCCGTGATTTGCCCTTGCACTGTTTCATCTGATTTGCGCTTGGCGTCCACGGTTTGCAAGTGCTCTATTTCCTTCGAACAACGCTTGGTGACTTGAGTTGAGCTTGCTCTGTGTTTTTGATCTCCGTTTTGACGTCTTAGATATCGTGCTTGTTCTGTGTCTTGGAGACTGTGCCTGGCAAAATCGGATTTAAGCTTGGGCTGCATCCTTACGCTTTGGCTTGATGGCAGTGGATTGTTTGCATGCGGTTTGTGGAAGACGTTTACGTTTTCCAGGTTCTTGGCGTCTCAGAAAGATAAAAGAGAGAGCAGCGGTGTTTTATTTCGTTGGGCACTTGTGACCCAACGACGGTGGCGTTTAAGCGAAAGCGCTAGACGACAGAGGTGCTGAGTTCGATTCTCTTCATTGGGAATTTCTTTTTGGTCGTGGTGTGCATAGAATGGTGGCCGTGAATGCGCGGGAGGTATAAGGTTAAGGTATCTTTTCTGTTTTGACATTGATGTTTAATGTTTAATGTTTATGTGGAGTAATAAGGTGTAAAGAGGTTTTATTTTGTATGTTATTGTACTTTGGTGGTTTTTACTAAGTTGGAGAAATAAGGTGTTATATTTGGATCTTTATTATTGTGTATTATTGTATAGTTGCTAACTCTAATTGGTGGCAAATTGAGAGTTAGTGTTGTGACAGATTTTTAAGTTCTCCTTCTTCATCAAAGTAAAGGTATGGGCAACTTCTTCCATGTATGTTGTTTATGGTATATTTTTTGAAATTGAGTTTGGAGTGAAAAGGTTGTCTACTAGGTATTTTGGTGTAAATCTTATTTTTTGGATATTGAAGATTGCTTATGCATTAAAGTTATTGTTGAACTTTTGGGTGAATGCATAATTCTGGTTGAGGAAGAAGAAGCACTTTTTGCACTAGGGTTTATGTTAATAAGTCTTGCTACTTGCATTGAGATGATGAAACCCTAGTTGTTGGTAAAAAGAATATAAGCATCATTGTTATATGAGATATTGCATGGTTGGCAATTGTTGGGTTGTGTTTCATATTCTTAAGAAAAGCATACTACATCTATCTTATTCTTTTGAGATTGAGTTTGAGTTGAGATTGAGTTGAGATTGAGATTGGGAGTTAAGTATAGAACATATTGGGTCTCTAACAATTCTCTTTATGTTTCTATGAGATTTGAGATTGAGATTTGGAGTTAAGTATAGAACATATTGAGTCTCTAACAATTCTCTTTATGCTTCTATGAGGTTTATGAATTACATTGGGTCTCTAACAATTCTCTTTGTGAGTTCATGCTAAGCAAGTTTTTCTTGGTGAGCTTGTTGAGGTTGTGGACAGGTTCGATGGGGACTTGTGAGCAGGTTTTGGATAGGTTTCGGTGGGGACTTGTGAGCAGGTTTTGGACAGGTTTCGATGGGGACTTGTGAGCAGATTTGGGCAGGTCCTAGCAGAGGACTTGTGAGCTGAGTTTTTGAGAGTTCTATCAGAGAACTTGAGGACAGAAGTGCATTGGTTCTTGAGAAGAACCTGAGGATAGATTTGGCAAGTCTTTGAGAAGGCTTGTGTGTAGAGGATTGATTTGTTCATCGAGTTGGACAGATCTGACAGATAGAGGAAGACTTGTACTAGACCGACTGACTGTGTTTGGTACAGGTAGCTGAGCTATTGTGGACGTGATCATAGAAGGTAGAGGTCTCTTAGGCTAAGCATTGAGGACAAGAGGTCTTCGGTGGAAAGGAGTTCCACGTGCTGGCAAGAGGTAGAGGCAGTTGATCTTCTGAGGGATCATTTCTAGAGTAGAGGGGAAGGTATCTCCTTTGAGCAGAGGCTCATAAATTTAGATTAGGGGAAGGTGTCTCCTTTGGGCCGAGGCTCATAAACATTGTAATTGGGAAGGTTTCCCAAAGAACTTTGAGATAACTTTTAGAGAAAAGTTTTGTGGACGTAGCCCAGGCATTCTGGGTGAACCACGTTAAAATTGGTGTCACTTTGTGGATGATATTGTGCATTGTTTTGATATTGCTTTGGGTATATTGCTTTACTATTTTGAAGTATAAAGGAAAAAGTAAAAAGAGGTCTTATACTTGTTCACCCCCCCTCTCAAGTATAAGCTTGTGTTCTTCAATTGGTATCGGAGCGGGTGCCTTCGAAAAGTTTAACAGCTTGAAGGAAAAGCTAGTAAAGAACACAATGGATCATTCAAGTGGCAATGCAACACCTATTCTTGATGGGTCAGATTTTGGTCTTTGGAGTGCAAGGATGAAGGTTCATCTAATGGCACTTGGGAATGAGGTTTGGGAAGTGATTGAAGATGAGTACACTATTCCTGAACTTGGTCCTAATACTAAAGAAGAAAGGCTCCTACATCACAGCAATTCAAAAGCAATGAATGCAATCTTGAAAGGCTTACGGAAAGCGGATCTCACCAAAGTGATTCACCGCAAGACAGACTAGTGAAATGTGGAATCAATTGAAGGTGGTTCATACAGGTGATACAAATGTCGGAAAGGCCAAGTTGAGACACTTCAAAGGTATGTTTGAACAACTCAAGATGAATGATGATGAAAATATTAGTGACTACATGCTTCGTATGGATGAGGTTGTTAACTCCATGAAAGACTTAGGTCTTGAGCTTGCTGAAAATGATGTTTGTGATAAGATTTTAAGATCTCTTCCTAATAGATTTAGTGAAAATATTTCTGCTATTGAGGAAGCTAAAGATTTGGATAAATTGAAAAAGGATGAGCTCCATAGTATACTTGCAGCATTTGAGTTAAGAACTCAAGTGAAGGTTGATGTCAAGAAAGAGGCAGCTTTCAAGGCTACCAAGAAAGCCAAAGGTAAACAACTTCAAGAGAGTGATGAGTCTTCTAGTGATGAAGAGGCATATTACAACAAGAAAGGCAAGTTCTCTAGAAAACACAAAAATATGAAAAATGTAAGATGTTTCAATTGTGGAAAATTTGGTCATTATGCTACTAACTGTACTATTTCCAAGGATGAAAGTGATGAAGATAAACAGGACTATAAGAGCAAGGATTCTGAAAAGCACAAGCATCATAGGAAAAACAAAGATGAGCACAACAATCAAGGAAAGAGGTATTCTCACAAACACAAGAAGAGTTTCTACCTAGACAAAGCAAGTAAGTGTTCTAGTAGTGATAGTGAAAGTTCTTCAAGTGATGATGAAAATGAGATGTTGTTCATATCAAAAAAAGAGGAAGAACCAAAACATAGATTCATTATCATGAAATGTCTTAGATGTGGAAATTTTGGTCACCTTGAGGATGATTGCACAAATAATGATTTGATTTCTAGTATGTATGAGGATGCTTCAGAAAACTATAAGGAAGATGCATGTATGGTTTTTGAAAAGGGTAGCACCTCTAGTGATAAGAAATCCGAAAAAGACTTTGATGATTCAAAAAGCAAACATATAGAGGAAGGTGAAGTAGATCTTAAAGGTGAACTTATTAGTGCTCTTAGTGCTTTGAAAAAGGAAAGAAAGAAGAATGCTAGACTCAAGGATAAGTTGGATGAATGTTGTATGGAGAGAGATGATCTTATAGAAAGTCTTGACTTCTCTATAGCTAAGACACAAGAACTTAAGGATGAGTTAGAGTCTAAGGTTCTTGAGTATAGTGAGTTAGAACAGAAAATGGCTTCTTTGAAAGAGGAAACTAAAGGGTACAAGGATAAGCTTCACAGGTTTCAAGATAGCTCCAAAAAGGTTAAGTCTCTCATCAAAGGTCAAAGAAAGACAACAGATAAAATAGGTCTTGGTTTTGTTAAGCCTCACAAGGAACAAGTTGGAGAGTCTAGTAAGAGACTCCAAAAGGAAGGAAGTTCTGATGAGGAAAGTATTTCAGATCATGAGTCCTTGAATGATAGATGCACAGAAATAGAAAACAGAATTCAGAATGAGAAGAAGAAGTTTTCAGGGCCTAAGAGGTCAAATAAAGGAAAGTTTCAAGGCAGATGTTTTGCTTGTCACAGGTTTGGTCACATGGCTTCACATTGCATGGCTCAAGTGAAGAAGGTAAATGACAGTTTCAGAGGTGGTAATTTCTTTCAAGGGTATTGCTACTCTTGTCAATAGTTTGGGCACAAGGCAGTTTATTGCAAGGCAAATATCAGGAACAAGTTTGATCAGAAGTTTGGTCGAAGTTTGGTCGAACTTTGGTCGAACGGGTTTGGTCGAAAAGTTTGGTCAGAAGGTTTGGTCAGAACTGGTGGATTCAAAGAACAGGTGTGCCTAAAAGAAATAACATTGTTACGTGTTATAAGTGCAACAATGAAGGTCACACAGTCAGACAGTGTAGAGCTAAAATTCTAGAATACAGGAACAAGAACAGTGGCATGATCAGGTCCAAGGATCAAGGCATGGATAAAAATAGGGATGAGAACAAAAACAAGAACAGTGATAGGAACAGGAATATGGACAAAGAGTTCAAGAGAAGGCCCGACAAGGAAGTTATAGACGCTGATGATGATCAGTGCCTAATGGGAGTTTTACTCCCACCCCAGAATTAATCACCTCATCAGGAGGTGGGGGAGGGACTAAGCTAAGAGGTTAATTCTTAGTCCCGAGCCCCAAAGGTGGCCCTTTGCCATTGATGACAAAGGGGGAGAGATATGAGTAAGGGGGAGAGCTTCAAAGTGAAGAGGAAAGCTTCAAGTCAGGGGGAGCAAAACTTCAAAGGAAGATTCTCAGTTGTTAGCACAGTTGGTTTCAGTTGGTTTCAGTTTTTGCTCTTGAGAAGTGTTGTCAGTAAAGGTTTGCCATCAATGACAAAGGGGGAGATTGTTGGCAATTTTGGGTACCTTGGGTACATTGCCTTTGCTCAAATGTATAAGTTGTCATTGATGTCAAAAGGCATTTTTGTGTTGATTTCAAAAGAGTGTGATGTCAAGAATATCTTGAGAAGCTTCATTATGTTAAAGGGTTTTTATTAAAACCATGGTGACAAGGCTAAAGGTTTTTCTTAAAACCATTTGGACTCATTAAGGGTTTTTATTAAAACCAAGCTTAACTTAATGCAAAGGTCCATGTGTATTATTAATAATTAAATTAACTCATACCTTTGTCAAAGGTCCAAGTTTAATTTATTATTAATAAAATAATAATTATTATTATTTTAATTATTATTAAAGGGTCTTTCAACCCTTAAGAGTCGTCGATTTATTTCCATCGTTGGAGGAGCGCCGAAGTCAATCAGTGAAGGATAAATTGCTATATAAGTTGGCATGGTTTTCAAAAGTTAGCACCAACGATTATTATTTGACATCTATGATTTGTGGCTCTCTGTATTTTTTGATTTGCGCTTGGCATATACGATTTGCATATACTCCGTTTCGCTCGATTTGCTCTTGGCGTCCGTGATTTGCCCTTGCACTGTTTCATCTGATTTGCGCTTGGCGTCCACGGTTTGCAAGTGCTCTATTTCCTTCGAACAGCGCTTGGTGACTTGAGTTGAGCTTGCTCTGTGTTTTCGATCTCCGTTTTGACGTCTTAGATATCACGCTTGTTCTGTGTCTTGGAGACTGTGCCTGGAAAAATCGGATTTAAGCTTGGGCTGCATCCTTACGCTTTGGCTTGACGGCAGTGGATTGTTTGCATGCGGTTTGTGGAAGACGTTTACGTTTTCCAGGTTCTTGGCATCTCAGAAAGATAAAAGAGAGAGCAACGGCATTTTATTTCATTGGGCACTTGTGACCCAACGGCGGTGGCGTTTAAGCGAAAGCGCTAGATGGCATAAGGTGGCGGTGTGCATAGAATGGTGGCCGTGAATGCGCGGGAGGTATAAGGTTAAGGTATCTTTTCTATTTTGACATTGATGTTTAATGTTTAATGTTTATGTGGAGTAATAAGGTGTAAAGAGGTTTTATTTTGTATGTTATTGTACTTTGGTGGTTTTTACTAAGTTGGAGAAATAAGGTGTTATATTTGGATCTTTATTATTGTGTATTATTGTATAGTTGCTAACTCTAATTGGTGGCAAATTGAGAGTTAGTGTTGTGACAAATTTTTAAGTTCTCCTTCTTCATCAAAGTAAAGGTATGGGCAACTTCTTCCATGTATGTTGTTTATGGTATATTTTCTGAAATTGAGTTTGGAGTGAAAAGGTTGTCTACTAGGTATTTTGGTGTAAATCTTATTTTCTGGATATTGAAGATTGCTTATGCATTAAAGTTATTGTTGAACTTTTGGGTGAATGCATAATTCTGGTTGAGGAAGAAGAAGCACTTTTTGCACTAGGGTTTATGTTAATAAGTCTTGCTACTTGCATTGAGATGATGAAACCCTAGTTGTTGGTAAAAAGAATATAAGCATCATTGTTATATGAGATATTGCATGGTTGGCAATTGTTGGGTTGTGTTTCATATTCTTAAGAAAAGCATACTACATCTATCTTATTCTTTTGAGATTGAGTTTGAGTTGAGATTGAGTTGAGATTGAGATTGGGAGTTAAGTATAGAACATATTGGGTCTCTAACAATTCTCTTTATGTTTCTATGAGATTTGAGATTGAGATTTGGAGTTAAGTATAGAACATATTGAGTCTCTAACAATTCTCTTTATGCTTCTATGAGGTTTATGAATTACATTGGGTCTCTAACAATTCTCTTTGTGAGTTCATGCTAAGCAAGTTTTTCTTGGTGAGCTTGCTGAGGTTGTGGACAGGTTTCGGTGGGGACTTGTGAGCAGGTTTTGGACAGGTTTCGGTGGGGACTTGTGAGCAGGTTTTGGACAGGTTTCGGTGGGGACTTGTGAGCAGATTTGGGCAGGTCCTAGCAGAGGACTTGTGAGCTGAGTTTTTGAGAGTTCTATCAGAGAACTTGAGGACAGAAGTGCATTGGTTCTTGAGAAGAACTTGAGGACAGATTTGGCAAGTCTTTGAGAAGGCTTGTGTGTAGAGGATTGATTTGTTCATCGAGTTGGACAGATCTGACAGATAGAGGAAGACTTGTACTAGACCGACTGACTGTGTTTGGTACAGGTAGCTGAGCTGCTGTGGACGTGATCATAGAAGGCAGAGGTCTCTTAGGCTAAGCATTGAGGACAAGAGGTCTTCGGTGGAAAGGAGTTCCACATGCTGGCAAGAGGTAGAGGCAGTTGATCTTCCGAGGGATCATTTCCAGAGCAGAGGGGAAGGTATCTCCTTTGAGCAGAGGCTCATAAATTCAGATTAGGGGAAGGTGTCTCCTTTGGGCCGAGGCTCATAAACATTGTAATTGGGAAGGTTTCCCAAAGAACTTTGAGATAACTTTTAGAGAAAAGTTTTGTGGACGTAGCCCAGGCATTCTGGGTGAACCACGTTAAAATTGGTGTCACTTTGTGGATGATATTGTGCATTGTTTTGATATTGCTTTGGGTATATTGCTTTACTGTTTTGAAGTATAAAGGAAAAATTAAAAGAGGTCTTATACTGTTCACCCCCCCTCTCAGTATAAGCTTGTGTTCTTCAGATTTATTCAATAAACTCTAAAACTTGCATCAAAGATAGACCATTATGTAAGCATACATAGAGGAATTTTATATACTATGCATTCATGCAAGATAGATAGAGGATGACATAGAGAATATCATGATCCTCCATTGGTAGGATTTTCATTGGATGGAATCATGATTTGTTGTGTTATTTTATTTATGAGATGACTAACTATCTCATGATTAGTTTATGCAGTATATATATACTTCATGAAGGAAAATTATGTGTCTTGTTGATGAAATAATTGATTATTTCATGTTTAGTTTCTAAAAATGTGTATTTTATGGGATAGTATGATGTTGCTAATAGATTTTCACTTTTTTAGGAACATGCTCAATCATGGGTGGAAGAAACAATTAACCACCAAGAATGAGAAACCATGAGAAAGCAAAAATATACCAAGTTTTAATATGAAATCTATTACTTCTTGATAATCTTCTATTGCATGTGATTTATTTGATATAATCTTCTTTTGGATGAGACTTTATTTGATATAAAGAGATGTATTGCAAAAATATATAAATGCTTGATTTTATTATTTATTATTTAAAAATCTTACTCAAAATCAGTCCACAAGCCTTCTCAAAGACTTGTCTCAAATCTTCTTAACAAGCTCACATAGAACTTGTCAAATATCATAGAATCATAAAGAGAATTTTTAGAGACTCAATATGTTCTATACTCAATGCTTAATCAATATCTCAATTCAATATCATAGAAGCATAAAGAGAATTGTTAGAGACTCAATATGTTCTATACTCAAATCCCAATATCAAATTAAATCAATCTCATATAAGCATAAATAGAATTGTTAGAGACTCAATATGTTATATACTCAAATCCCAATGTTAACTCAAATCAATCTCATCGAAGCATAAAAAGAATTGTTAGAGACTCAATATGTTCTATTCTCAAATCTCAATCTCAAATCAATTCATAATATAGAATAGTGTGTTTAATGGAACTTGAACAACCACATGCATCCACTTGACTAGGCTCAATAAACTCTACTCAACCAAACACCTCAATGAACAACCATTTCTCACAAACCCTAGTCCAAGAATGTATCAACTAACTCCAAATTTTTCCAATAATGCTCAACCATAAATCTCATATAACAATAGCACTCATGTTCTTCTCTAACTCAAGTTCAAGTTATTTGCATCACCAATTAGCTTTAATAATAATGCTTATAAAAAAAGGTTTAATCACAACTCTCAATCTAGAAAACCTTGAAGCATTAAACCAATCACTTTCGAAAAGGAAACCAAAATCAATCCTTTTCACTCTAAAGGTATTTTATAATCAACCACCATAATAAATCAATAGGATAATGTGCCCATACCATTTATGAATATGAAGAAGCCTCTTTGGAAATCTGCCACAATCACAGTATTATTTTGTCAATCCTCACAAGGGTTAGAGGATCATAAAATAATCAACATTGCTCCACTTCACAATAATATTAACCAAGGTTTTTAATTATAAAAACTTATTAAAAATGAATGCACAACTTCCTTATCACTCCTAAAACCACTTGTACCATAAAATAGAATAAATATAAACATTGCATAACCTTGTCACTCCACAAACCACTTATACCATAAAATAAATCAAATATTTTATATCCTTCCTTTCAACACTTTTACACTTCAAAATTAATCACAAAGCCTTCTTAGGTAATATCCCACATTAATAAAATATCAAACCTTAGCCATATGCAAAAATTAAATCCACTATACTTTCTATGAAAATCAATGCTTAACACAACCTTAGCAAATTTGAAATATTTCATGCACCCAAAAATTTTGGCGATCGAATTATGGCATACCTTTCAAAATGGCTTTGGGTGGTTTCGACCCCGCATTCCTCCTCATCATGCGCCTTAGCACACTCTTTACCTACTGTGTGAGCTAAGCCTCCCACATGGAGGCTTTAAGCCTTTGAGACTTATATTTTTTACTTTTCCACCTATGCCTTGAAACTTGCTCCCTCGTTCCACATGCAGTGCATAAATGAAATCGAAAGGGGGGAATCAAATATTGCGAAGGATGGGATAATCGAATGCGAACAATATATCTTGTCACCTCCTTGGTTGATAAAATCAACCTCTTTAAATATTCTAATCTTTGCATGATAAAATATATGACGTTGGCGGACATGGCAATAAAACTCTTTTATTTAATTTTAAAATTTAAATTTAAATTTTAAATAAATTGAAATTTAAACTAAACATTTAAAATTAAATTTCTCCATCACTAGGGCACCTTTTTCGAGGAAATGAAAATCCAACCCAGGTTTTAATAAAAACCCATTTCAAATTTTCCATCAATGGTTTTAAATAAAACCTTTCCTTACCTTCCTTGGTTTTCATAAAAACCTTTTGCTAAGCTTCCGTTGAAGCTCCTTTTGGAACCAAATGCCATGCATCCCTTCTTTAACCTTTGATCAAAACCTTTGCTTCTCATGAAGCTCTTTGTGGAGAAAAATCATAGCTTACTTACATAGGTCCTTTTGACATCAATGAAATTTTTTGGCTTAGGGACTCAAAATGTCCAACAATATCCCCCTTTGTCATTGATGGCAACCCATATCCTTTTACTGATACCTGAACTTTTTTTCTTCTTCTCCTAGGACTTTGCTCCCCCTATTTCAATGATCTCTCAAATATCAAATCTCTTCCCAATACACAATTCTCTTCCCATTTGAAATCAATGGAAAAGGGTCACCTTTGGGGCTCGGGGTTAAGAATGATCTTCTTAGCTTAGTCCCTCCTCCACCTCCACATGAGGTAGTTAATTATGGGGTGGGATTATTTCTACTCCCCGAAAGCACTATTATTTACCTTTATATTTCTCTCTTCTTCTCTGAGTCTTCTAAATCCTCTCACTTTTTCTTTTCAAGTCATCATCCCTGTTATTGTCATCACTTATGTTCATGTTACTATTCTTGTTCTCATCCATATTCCTGTTTCTGTTCTTGCTCTCATCCATGTTTTTGTTCTTGTTCCTGTTCCTTTTCATGTTCTTGGTCCTGTTCATGTTCCCATCCATGTTCTTGTTCCTATTCATGTTCCTCTTCATGCTTGATCTTGGAATATTTGCTCTACACCATCTTGCTATGTGACCATCGTTGTTGCACTTATAAAACTTAATGTTATTATTCCTTGGAGGTGCAAATGTCTTAGGATTTCTTCTAGTGAAGCCATATCCTCTTTTGTCATGACCCCTGCAGTTCACTGCCTTGTGACTAAACTCATTACATGAGTAGAAATAACCATGGAAAAATTGTCCTTTTCCATATTCATGTCTTTCATATGTCCTGCACTATGAAGCCATGTACCCAAACCTATGATATGAAAAATATATTTCATTGAAGAACCCTTTCCTAGATCCCATTGGTCTCTTAGTCTCTTCTACCTTTTTCATGTTCCATCTATTCCTTACTTGTGCATTGTTACTTTCCTTGTTGAAGTTCCTATTTTCCAACTTCTCCTTAGAAGTATCACTCTCCCTTTTACTTACTTCTTTTGACTCTTCTTCATTTTTGGTGTTTGAGCTTGACTCTCCTTTTTTTGTTTCCTTTTTCCCTTGTTCTTGTTTAGAACTAAGTCATGTCATGGTGACCGATGACCTTTGTGCATTGATAATCCTATCCAATGTCTTTGAATTTTCCTCACACTTATGTAACTTTTCCTTGGAACATTTTACTTCCATCCTTAGTGAAACTATATTATGCTCTAATATTTCACACTATATATTTTGTCTTTAATTTTTGGCCATACCTTCTTCAATCCTTCTTGCTTCTTCAACCATATTTTTGAATTCGGTGAGTTCCTGTAGAAACCTTGCTTGTGATTTCTCATATTCTTGAGATTGAACCCTTAATTATGAGTTATCCCTTTTTAATTCTTCAAGAGTAATCATAAGCCTTTCACATTATATATCTTTTACCTTTGACAGTTTAATCATACCTTCTTCAACTCTTCTTGCTTTTTCAACCTTATCTCTCAAGTCAGAGATATCATGTAGAAGCTTTGTCTTACATTTCTCATATTCTTGAATTTGAGCCTTCAATTCTAAATTCTCCCTTTTCAATTCACCTAGTTCCTTAAGAATGACTTCCTCCTTTTCTTTTTTTGAATGTTCAACTTCTTCAATTTCTTCCATTATCCAAAGTGGATTTTATTCTTTATACCTACTTCCACTATTCCTGTTACCTTTTTCTCACTCATTCTTTAGAACTTCAAATCTGAGAGAATCATCTTCATATTCAATGCTATCAAACCCATTGTAATAACTTGCATCATGACCTAGTTGACCACAAATAAAAATTTCTTGTGGAAAATAAGTTGCATGGTGACCTATGTTCCCACATCGGGTACAAAACTTTATCAGTCTAGATAATTCTACATTACTTGATTCATCTCTTAAATCTATTTCGATTTGTCCTCCCAACACAACAATATTAAACTCATCTTCCTTTTCTTTCATTACCATAGGTGTTATTTTCTTCTTGTGTCTCATGCTTCTAATCTTGCCTTTCTTTGCCATTTGTGTTCTTGTAGGATATTCCTTCAAGTTGTTAAACTTATTTTGAAGGAACCGGATCTGATACCAATTGAAGAACACAAGCTTATAATGAGAGGGGGGGTGAATAGTATAAGACCACTTTTTACTTTTCTTTCCCAAACAATATTAATCAATATAATCAATGCAATATCAATAGAAATAACCAAATCAACACACAAATCATCACACACAATAGAGACACCATGATTTATGTGGTTCACCCAATGCGGGCTACTCCATAGAGACAATATTTTACTAAAATTTCCTCAATAAATATCTTTTGGGAATCCTTCCCAATTACAATATTTACGGACCTATGTCCAAAGGAGATGTTGATCCTCTAATCTCAATTTTGTGGATCTCTTCCATAGGAGAACTCTTTCCCCTTCTGCTCTTCCTAGTGATCTTCTAGAATACTTTATCTCTCTAATGCACTGACTAGTAGATATCTCTCCACTTCAAGACTCCTCACTCAGATTTATCTTCAATTGTCCTTACTACTAGATCTCTATCCACTAAGAATCTATCCTTTGTACTCTATCACCTCCAAAGATCTGTATCAATACTGTACTAAACACAGTTTAGTTGGTCTGGCATTGCTTTACTCAATCTATTGCACCAAACATAATATATTTGATCTAATACAATTTTTTTCAATAGGTCCACACAAAACCTTCTCAAATATTATTAATAGGTCCACTAATAACCTGCTCAAATCTTCTCAATAGGTCCATATAAAACCTGCTTAAATGTTCTCAATATGTCCACACAAAACCTTCTCAAATCCGCTCAACAAGTCCACACAAAACCTACTCAAATTTTCTCAATAGGTCCACTCAGAAATTGCTCAAATATGCTCAACAAGATCACTCAAAACTTGTCCAAATATGCTCAACAATATCACTTAGAACTTGTCCAAATTTTCTCAATAAGCTCACTCAAATCTTGTCCAAGTCTTCTCAACAAGCTCACTCAGAACTTGTCTAAATCTACTCAACAAGCTCACTCAGAACTTGTCTAAATCTACTCAATAAGTCCACAAGCCTTCCCAATGACTTTTCTCAAATATACTTAACAAGCTCACATGAAACGTGTCAAATCTCATAGAATCATAAATAGAATTGTTAGAGACTCAATATGTTCTATACTCAATGCTTAATCAATATCTCAATTCAATATCATAGAAGCATAAAGAGAATTGTTAGAGACTCAATATGTTCTATACTCAAATCCCAATCTCAACTTAAATCAATCTCATAGAAGCATAAAGAGAATTTTTAGAGACTCAATATGTTCTATACTCAAATCCCAATATCAAATCAAATCAATATCATAGAAGCATAAAGAGAATTGTTAGAGACTCAATATGTTCTATTCTCAAATCTCAATCTCAACTCAATTCAGAATATAGAATATTTTGTTTCATGGAAATTGAACAACCACATGCATCCACTTGACTAGGCTCAATAAACTCTACTCAACCAAACACCTCAAGGAACAACTATTTCTCACAAACCCTAGTCCAAGCATGTATCAACTAACTCAAAATGTTTCCAAAAATACTCAACCACAAATCTCACATAACAATGACACTCATGTTCTTCTCTAACTCAAGTTCAAGTTCTTTGCATCACCAATTGGCTTCAACAACAATGCTTATAAAATAAGGTTTAATCACAACTCTCAATCCAGAAAACCTTGAAGCATTAAACCAATCACTTTCGAAAAGGAAACCATAATCAATCCTTTTCACTCCATAGGTATTTTATAATCGACCACCATAATCAATAAATAGAAGAATTTGTCCATACCTTTTATGAATATGAAGAAGCCTCTTTGGAAATATGCCATAATCACAATATTCTTTTGCCAATCCTCACAAGGGTTAGAGGATCACAAAATAATCAACATTACTCCACTTCACAATAATATTCACCAAGGCTTTTAATTAGAAAACCTTCTTAAGAATTAATGCACAACTTACTTATCACTCCTAAAAAAACTTGTACCATAAAATAGAATAAATCAAAACATTGCATAATCTTGTCACTCCAAAAATAACTTATACCATAAAATAAATCAAATATTTTATATCCTTCCTTTCAACCTTTTGCACTTAAAAAATAATCACAAATCTTTCTTAGGCAATATCCCACATTAATAAAATATCAAACCTTAGTCATATTCAAAAATTAAATCCACTATACTCTCCATGAAAATCAACACTTAACATAACCTTAGCAAATTTGAAATATTTTATGCACCTAAAAATTTCAACGATTGAATTATGGCATACCTTGCAAAATGGCTTCCGGTGGTTTTGACCCTGCGTTCCTCCTCGTTGTGCACCTTAGCGCACTCTCTACCCATCGTGTGTGCTAGGCCTCCCATGTGGAGGCTTTAAGCCTTTGAGACTTGTATTTTTGTCATCTCCACCTATTCCTTGAAAATTGCTCCCTCATTCCACGTGCAATGCACAAATGAAATTAGAAGGGGGGAATTGATGATTGTGAAGGAGGGGATAATAAAATGTGGAAAATATATCTTGTCACCTCCTTGGTTGATAAAATCAACCCCTTTAAATATTCTAACCTTTGCATGATAAAATATATGACGTCGACGGACATGGCAGGAAAAATATTTTATTTAATTTTAAAATTAAAATTTAAACTAAACCTTTAAAATTAAATTTCTCCATCACCGGGGCACATTTTTTGATGAAACGAAAAGACAACCTAGGTTTTAAGAAAAACCCATTTCAAATCTTCCATTCATGGTTTTAAATAAATCATTTCCTTGTCTTCCTTGGTTTTCATAAAAACCTTTTTCTAAGCTTCCCTTGAAGCTCCTTTTGGAACCAAATGCCATGCATCCCTTCTTGAACCTTTGATCAAAACCTTTGCTTCTCATGAAGCTATTTGTGGAGAAAAATCATAATGCTTACTTACATAGGTCATTTTGATATCAATGACAACTTTTAGCTTAGGGACTCAAAATATCCAACATCTTGAAAGGGAATGTGTGCTAAGTAGGGACTTTAGACCTTAGGTGTGGTAAGTTTTAAATTTGGTTTTGCTTCATGGAGATATTTCATCATCAAACAAATAATAAAATATCTAAGTTTCATTTTATAACATTGTGTAGAGCGTTGGAGTGATTTTATAGTATTTATATATGCATTCATCATTACTTGTTGGAATGGAATTGTTAATTCATGCTTCAAATGAGGGCAAGAACATGTATAGTGGAGAGGGACATTAGTATCACCCACCATAATGCCCAGATGAAATTATATGAAGGAAAGGAAGGTAGTACATCTCTTGAGAATATTATGGAAGGAAAAAAGGGAGACATAGTAGAGAATGAAGGAAAAAAATGAGTTGTTGTTACATAGGAAATATTGGACTTTTCACCTAATTTTTTTTTCTAAAGACTGGATGTGATTTCTAGGTAGCAATCGAAAGTTTACTTATTTGGCTCAAAAATTTGAGATGATGGTTCTTTAATTTAGTTTGTATTTATGCTTATAATTTGTGTGTATGTTCATTGGATTGATTTTTTTCTTTATAAAATGAAGAAATATGAACACCCTCTATATCTGCACACTTTTCGTCTGTGTGTATCCAATATGTTGCTGGGTTGGAGCACCTTTCATATCGGTCGAAATGCATCCTCTAAAATAGATTTTTACCTCTTATTTGCTTAGTTTAAGAACATTTGAACTAATCATTAAATGAGTTGTTACTATTTTTTAGGATTTTGGCTATAGATATTGATTATCTAGATTTGACCATGCTACATGATGGAAAAATTATAGAAAATAATCCTCTTACAATGAATGGCTTAAGTTAAATTTCCATAGTATATATGTAGGAAAGGGATTTGGAGGATGGTATTCATATACATTGTTAGAGGGTCATTGGTGTATGACGTCTTGAGTTAGTATTTGCATTCTTTAAATAAAAAAAAAAACTAAAAATCTATATAGAATGGTAACTAGCTCTTAGTTAAAGTATTAGATATACTATGGAGGTTGAGTTGGAAGTGGATGTTCGTATGGGTATAGAAATTAACGCTTTGACTAATGCAACCACTAATATTTTTATAGAGTTACCTAGTACTACCATAATTATATATTCTTTATTTAGGAAGGAATATGAGAATATTGTGTTTATCATCCAGAGGTTGGTTAGCTAGAGCAACACGGGGTCTGCTGCTACGCGTTCGTTCAAAGTTGAAGAAGAAAAGGTGTAGTATTAAGCCTTCTTTGTGTGACGTGGAAGTTCCTTCAATAATGTAACCAAATGATATTTGCATATCAAGGATTGTTGTAGTTTCTTATTATTTAATTCCATCATCATATCCTTCACATTTATATTCCATGCAATTAGAATGATCTTTTGGGATTCATAGTAGAGCACACTCATCACCTCCATTTGTATGATGAATTTTACATGATTTGTCTTCCAGGTGTATGAAGTGATATTTTATATTTAACTCCACTTATACAGATGTGGAATTTATTTTTTTTATAATGAAGGGTTTTGGGGCCCTTCTAATTATAAAATTTAAAATAAAGTTCTTACACCTTGAATCATGTGGCCTAGGCCTACTATTTTTTATAGCATGGGAATTATCTTTAGAATTTTATCCCTAAATAAAGTAAGGAGCATAATGTTGTAGTCTATCAAGCAACACATGATAGTATATATCATGGCCTACATAGAATTATTACATTTAACAAATAGGGGAATACGAACCACCAGAATTTGAAAACAAGTTGTATTTGTTTACATATGGATTGATTCTCATTGTAAAACCATAAGAAAACTAGAATTATTATGTGGATAGGAAAGGCATCATGAGGTACCATTGAATTTTAAGATTATAAATAGGGAAATTTAACCCATGTCAAATTCCCTATCTCTTCTATCATACATAAATTTACCCCTATTTCAAAGTATATCCTTCTCATTACATGTGCCAACTAATTTGGTATATGTTACCCCTTTTCCATGATTTTGTGATCTAGTGGCCAACCTGGATATTCGTAGAATCTGGAAACCTAATTCCTGCCAAGTTGACCATTTGGATTTCATCCCAAATTAACCAATAGTCAAATATTGATGATTACATGGCCTAGCCATCAAGCCATAAATAGGCTTAATTTGGAAAATTTTGAAATTAGCCCAAGCTAGCCTGATTTGGCATCATAGATCTCACAAAAATTAATCTATTCTATGTCAAACAGAGCCATTAAAATCATGATCTAGCCTTCATAATTTGTTGGATAGTTGGATAGTTTAGTAGTGAATTTATAGGCTGAATAATAAATTAAGGTCTTATGAATAAAATTATGGTACTTATTTTTATGATATAGAGAGCATAGATCTAATATTTTTCTTTTAGGTCTGATAAGCTAAAATAGAGTCTATTTGCTACCATGAAGATTAGTTGTAGGGAAAGTCTTTCTATCACTTAGATCCACCATTTTACCATTACTATTCAAGTATCCAATGTCCTGATTCATTACGCAATCCACTGTAAGTTCCCTTCATAATCCTTAGATTATCATTTAATTGCATTTCATGATGAAAATTTGTTATTTTCTTCTAATATAGCAAATTCATGCCTTGACAATCATTAAATTTGTGAATCATGTATTCATGGATGGGCCACAAATTTTTGAAAGTGCAGATCTAGGGGAAAATCACACTTCCAGATTTATAATCTCATATACATATCACTTTATATTAATTTGCATTCAATAATACTTAATCATCCTTAGATTCCATTTGCATATTCAATCTAGATTTAGATCTATGCATGCTTTTGTTATTCAATTTTCTTATGCAAGGTTGTTTAATAGACCTAGGGGATTTTATTGTTGCACCATCAAGAATTAGATCTATAGTGGCTTAAGCAGATCCCAAAATTCTAATTTATAAATTTAAGGATCTTGTATAAAAGTTCTTTGCAGATAGTTTTTGGACACAATTTTGTGGGCTAGACGACAAAGCATGAATTCGTTTATAGGCCACGTATTCATCTGCACTAATTTTATGTATGATGTAATTATTATAGATACCACTCATGCTATTTTATTTCTATTTTGGATATTCATATTATTGTTTTACTTTAAATTTGTGCACTTACTAAAATAAAAGGGTAAATATGAAAGAAAAGAATAGATAATTCATCATGGTCACTTGCATTTGGATCTAGAATATTTATTGCTTTTCTTGAAATGCAAAATGTATGTAGCATAGGTTTAGCTAAATTTTATCTAAAACCTAGATGTATGCAAATCAAATAAAACATTAAAATTTCATAATGTATAGACTCAATAATGGTCTTTAAATATTCCTTTGTGAACCCACCACAATTCATCGACAAACACCAAATAGGGTACGACATAAGTATCTCTCATCTGAGGTGTCAATACTATATTTTCCATACCCATTCCAAGCATGGATCCATTAGCCTAAAGGAAAGGGGTGTAAAAATTTAGAGTCTACAAAGATATGGATAAATTTAAACAAATAAAATGAATGAATATTTTATTTTGTAGACCCACAAAAAGTATGAAACTCTTTATTTGGATGTAAAGATAATATGGGTCATTTTTACTCAATGCAAGGATCAAACAATTTATGAAAATAATAAAGAGAATAATTTTAATGTTGGTTTTATTCCCCATGTGGGTTCCAAGGATAAATGTGATGTTTTGAGAATAAGTGTGATGTCTTTTTTTATGGTGTATTATGATTGTGATGATATTGAAATGTTTATGCTTTCCAAATACATGGGGTATTTCATTATGGTTATATATTCATGGTTATGCATCAATTGGTAGACATTAAATCTACAATATATTTATAAGCCTTGCAAGATCTACTTTGATAATGTAATTGGAAACGAATGTACTATGGTTTAAAAGGAACTTGGAATATTCTCATGTTTTCCTTATTCTAGATATTAATCTTATTTGCAACCCCCTTAGGGGACATATAATGTATATGTGGGATGAGGATTCACTTAAGAGATACTCATATTTAATTAAGTATCTACATTTAAGATAATAGAAAGGAAAGAATGAGTAAAATTTATTTCACTAGAAAATAAAGATCTCTCATGACGAATGTGAGTGGCTTGGATAATAGGTCCGAATATTGTATTTGGAATAAATGGGTCTTGGTTTAGAAAAAACATTAGATAATTTCTTATGAGCATTATATTAGAAATAGGATTTACTTGACAAAATTTTTGAAGTGCAAATATGATACAATTTGTGATGATGGTTCACTTAAGGTAGTCCACATGCTTATATATGCTACTACATCATTAGTTGTGAAAAAAGAATAATTAGAATATGTTAATAGGGATAAGTTATTAAGATGAATATTAATGGCATGAGTAGATATATGATGGATTAATGCACTTATATTTAGAATTAAGAAAGACCTAATGGGAAAGACTAGCTCATCATGGTGGTGATATTGATAGCCTGCTCTCGACATGCATAGTACATCTACATAGATAAACTTATGTATGATGTAGATATTGGCATTATCCTTAAATTAACTAAAGGGAATATGTTAGCTCATTGGTGGGATGGTTTTGATAGCTTTAAACTTGCACCTTACCTAGTACACTTACATAGATAGATATGTGTAAGATGTAGATATGGGTATATCTTGTGATGGATTCAGTAGAAGTGAAAGTGATCCACAAGAAATACAAATGTTCAATTAAGGGACACTAAGATATTGAATAGATTCCATGCTTTGATTAAAAAAAAATATGTTCTTGGTTAAGATAGAAAAATTAGGTTATGACATTTGGTATCAAATCTCATGGTTGTAGGACTATAATATTTCCTACATAAGATTATATGAGTATTAGGATACATACTCACTTAGGGGCTATACCTCACATGGATAGGGTAACTGATGGTAACCAATTCCATTTTATTAGTTAAAATAACTAGATATTTATTTAATTAGTTAAGTGATACAATTCAAACATGAAATTTTGACCTAATCCCTACTATTTTTCCTTTGTGTGGCCAAGGACAATGAAACCAAAGAGAAGAATATGGAATGATGCCCCATCAGTGAGGTAGACATGATGAACTAATGTTGAGGTTAGGACCCCTTATATAGGTATAGATGATACTAATAATGAGAGAGGATACTTTAGTACAATAGATGCTATACTTCATAAACATATGGAAATAAAGAAGCAATTATTGGAAACCATAGCAAATTAGGATTCATAGGCTAGGAGATCTAGAGTTATATAGGCTAATTAACCTCTTAAAAAAGTATAATAGCTTAGAATTATATTAGAATTAGAAATGGGTAATGATTTGAAGCATGCAATGTCCTCTAAGTTTAATGAAGAGGAATATGATGATGCAGTAAAAGCCTGGCTAAAGAAATTGAAAACCTTCTACAATATGAAGAATTACTCCACTGGGATCTAAACGTCCTATGCCACCTTACACATAGAAGGTGATAGTTTGGCTTGGTGGAAAAATTTTCATGGGAAACAAGAAATTGAGATAGTGATTGATTTGAAATGGGAGGACTTTGTGATACCTTTAAATTTGAATAATTCACCAATATTCGATAGGGAAATAAGATGGTGGAGGCTTATTATAAAAAAATTGTTAAGTTGTTAAAATATGTATCTATTTACAATTATAATATGAATATTCATAAATTCATACTAGGAGTAGATCTTGGGATAGGAAATGAAGTGAACATGCGAGAGCCTAACACTCTACAAAAGACCTATGACTTGGCTAGGAAAGCTAGGATTTATCTTAAGACCTATTTTTATTATGAAGTATATTCTGAGCAAGAAAAATAGGCACTCAAGAAAAGACCAATGTAGGTTTCATGAAATGGGAGAGAGAAAAGATAAAAAAAATTTCCCAAGGCTAGGAAAAAAGGAATATCAAGAAACATGGAAAGTTTAGGAAGAAATTTTGAGGAAGGAATAATAATCGTAATAATGATAATGACAAGTCACCATAAAAAGGGTAGACTAATCCTAAACTAGTAGTGAAATTAGAGGGATGGATGTAGAAAACACATCCAAAACCTAAGGTAGGATACTTTGATTATGGAGGTCCACATTATGCCAACCATTGCCTGCTCAAAGAAAGACCAAGTTCTAAGGGAAAGGAACCACATACAAAGAACCTATGCATTGTTAGGCCTTATATGAAATGAACACAATAATATATATTACAAATGAAACAGGGTTACAATATATAGGCATAATCCTATATGAAATGCATGACACTTGTCAAGTGAAACTGACAAGTGTCAAGGAAGGCATAGTGCACATTACATTAATTCTAACATTCCCCCTTAATGTGCACTATCCTAACTAAAAAAAAACAAGTCAACATTAGGTAACATTTCCCCTTAATGTTGACTTCTCTAAAAAAAATTCTACATCCTCCTTTATTGTTGATTTGGTCTAGGCTCATGCTTTTTGCGCTTGGATCTTCAACTATGAATAATTCTAGATTCACTGTGTATACATCTCGATATTTTGCCTCAGGGTCAGCCTCTTCCATGGTATGTTGCCACTGGGTTAGTTGTCTAAGTGCCTCGGGGTCATCATGGGTGCCTCAGGGTCAACCACTTCTGGGTCTGTTGCCTCTGTAGGTCATCCTCAGAGGATGTTTCCTCTCGTAGGTCACTGACTAGCTCCACCATGAATATCAAATCCCTCCTCATGGTGAACTCAATCTAGAAGGTGTTGGTCTTTGCAAAAAATGCACCTTAATACATAAGAAAAAAAGAGCCATGAAATACAATAAAATGAGCCATAGAAGCCAAATATAGACGAGAAGAAGAAAGAATAAAAGAAGAGAATATTTTGAAGTGTCTTTGTCTGTAGTCTTCAGAAGTAGATCCGAAAAAAGCCTCGGATAGAGTCTAGGGTGTCTATGTCTGTAGTCCCTAGAATAAGTGTCCTTATTGTAGTCACCTCATCTTACCGGAATGCATGGGTAACTAGCCGCTACATCCGCCAAGTAGAAAGAGGATACTACTAGATACTAGGTTCACTTACAAGTGCCTTGGGAGTGTCGGGTTCAACCAAGAGTGCACTCCAAGGTAGAAAAAAAATTGAGGCTAAAAAACTCAATTGAAATAGCCTCAAAATTACAATATGACACCACCATTATGTTCGTCACAGAAAAACGTTTCCAATGACTATAAATACCCCTATACTTGGGTTTGAATGGGGCCTTTAACTTGCTAAAAAAAGCAATAGCATGCCTCTCTTGGTAGTAAAATAAACCTCAAGAATAAAAAATTCCCGGCATCGCACTCTGGCGGCATAAAAACAGTCTCAGTTTCCCTTGTAGGGGAATTACATGGGCCATGTGGGCCTTCCACATTCCACTTCCATGTGGAAAAAATATTTTTAAAAAACTTCCAGCCTTCCAATAAAGAAAATGCCCCTCATTTTAAATAAAGTGTCCATAAAGTGGCTCCTCCACTAAGATAGAATATGCCTCTTTTACAACTTGCATTAAAAAATATGGTTCCTCCACTTTAATAAAGAAACATTGCCCTCATAATAAATCAAAACATATGTAATTTTTAAAACTGCAATATTTCCTCCTGATTGTTCTCGCCTGTCAATCATGCCAAAAATCATCACCGCTCATTGCTTTTCCACCATGGACTCCACTTTTGTTGTTATCTCTACCTGGGGCTGCATCATTCGCGATAGCAGATCGACAACCACGGTGCTAGGTAGGCCACACGTCCACTGTGCTACATTGGCAGGGAATTGCGGATCATGGTTGTGAATCGCTACATCTCATACTTGAAGCTCATCTCGAAGCTCTCCAAGATCTATGGGAGCAACATTACACCCAAGTACCAGCTCCCCAATGAGAAAACCTCGACGACTTCTCTCTGTCATGATCGACAAGGATTTGTGCCCACGATCACCATACCTGCACAATGCGAATACAGAACGATCACTCCACTTTTAACGTTGAATGCTAAATTCATGATCGGTTGTTGCCTCTCCATCAGAACCACATTTGGTGAAGAATTCAAGGGCCAGGTTATCACATACGACAAAGTTTCCAACAATGTTGTTCTTCAAGAAGCAGGAGGAAGTGGGCCTCGTCGTAACTTACAATTTTTGAAAGCAAATTTCATCAAGGATTTTTCATTGCTAAGTCAAGAAGAGGATCACCATGGAAATATATGTCCTTGCATCTAGGGAAAGACGCTGGCGACTCGAACCCTCGATGTAGAACCATATTTTACACACCAACGAGCACTTTTTTTGGTCGTCGAAGCCGAGGCTGTGAAAAATATAGGCCAGGCATTTGTTCAAAAGATTCACAGTATAATCCATTCCATAGATTTCTTTGCTCTCCTCATGTTTGTCATAGTGGACTATCGCAGAAGAAGCCCCCTACCACCAGGAATGGAGATAGGTTTGCCATTGGCCCCCAGCTCTGATAGTAAGTATATAAAGTTGTTGTCACCGACGATTCCAAATCCCCCCGACGCCTACGTCGTCAGCTTCCATGACTTCGTCGTCATTTTAAAAGTCGCGTAGTGGGGTACAATATCTTCCAAGCTAGAATTCTACGAAGAATTCAGCTGCTACAATTGTTGGACTTTGCTAGGGATCACCGCCTCAGGACGTCCCATGTTTGATTCTCTGTAATTAAGCATTTTTTTTATTTTATTTGGTGGATGCTAGGGCAATATATTTCGGGCCTTGGAGAAGGATTTGAATTAAGGGAGTATTTGAGGGGTTCAAGCTATATTTGTGCGTCTGTCAATGATTTGGAGATTTTCTACCATCGTGGCATAGGGGGCATAACATCTTCCAAGCCAAAATTGTACGAAGAATTCAGCTGCTGCAGGTCACCTGAATTATAGCACCTGATTGTTCTGGATGATGAAAGGGTGCCCTCACCCGCTTTGAGCTACCGTATATCCAACAATGTCAGAAGACCTACATGGGCCGCACAATGTCTTCCAAGCTTGTAGTCTAGAAAATTAACCGCTATAGTCTAGAAAATTTAGCTGATCCATTTGCACTGCTTGCTGGCCATTATTGCGCACTCCTGCAGTTCTACTACATCTTTTTCCAAAAAAAAATTCCACACGGCACCAAATTTGCCAATTTTCCTCCTTCGAGTATGTCATGCACGGGCCTCTGTCTCCCAAAAAAATCTATTGCGTAACAAAGAAATCGGGGGCTTATCATCCTCGTCACTTGATGAAGATGAATCCGCGCTCTTCCCATGAACTTTCTCAGCAATATTATCAATATTCTCCATAACAGAGTTCACAGCAGACTCCTTTTCCTCTCCATTTTCCCCCATCGGGTTCTCAGGTTCAAATCCTCCCAAGAACAATTCCACAAGAAAGTATGCGAACAATATAATTTTGAAATGAACATTTATTGACAATCAAATTAAAGCATATGTTGTCCCATCTCTGTACATGCCATCTCACTCCAAAGTGCCAAAAAAATGGTCATGGTTGTTTACGAACTCATAGAGACTTCGACAACACTCACAACAAATGAAGGTAGTAGTCCACCCATACTTCCCCAATAACTTAGTCTTAAAAAAAAATTGGCACCCATTTAATCTTCCAACTTCTGGTTTCTGATCCATCCAAGGATGGAGAGCATACTCCCTAGTTTTCAAAAAAAAAAAGAGGAGCTAAAAAAAATGGGGGAAAAATGATGAGGGGGGATTTCCATGAGGGAAATCCCCCCTCAAGGGGTTTCACAGGGCAGGGAAAGCCTGCTCTGATACCAAATGTTAGGCCTTATATAAAATGAACACAATAAGATATATTACAAATGAAACAGGGTTACAATATATAGGCATAAGCCTATATGAAATGCATGACACTTTTCAAGTGAAACTGACAAGTGTCAAGGAAGGAATAGTGCACATTACATTAATTCTAACATGCATAAGGAACATATTCACAAGATTTACGTAGCAATAGGAAGTCAAAATATAGAAGGAAAAGCTACTCCTTTGATTATAAAAGGTAATATTTTTGGAATAAATATTAAAATTTTGATAGATAGTGGAGATACAAATAGCTTTGTTTCTACTAGTTTAACTAAGGATATATTAGAAAGGCTAGGAATATTAGCACATGGATGGAATGTCAAGTATGGTTCAGGATAAACCTACTTTGTGAATCAATGTTATCCTATGATAAAAATTACCTTACCTAGTGGTACGATCATTGGGTATATTTATGTAGCATCACTACATGCTTTTGATGTAGTCTTAGGAATGGATTGGTTACAAGAATGTAAGGCTCTGATCAATTTCTAGGATAGATGGATTTAGTATTCTGAAGATGACTAGAGGGTGTATATCCTGCAAGGGGAATTTCAACCCAGGTCCTTTCAAAAATACAACTTAATAAAGCCATTAAAAAATAAGGAACTATTTATGTAGTTAAGTTAAACGAAATTGAAAATAAAAATAAGGAAGATGTGTTTGGGAAACATTGAGTGCTTTAGGAATATAGAGATGTATTTCCAATGGATTTACTTGGACTACTTCCTAAATGTGAATTTGATTTTATAATTGAGCTAAAACCCAGGAGAGAGTCTATTCATAGGAATCCTTCTATAATTAATCCCATTGAGATGCAAGAGCTAAAGGTATAGATTCAAGTGTTACTGGAGAATGGATTGATCAAGTCGAGTTTGTCACCATGGGGTGCACAGTGTTGTTTTTTAAGAAAAAGAATGGTTCTTTGTGCTTATGCATATATTATAGGATGCTCAATAAGGAAACTCTTAAAAATAGGTATCCTCTACCTAGAATTGAAGATATTTTTGATCATCTAAGGGATGTTCCCATATTCTCAAAGATCGATCTGAAATTTGGATATCATCAATTCAGAATCAGTGAATAGAATAACCTTGAGACAACATTTAAAACTCGATATGAACATTATAAGTTTACAGTTCTACCTTTTGGACTGTCAAATATTGTAGCAACATTCATGAACTTGATGAATACAATTTTTAAAAATCTTCTGGATTAATTCATCCTTATATTTTTGGATGATTTTTTGGTATATTCTAGAAATAATTTAGAGCATGATAGACATCTTAGAATTATGCTACATTTACTAAGGAAGAATCAAATATATGGGAATATATGTAAGTCTAAATTCTATGTGTTATAAGTACAATACTTAGGACATATAGTATCATATGAAGAGATAGGAGTGGATCCCAAGAATATAAAAGATATACTAAATTGGTCGATGCCCACAAATGTGATTGAAGTGTAGAGCTTCATGGGTTTGACAAGATATTATAGATGTTATAATAATGATTACTCCAAGATAGCTTTTACAATAACTAATATTGAGAGGAAATGGAAGGTATTCAAGTGGATAGATAAGTGTGAGGTAATTTTTGAGTTTCTCAAGAAAAATCTCACTATGACACCTATTTTAAAGAATCCATATCCTTAGGGTAATATTTTAGTATGCATATATGAATCTTTAGAAGGATTGTATGGAGTGCTCTCACAGGATGGATAAATTATAGCTTATGGATCAAGAAATCTCAAGAGGTACAAGATCAACTATGCTACTCATGACCTAGAATTTACAGTAATTGTATACACTCAAAGTCTGGTGACACTATCTGATGGGAAGACCTTTCAAATTGAGAACTGACCATCAAAGTTTAAAGTATATATTTACTCAACCTTTGATTTTTTCTAGGCAAAGGATATGGATGGATTTTCTCATAAATTATTATTTTGGAATCAAATACATTAAATAAAAGTAAAATAAGGTTGTCAATGCCCTAAGTAGGATAAAACACGTTGCTGCCTTGACTCGCATCCATGTAGAATTTATGGACCAAGTCAAAGAAATGCAATATTGAGATGAGTATTGCAACCTATTATAGAACAAAATGAAAATAAAACCCAAAGAAAATAAGGATTTTTACAACAAGGATGGTTTTATGTGTTTCAAGGATCAGGTAATCACTCCTGAGGAAGGTAATATAAGGATATTGATCATGAATGAAGCACATAGATCCCATTAATTTTCTCACCCAAGGGGAGCCAAGATGAGGGAAAACCTGAAGAAAACTTTTTATTGACCTATAATGAAGAAGGACATCGTAAAATTTATTGTCCAATGCCTTAAATACTAGAAATTTAAGGTGGGACATAGACACCCTACAGGTTTTTTGTGTCCACATGATGTACCTATGGAGAAATTTTAGGTGATTTCAATGGATTTCATTGTGGCTTTAACTAAAACCAGGTTCTAGCATGATGTAATAGGTAAATAAATTGATCAAAATTGTGCATTTTATATCAGGAAATACCAAGGATGACATCATGATTATGGTTAATAGATTTACTAAATAAATATTCAGGCTTCATGTTTTTCTAGAGGTGATTATTTGGTTCCTTGGTAGGATTTTGTTTGGATGGACTCATGATTTGCTATGTTATTTTGTTGATGGAATGATTGACTATTTCATGATTAGTTTACACAAGACATATACTTCATGAAGGAAAATGATGTATCTTGTTAATGAAATGATTGATTATTTCATGTTTAGCTTCTATAAAATGTGTATTTTATAGACTAATATTATGCTACTAATATATTTGCACTTTTGCAGGAATAGGCTCTCTCATGGGTGGAAGAAACAATTAACCACCAAGAACGTGAAACCATGAAAAAGGAAAAATATACCAAGTTTTAAAATGAAATTTGTTGTTACTTGATAATATTCTATTATTTGTTATTTTATTTGATATCATATTCTTTTGGATGAGAATTCATTTTCTATAAAGAGCTGCATTGCAAAAATATATAAATTCTTGATTTTATTGTTTCTTCTTTAAAAAAAAATGGATTTATCTTCTGAATGACCTAATTGATGTAGCATAAATAAGGAAGCATGGTTATGCTTACTTGTGTTCAATAATGATTAAGACTTTTCATAGTCAAAGTATTAATGATTATTATCTCTCGCTCTCCATATATATATATATATATATATATATATATATACTTCTTGAAAGGGAAGATGTGTTAAGTAGAGACTTATAGAACCATGTGTGGTAAGTTTAAAATTTTATTTTGCTTCAAGGAGAGTTTTCATCATCAAACCAAAAATAAAATATCTAAGTCTCCTGCTATGACTTTGTGTAGAGCATTGGAGTGATTTTATAGTATTTATGTATGCACTCATCATTTCTTTTTGGGATAGAATTCCTACTTTGTTCTTCAAATGAGGGCAAGGATGTTCATAGTGGAGAGGAAGATAAGCATCATACACCATAACACCCCTATGGAATCAGATAAAGGATATGGAGGTACTACTTCTCTTGAGAAAATTTTGGAAGGAAAAAAGGGAAACAAAGAAGAGAATGAAGGAAAAAAAATATTTATTGTTACATATAAAAGACTAGAATGTTTTTCCTAAAAATGCTTACATAATACTGGCTATGAATTCTAGGTAGCACTAAAAATTTTACTTCTTTGCTTTGGAAAGTTGAGATGATGGTTATTTAAGTTTGTATTTATGCTTATCAACAGTTTGTATGTTTATTGGATTGATGTTTTCCTTTAGAAAATGAAGAAATATGAACACTATATGTATCTACATCCTTTTTGTTTGTGTGTATATGCAGTATGTTGTTGGGTTGGAGCACCTTTTACATCAATAGAAATGCATCCTAGTGAACAACTCTTTAACTATTATTTGCTTAGTCTGAGAACCTTTTAACTAAAAAAGAAATAATTTGTTACTCTTTTTGAGGATTTTGGTTGTAGGTATTGATTATCTAGAATTGACCATACCGCATGATGGAAAAACTACAAGAAACAATCCTCTTACAATGAATGGCTTAAGTTAAATTTCCATAGTATATATTTAGGAAAGGATTTGGATGATGGTACTCATCTAAATTGTGAGATGGTTGTAGGATTATGATATCTTGAGTTAGTATTTACATTCCTTTAAAAAAAAAATAACTAAATTTCCTTCTGGAATGGTAACTAGCTCTTAGTTAAATTCTTAGATGCAATATGGAGCTTGAGTTGGAAGTGGAAGTTTTTATGGATGTAGCAATTAATGCTTTGACTAATGCAACCACTAATATGTTTATATAGTTGCCTAGTACTAAAATAATGATATATTCTTTATTTAGGGAGGAATATGAGTGTATTGTGTTTATCAGCTAAAGTTTAGTTAGGTAGAGCAACACGAGATCTAGTGTTGTGTGTTCATTTAAAGTTGAAGAAGAAAAGGTGTAGTATTAAGACTTATTTGTGTGATTTGGAAGTTCCTTTGATAATGTAATCAAATTATATTTACATATCAAGTATTGTTGTAACTTCTTATTCTTTAATGACATCATCACATCCTTGAGATGTGTACTTTATGTAATTAGAATGGTATTTTAGGATTTGTATTAAAATGCACTAAATCACATCCATTTGTATGATGAATTTTACATGATTTGTCTTCTGGGTGTATGGAATGGTATTTTATATTTAACTCCACTTAGATCAATTTGGAATTTCTATTTTTTATAACAAAGGATTTTGAGGCCCTTCTAATTATAAAATTTTAAATAAAGTGCTTGTGAACACCTTGAATGATGTGGTGCGGGCCTACTATTTTCTATAGCATGGGAATTATATTTAAAATTGTATCTCTAAATAACATAAGGATCATGGTGTTGTAGTCTATAGAGTAATACATGATAGTATATGTCATGCCCTACATAGAACTGATGCATATGACAAACAAGGAAATATGAATCATCAAAACAAAGGGTTTTTATATTGTGAAGTATAATAAAAAGGTATGCAAAAATATTGCATGTTCTTATTTTATGCTAATGGGAATTGAAGTATGAATTTAAAAACATATTGTATTTATTTAAAGAAGGACTGGTTCTCATTGTAGTACCATAAGAAAACTGGAATTCTTATGTGGATAGGAAAGGCATCATGACCTACCTTTGAATTTCAAGATATGGGTAAATTTGAACATATGAATTGAGTGAATAATTCATTTTGTAGACCCATAAATACTACGGAACTCCTTAGTTGGATGTAAAGGCAATATGGATTGTTTTTACTCAATGTAAGGATCAAACAATTTATGAACTTAATAAAGAGAACAATTTTAAGGTTGGGTTTATTCCCCATGAGGGTTCCCAAGATAAATGTGTTGTTGTGAGAATATGTGTGATGTCTCTTTCTATGGTGCATTATGATTGTGATGATATTGAAATGTTTATGCTTTCCAAATACATGGGGTATTTCATTATGGTTTTATATATATTCATGGTTATGCATCAATTGGTAGGCATTAAATCTATGGGATATTTATAAGCCTTGCAAGACCTACTTTGATAATGTAATTGGAAGTGAATGTACTATGGTTTAAAATAAACTTGAAATATTCTCATGCTTTCCTTATTCTATATATTAATATTATTTACACCCCCTCAGCGGACATATAATATATATGTGGGATGAGGATTCATGTAGGAGAAAATCATGTTTAATTAATCATCTACATTTAAGATAATAGAAAGGAAAGAATGAGTAATGTTTATTTCACTAGAAATTAAATATCTCTCATGATGAATCCTAGTGGCTTGCATAATAGATCCTAATGTTGTATTTGGAATAAATGGGTTGTGGTTTAGAAAGAAACATTGGATAATTCCTTATGAGCAATATCTTAGAAATATGATTTATTTGACAAACATTTTGAAGGGCAAATATGGTACATTTGTGATGATGGTTCACTTAAGGGAGACCACATGCTTATATAAGCTACTACATCATTAGTAGTAGTGAACAAAGAATAATTAGGGTATGTTAATAGGGATAAGTTCTTAATATGAATCTTGATGGCATGAGTAGAGATATGATGGTTTAATACACTTATTATTCAACATTAAGCAAGACTTAATGGGAAATACTAGCTCATCATAGTGATGAGATTGATATCTTACTCCTGACACACTTAGTACATATACATAGAATAGACTTGTGTATGGTGTATATATTGGCATTATCCTTCGATTTAATAAAAGGAAATAAGCTAGCTCATAGACTTGTGATTGTGATTATAGCGGAAAGGTTATCGATGATGTGTTGAGACAAGAGGGTAGACCAACTGCTTACTTTAGGAAAATTTTGAATGAGGCTAGGTAGAGGTATTCTATATATGACCAAGAATTCTATGCCATAGCGTAAGATTTGTGTAAGTGGAGGTATTACTTGTTGCATAATGAGTTCATGTTGTATATGAATCATCAAGCACTAAAATTTATCAATAGTCAAGAAACGTTGAACCAAATAAATATGGGATGAGTGGAATATCTATAGGGTTATTATTTTTTTTTGAAGCATAATTCAAGAAGCATATACAAGGTTATAGATTCCTTGAGTAGAAGGGATGCATTATTGTTCATAATAACAGTTAAACTAGTGGGTATGGAATGGATGAAGGATTTGTATGTTGTAGATATATATTTTTTTGATGCATGGTGTGCATGCATGGAACCATTGGCTAGTAATAAAGTTCCACTTGAAAATTTATTTGTGCAAAAGAGATGCCTATTTAAGATAAAGTAGTTGTGCATATTGTATATCTCGATGAGAGATAATCTCATCAAGAAATTACATAGAGGAGGACTTAGAGGGTACTTTAGTGTATACAAGACATATACTATGGTAGAAGAGAGGTATTATTGCCCTATTTGGTACAATGATGTGCATAGATTTATGAAAAGGTGTAGAATATACGAGATAGATAAGGGAGTGGTACAAAAAATAGGGTTATACAAGATTTTATCCACACCAAATAGACCGTGAGAGGAACTATCCATGGAGTTTAGTTTTAGATTGTCATGCATGTAGAGAGGTCATCATTCTATCTTCATAGTGATGGAATTATTCTCTAAAATTGTATAGTTCATTCCTTGTTAGAAATTAAATGATGCATTGAGGATAGCAGATATGTTATTCAAGGAGATAGTGAGATTACATGGGTTGTCACATAGTATTATATCATATCATGACATAAAGTTCCTTAGCCTATTTTGGTACACTCTTTGGAAAAAATTGGGTATACAACTCAACTATAGTTTAACATATAATACTTAGATAGATGGATAGATAAAGGTTATTAATCAAAGTCTTGGAAATCTATTACGATATCTCATAAGGAAGCACCTTGCACAATGGGAATCTAAGTTGGTGCAAGTGGAGTTTACATACAACAATATGGTGAGTAGATCAATTGGAAGGATACCATTTCAAATGGTGTATGTATTGTCTCCTCACGAAATCATAAATTTGTTGTAGATGGAAGTTGGTACCCACATTAGTGCTGATATGGAATACTTCATGTAACACATATAGGAGGTGCACATGCAAGTAAAGAAAAAACTTGAGAAGAGCAATGTTAAGTATAAGGAGTATACAAATTTTTATCATAGAGAAAATACCTACTTAAAGGGGGATTTATTCATGGTACATCTAAGAAATAAGAGGTTCTTACACAAAAAATATAACAAGATGAAACCCAATCAGATAGGTATTTGTCACATTTTGCATATTTTTAAATAGAACACCAATGAAATCGAGTTGCCTCAAGGGTTGGATATATCATTGATATTCAATATATATGATCTATGTTTATTCCATGCACCCAAATATTATGAGGATTCATAGATGGATGAAGCACTATATTGGAGGAGTGATATTCTTAAGAAGAAGCGAGAAGAAATAGCACAAATATTATATTTGTGCCTTGGAAAGAAAACTTGATAGAATGAGTACAAAGAATTTCTAATTTTCTAAAAGGGTAAAGTACCTAATGAAGACTCATGTATTTTTGAAGCTGAAGGAAGTCAAATTGGGTGGCCAAATTAGTCATTTACACAGTCATATTGTGAGCCCCAAGCTCACATTATTTTTTACAAGGGTGTTTGATACGGGAGCATCCTTATGTTGCATGATTTTGCATCAACCAAAAACATCTATAGTATTATGATAGGTATTGTGTATTTTTGTAGTCTTTGCATGTTGTCCATAATAGTTATAGTTTTGGTGGTTGGCATTATTGTTGCATTAGGGTTTCCTAGATTCATGGCATGAATATTGTTTATCTTTCTATATATGTAGTATTTTGGTTTATTTTTTGGGATAGTTTTGGGGTAGATTTTTATATAGGTTTTATTGTAACACAAATAGCCTCTAATGTAGATCTCTAAGGTTTGATGAGTTATTATAATATTTCCTTCCAAAAAAATAAATAAAGCTTTCTATTTTGAATTCCATTGGTTCTTCCCACTTTTATTATGTATTCCAATGTTTGCATACCTATTTTTATTTCAACCTATATATGATGTTGCATCACATATCCATAGGTCATACCCAGTCTTGAGAAACTATGTGGGTAAGTAAATATGCAAAAATAGCACATGAAATGCTAGAGCAAGTGGAAAACTCTACCAAATAGACTTTAAGAGGTCGAAGGAGGAGTATTTTTAAACATTTATGGTCAAATAGGTAGGTGCATATAGAAAAATATCTTCATAGAGTAAATTAAGAATAGCCCAAATCACATAGCCTATAACATTACAATGATAACCAGCCACTCGATATAATCATAAGTTTAGAAAAATAAATTTTAATATATAAGGGTTTATATTAAGAGGTTTAATCCCATTCTATACCTTTTAACAAAAAAATATGTTATCTAGAATATATTAAATTTTGATGAATCATGTCTATTCAAGATGAACAATTAGTGGAAGCAGGTTTTGTAGATCAAGTACCATAGCCTTAGTGATGAATTAATAAGAAATTTTTTATACCCTTAGAGGACACCAATTTTTGATAAGATATGAATTTATTATTACCCTTATTTATGATATTGTATAACATACATGTATGAAATTCTTCCAAATAGACCTAAAATCAATCTTGATCAGTAGTGTCCCATAAGAATTTGTAGAATTCACTAGGGAAATCATCAAGGTATTTATCATTGGCCATGGATAATATGGCCTCCAAAATAAATATTTAGTGATTATTTTGTCACATAAGACCCTCTATGAAGTAGAGATCCAACGAGAGACCATATTTGTACATTGTTGTAAAGCATGACCCTACATAGGTAAAGCAAACATAATTAGGTACTTTAACATTAGCCATGGAGTATATGACCTCCCATAATTCATCTTTACTAAGTAGTTGGTCACATAAGACCCTACATGAAGTGATAGCCTACAAGGAACTATATTTGTACATTATTATAAAGCAAGATCCTCCTTATGAGAAGTACGTTGGGCCTTAGAAAACTATTGATAAAAAGGAACAAATGCTTGTAGGACATCAAGGGGTTTTGATAAAAATATGTTAACATTTCTTGATGAATTGTATCTTTTGGAAGACTTGAGAATCTTACATGGATTGAACAAATTCTCAGAAATTGTATCTCTAACCTTAATGTTGTGAAGGTGGGCCTTTATTTAGGCTCCACAACTTGTGCGATAATTAGCAATTTATTTTTTCTAGTAAATATTGGCCAATATTAGTTGTAAATTAGGTGAGAATGGAAAATATTCCAGCTCAATTATAACTTATCTCAATTCTAAGGTGATTACCTCATAGGATCAAGTGGTGGAGAAGCACCAGGTAGCAACATAAATATGAAGAAAATGTGATGTATATTTTATCACACTATTCCACCATTGGATCTAGCAAATATTGTAATGGACATGAGGCTCAACATTATAAACATGTTGGATGTTGGCCACCATGGTTGTATATACCAAAAATTATGTATTTAAAAAATAATATGTTTTCTTCTTATTGGTGTCACTTGGGCATTCAATGTGAGGGAGGACACCATATAGAATGGTATCCATTAGTAGATAGAAACAATTAGACAAGAAGAAAATGGATTGACCTATTATATATGATGGGTAATACATCCATGATTAATGCTAGATATGAGATCATTCGACAACATCATTGAAGGTATAACCATTAATTATTTTGAATGAATGATTATTAGTATTGAAAAGTAGTCATAAGGCTTGGTAAGTGGAGTCAAATTGTAGCACCCTAAAATTGGCACGGTTAAAACACTAGTAAAAAGATAAAATGTTAAAATTTGAATTTCAACCCCAAACTTCCCGTTAAACCGCCTTTTACCCACTTTCCCTATTTTCTGTGCCATTTTTAGGATTTGTTTTGACCGTTGGACGATATCATCGTAGTTTAGACGAAATCGTCCCCGATCTGACGAATTCGTCTGGAACAGAACGTCCAGACGATTTCGTCCCAAAACCAAATTTTCATAATTAGCTTCTATTTCAACAGCCTCTCCAACTCGGGCAAAAGCGTGTCTACGCGGTTGGAGATTTCCTTGTTGGAGATCTCCCAGATTGGGATGATCCCCAACCTCCCAAACCTCTTTCTAATCCTATATAAACTAGGATTTTTCTAGTTTATCCCCCTGGCTGCCTGCTTCCTTGCCTAATTCTTGTTGATTCCCCCGGTCTCCCCTACCTCCCTACTTAATTATTGCTTGCATTTGGTATTTTGCATTTTTTGTTGCAGGAATTCTACTATTTTTCATTCGAAGCTAGCTTGGATCGTCGCAGACGATCTCGGATGATTTCGTACGATTGGAGGCGATCCTGACTGTAGTTCAGATTGAGAGCAGTCCGAGTTTAGAGTTTGCATTTTCTTAAGTTTTTCTGCATTTCCAGGATATATCTCTGCACTGTTTTAGGTTATTTTGTTTTATGCATCTTGGAGTTCACCTCATTTAGCATAACTGCATGATAAAGATAAAATCAATCATTAAATTCATTGCATTTCCTTATCTGTTATTATAATCTATTATTTAGGCATTTTTGTTGTTATCTCTACCATTACCCCTTGCTTCTGCATTTGCATATTTGGTATTTCGTGTCTATTTTTGTGATTGCAGGTTTCTGACGAATTCGTCAGATTACAGATGATTCTGTCTGATTTTAGATGACCTTCTATGATTTGGGATGATCCCAAGCAATATCAGATGATTACGTACAAACTGAGATGATCTGAACTGCTACAAGACTCAGAATCTCCATCAGACATCCGGAATCAGGTATGATTTCTTCTAGTTAGCATATTCTCTATTATTTGCATCTATTTCTGTTTTTTGTATTCATTGAAATCTGCATTGGCATATAGAATAGATTAGATTCATATCGGCCAAACCTAGGAGTTGAATGATCAAACATAAAAATGAACACATCAAACACTCTCTCAACCTAGGCGTGGAAACTGCCATTCAAAAGTTTCCTGGTGAACCCACCATCCGTCAAAAATTCACCTTTATACACCTCCCCCGAGAGGCGGGACCTTCGAAAGGCCTCTCAGTCCGAGGTATTGTCCCATCCTTTTCACATCCCCCTTTCGGGCGCGGATCCTATAGCCTGAAGGTAAGGGTGCAAAAAATTTGGAGCGATACATTTTGGTGAACCCGACGTGAAACAGAAACCTTTTGAAAACAAAACCATTTTAAAAACTAAAAAAAAAAAAAAATAAAAACCAAAAACATAAATGCATTTAGACTTAAGAAAATTTGCATGTCAAATTTAGATGGTAGACTATAATAAAAGACGAGCTGTCACTATTAATGTTGAAAATCAATTAGCAGCCATAGAGATTAATTCTTTACTTAGAGTAGCTCCAACATATAGAGTCCCACCTTTATGGGACGAGCTTAATAGGAGATTGAATCTCATTTCATCTAGAGCAACCGAACTTAGGCAAATCAAGAGGTTTGTCCTAGATAGAATCCTGGATCCCGATCAAGTGATTTTGTATCATGAACTTCAGAGAGCTTGCCATAGGTGGTTAGCAGATAAAAGAGCTCTTGTGTCTTCTGAGTTGTATACCTTTGAGGAATACCTTGATAATGCAGCTATAGTGCATAAATTTTTGTCTCGTGTAGAAGACCAAGAGGTCGTTCTTATGGATAGAAAAATATGGAATAGAGTTCCCAGAGCTGTGTTATATCGAGAGTATTGCCATGAGATTTATTTTTACAAAACAGAATCTAAAACAGATAATATCACCATAGCACACTTTGTTGACTTCTTGAAAAACAATTTCCAATTTGAAGAGGAGCACTTTATGACTCCTGATGAACTTGATCCTATCAATGACATCTATAAATTATTTATAGAAAACTAAGTTATTATTTTATTATTGTTATTTCTTGTATTGAGTGTGTTGTTTATTGTCTTTATAAGCATAAAAACAAAAACAAAAATAAAATCATAATCATAACAAAAAAAATCAAAACATTTTCTTTTAAGTATTATAGTAGGTATATAATTAAAATATATACCTCCCAAGATCTGTTGCAAATATATTAATATATATATTTGCTAAAACCTAAATTTAGACACAATGACTAGACTCAGGAATGGAAAACAAATTGAAGTAGAAGAAGATTGGTTAAGAAAACCAGAAAATAACCCAGATGTTCTTCCTGAAGACCCAATTCAGGAAGAAGGAACCTTAAACCAACAAGAAGAAGAACTTGTGGACGCAAATGAACAAAAAGAAAATGATAGAGAGGAAGGATCCTCATCTCCTAAAATAACTCCAGACGAAGCTATTACTTTTGAGAACATGGACCATTTTTGGAAATTTCTCAATAATAATATTGGCACCCTTAATAGAGCAGTTCATATGGATAAAGATCAAATTAGTGACACTCAAGCAACCCTAGAAGACATATATCACACACGCACTAATCCTTTGTCCTTCGTTGATCAAGAGAGTGATCAAGTTGGACCGTCCAATTTGGACATGGCTGCTATAATCCAAAACATGCAACAACAACAGGCTACCCAACCACCTAGAGTGCCTATTACCAAGCCAAGGGTTATTCCCACACAAAAGAAACCTTCATTCACTGCTCTATTTCGCCAAGCTATTGATCAATATACCTCAAATCAACAAAAGCCTAAAACAAAACCAAATACCAATTTCCAACAATCTGGGATACAACATAATGCTACAACAAATCTTCTTCATAATACTCTTCCTACCAACCATTTGCACAATAGCAATATAGCATCTAATCCTTATGTCCCGCCTTCCTACGGTCACAAGACCCATACTCATGTACCACCAAACCAATATGGTGGACAAACTGGTAATTTGGAAGCCATGGTGAAACAATTAGTCTCTCGCATGGACCAGATAGATCCCTACCGTCCCTCATACAATTATCGAGAGATGTGTAGTCAACCTCTAGATCCTATAGTTGTAGCACAACCATATCCCAAACACTTTCCTATGCCTGTCCTACCTATATATAAAGGAACTGAAGATCCCATAGAGCATCTTCGTATGTTTAGGATAGCATGTCATGACATATCACATGATGATTTGCTATTACTAAAAATGTTCCCAAAAAGCTTAGGGGGGATGGCATTGGAATGGTATTATCAACTACCTACTCATTCTTTGAGAAATTTTGAAGAGACCACTGAGTCTTTTGTGCATCAATTTAGTGCCTATATCGAAAGGCATGTAACCATTAAAGATTTGTACAACCTAAAACAAGACAAAGATGAGTGTTTTGCTGACTTCTTAGCTCGATGGAGACAGTTGATAGGAAAATTACACTTTGTGTTACCTTATCGGGAGATGTTGGATATTTTTATCAATAATTTACAAGAACAACTATCCTATGAATTATCAACTGCTACTTTGACTACCTTCGATCAAGCTATAGACTTAGCTCGAAGGGTGGAAGATGCTCTCATTAGAAGAGGTCAGCTCAAAAAGAAAGATGATGAGAAAACATCCAGAAATCAATATAAAAATAAACAAGTTGTGGGTGACGGAGTCATCGATAGCAAAAACATTGCTAATGTTAACACTGCAAAAACAACAGAGAAGTTTATATTGAAACCTCCTGATAAACCACCCCAAGAATTTACTAGGTTAAATCAACCTTTATCAACCATTCTCCCGCAATTACTAGCACGAGGCTTGATCCAATTACCAGCTATCCGAGAACCTGATCCAACTATACCCGGATATAGAGCTGATTTACATTGTGATTTTCATAGAGGACCTGGACACGCTACCAACTCTTGTAAAATATTAAAACATAAAATACAAGATTTGATTGATAATAATGAGATGGAGGTGCAAGCCTTCCAACCTAAACAAAATCCTTCTAATAACGCTCAAAAGAGCATTCCCCAAAATCAGAATCAGAATGCCAATCAATCATTGGACATATTTCAACATCCTTTACCAAAACATGGTAAAGAGGTGGCCAATCAAATTGAGCATCATAATGTTCCTCCTCCTACCCGATATGTAGGGACTATTAGCGGACAATTACCTATTCATGATCCTCAAATATTTGACACAACTTTATCCATAGTTACGACCAGACCTCTACATAATATTCAGACACTTGATCTTAGTGACACTGAATATGAGACTGAAAGTGACATGGAAATCACTTCAAATCAATCGAATAGTTCTGAAGATGAATCAGATCCTATTCAACCTATCACCAGTTCTATGGTTCCAGAAGAACCATTTCCTTGAAGAGTCACTACTAGACCATCTTCTCACCAAATAGTTTCTAATGAACAAGCTATAAATGCTAGACCAAGACCTATTCATCATCCACAAAATAATATTGTAGGAACCATCGGAGCCGTTACCAGACAACAGGCTCAAACCTCTCAACAAGATCAAACTCAAAATGATGGATCAGCCCCATTTGTTTTGAAAAATCCCAATAAAGGGAATTATGCGTCTAATGTTCAACCTAAACCTCCTTACAATATTAATGAACAATTATCCAATACTATAGCCAGAATTTCCCTTTTGGACCTGTTAAGATCTTCTCCTACACATAGGGATGAATTAATGCTTACATTAAGCCAAATGATGGTACCACAAAACATTCAACCTGAAGCCATGGCCAATACTATCATCACTAGAGAAGTCGATTGTATTGACTTTCGAGATAAAGATATCCCGCAACATAGTTTACATAAGGATAACCCCTTATATATTACTGCCCTAATTGGAGATGTAGCTGTTAAACGAGTCTTGATTGATAATGGTTCATCTTTAAACATATGCACTTTTGACTTCTACCAATGATTCGGGTTTAGAAGTGATGAAATGAAAAGAACTGATATGATTATAAAAGCCTTCAATGACGAGACACAAGAAACATGTGGAGTCATTACTATACCCTTGCAAGTTGGTCCTAGAACCCTAGATACGATCGTGTTTATTGTACATTGCCCTGCATCGTACAATATACTTTTGGGTCACCCTTGGATCAATGCGATGCGAGCGGTTCCCTCCACTTTACATCAGTGTGTTAAATTTGAATTTAAAAACCAGTTGGTTACCATTCATGGTGATCCTAGACCTTTTGATATGTGTGCTTTGGCAGAACCTGTTGGAGTGCAATTTTGCCCTGCCCTGTCATCCACACATCCTAATTCTTATCATCCATCCAAACGTGTGAAACACACACCCATAACATCATCTACTCTTTCAACTACACCTATACATACAGCTCAACCATCTTCTGAACCAACCACATTAGGACCTCGAAAAGATCCTAAACCGACAACCAATGCTTCTTGTCTTACTCCTATATCTTCCATACCTATAGATTCACCCGTCAATATCACCATGACATCCACATCCACTACTGGCATCCTTTCTACACCCGACGATGTAGGAAATGTTCCTTCTACCTCTTATGCTCTTACTGATGAGCTCTTACCCGATTTATCTAAAATTCTTATATTTGAGGAAGCCAACACTGCCATGCAAGCTTCCCTCCTTTTAAATAAACTCCCACCCTCTCCTCGTACCTTGGGCCTCCCACAACCTATGGGAAGTATCTACCAAGTCGGGAGTTGTGCTTTTATTTATAAAGGATATGATTGGGGAAGAATACCCAAAAATATTAAGACACATTGTGATGGATATGCTAGATGCTATTTTGCTAATGATTATCTTAAAGCTAAACCCATAATGCTTAAATTGGGATATAAAGGGAAAGGTTTGGGACCTTTCCAAAATGGTATGAAAGAACCTTTTGAGGTAGAACCATGGCCTGCCCGCTGTGGTGTGGGCCTATTTCCTAGTAAGGGTCAGCCCTTTCCATTTGAGGATGATGATCATCTCGTATGTTATCAAGATTATCTAGATAAACAAGATTCTTTGTGCCCAAAGAATAATTCTTTTACCTGCAATATGCTATCCATAGCCTACCCTGAAATGATTGCCGACTCCGATGAAGAGTTGGAAGGGGATATTTTCCATGATGTCTCCATTGAGGAATTGTTACATAACGAATTTTATTTTGATGGCTCTATACCAAGTATAGCCCAGCTTGAGGCCTCGACTCCTCAAGACGAATTATCCAAGCTAACCTTGGAAGAATTACAAGAATTAGGTGTTTCATCCGCCCCACCTAATTTTGAGAGAGATTTACATATGGAAGTTGAAAACGTTATAAAAATTAACATTGGAACCGAACATAACCCTCACATAATCAATATTGGATCAGAATTGAGTCAAGAAAAACAAGATAAATACATTTCATTTCTTAAAGACTATGAAGATGTCTTTGCTTGGACATATGAAGACATGCCAGGTTTGGACCCTTCTGTAGTTATGCATCATCTAGTAGTCCATCCAGATGCTAAACCTGTTAAACAAAAACTCAGAAAAATGCATCCTAAAGTGGCCTTACTAGTCAAAGGAGAACTAGAAAAACTATTGAAAGTCATTTTTATACAAGCCATTGATTATGCCGAATGGATCTCAAATGTAGTTCCAGTAACTAAGAAAGAAGCCACTAAAGTTAGGGTTTGCATCGATTTCAGAGACATTAATGTTGCATGCCCTAAAGACGATTTTCCTCTTCCCAATATGGATCAAATCATTGAATTTACTACTGGAAGTGGAATGATATCCTTAATGGATGGATTTTTCGGTTATAATCAGATCAGGATAGCTCCTGAAGATCAGGCCAAAACAGCCTTTATTACCCCTTGGGGAACCTTTTGTTGGAAAGTGATGCCATTTGGCTTAAAGAATGCAGGTGCAACCTATCAACGAGCTATGACTTATATCTTTCATGATATGATGCATGATATCCTACATGATTATGTAGATGATATCATAGCTCGTTCCATCAAAGAAGATGATCATTTAAATGACTTAAGAAAAGTATTTGATCGGTTAAGGGAATATCTTATCCGACTAAATCCAGCTAAATGCATATTCGGAGTTAAGTCCGATAAATTATTAGGGGTTATAGTTTCTTTACGTGGCATTGAAATTGACCCTCTCAAGATCGTGGCTATCACTGATATGCCCGCACCCACAAATATATCAGAATTACAAAGTTTACAAGGTAAGCTTCAAGCTATTCGTCGCTTCATCGACAAGTTGGCGGACAAAATCGGACCCTTTCTTAAGCTTCTTAAGAAAGATGTCTCTTTTCATTGGGACGACGAATGCCAAGAAGCATTTGAACTCCTTAAGCAATATCTCCTTCAACCACCAGTGCTTTCCCCACCTAGATCTGATCGTCCTTTTATCTTGTACATTTTTGCTTTTGATTCTGCCTTAGGAGCTATGTTAGCTCAGCTTGACGATGAGAAGAAAGAACGCGCTAATTATTATATTAGCAGGACCTTAATCAGTTATGAAACTTGATATACCATATTAGAGAAATTATGTCTAGCAGTCGTATTTTCTACACAGAAACTACGACATTATATGCTCAGTCAAAAAACGTATGTTATTGCCAAATTCGACCCTTTGCGATATCTCATGAGTCGACCGTATTTATCTGGTCGTACAACCAAGTGGGTTCTTGCGCTAAGCGAATTTGAACTCACCTTTATAGGATAAAAGTCTGTTAAGGGTCAAATCATAGCAGATCAATTAGTTGTTGCACCCTTAGAATCTACTCATCCCCTCATCATTGAGTTTCCTGATGAATGCCTTAAACTAGAGGCAGACCATTCGGAGCAATGGTCCCTATACTTTGACGGAGCCCGATGCATGAGTGGGCGAGTGCGGGTATTATTTTAATATCTTCGCAAAAACATCTTATACCTCTGTCCTTCAAATTAACATTTGCTTGCACCAATAACACTGCTGAATATGAAGCTCTTATCCTTGGATTACGAGCTGCCTTGGCATTGAAAATCAAAAGTTTATTGGTTTTCGGTGACTCCCAACTTGTCATAAACCAAATCAATGATGTTTATCAGACCAGAGATGATAAATTACGCCCATATAAAGCCTATGTTTTGTAGTTATTATTCTTGTTTGATCAAGTTACTTTGGAAGCTATTCCTCGAACTAGCAATCGTGCGGCTGACGCTATGGTTGCAGTTGCATCTCTTTTACCCTTGGAGTTAGATGATGAATATGCTACCATCATTATTCGTTGACTCCAGGAACCCGATTCAAGCAAATCATGCTTAGAACCTTTGGACCTGTTTCTCATCAACGAAACAACTCCTGAACCATGGTATACTGATATATTTAATTTTTTGTAGAAAGGAACCTTCCCTGATGGTTGTACTAGCAACCAACATAGGTTATTACGTAGACAAGCAAGTCGCTTTGTGATTATTGGTAATACCTTGTACGGAAGATCTTTTGAAGGCATCTTATTGAGATGTTTGAATCTAGAAGAATCTAGATCAGCTTTGAATGAAGCCCACAATGGATCTTGTGGGGGACATTTTAGTGGTAGCGCCATTGCTAAGAAACTCCTTCGGATAGGATATTTTTGGCCTACCATGGAAAATGATGCACATAATTATGTGCGACATTGCGACAAGTGCCAAAAACATGCTGACCTTGTCCATGCGCCTGCACAAGAACTGTAGGCTATTTCATCTCCTTGGCCCTTTTCAAAATGGGGCCTCGACATTATTGGAAAAATCAACCCTGTGTCATCCGATGGACACAAATTCATCATAACCGCCACTGAGTATTTCATGAAGTGGGTTGAAGCTATGCCATTAGCTTCTTGCACTGGAACACAAGTTTCCAAATTTATTTTTAATCAAATTATTTGTAGGTTTGGAATTCCTGCCAATCTCATTTTCGATAATGGAACTTGTTTCAAAAATAAAGATGTCAAGAAACTATGTCAAAAATATAAAATTCAACATCGCTGGTCCACTCCCTATTATCCTCAGGGTAATGGTCAAGCAGAAGCATCTAATAAAACCTTAATCAAAATTCTCAAAAAATTGGTCAATAAAACCGGTCGAGATTGGCACATTCAATTATATCCTGCTTTGTGGGCCTATCGAACTAGTGTTCGAACCCCCACTGGAACTTCACCTTTTGTCTTGGTTTATGGTGCTGAAGCCATTTTTCCCTTTGAATTAGAAGTTCCTTCTTTAGCTCTACTACTTCAAGATACTGAAGTAGGGGATGAATATCGTCTTTGGCAGATTTAGTCAGCTAGAACTTCTAGATGAAAAGCGCATCAATGCTTTGGAGCATCTTCGCGCCTACCAAAACAAGCTTAAGAGAGCCTATCTTAAGAAAGTTCATCCTCGATCCTTTGAGATCGGTGACCTTGTCTTAAAAGAAAATAAAAAAAATACTAATGCAACTACAAACCTTAAAGGTAAATTTGAGCCCAATCGGCTTGGACCATATGTCATCACTGCTAAATTTGGATCGGGAGCATACAAATTATCTACCTTGGATGGTAAAGAACTTAAAGAACCTATGAACATTATGCATCTTAAACGTTACTATGCATAAAAATTGGTCATTTCATCATTGTATATATTTGTTTTGCATATTATTTCCTTTTAGTCACTTCTTTAAAACATTTCAAAAAACAATCACCTTGTATTTCTTTTAATTCATCACTTAAAATTAAAAACATTCAAAATCATCAAAATCTTCAAAAACATATTTTATTTTGTACTTCTCAAATTGTGAAGTATTGCAGTTATATTTTCGGTTATTTTGGATAAATTAGCATTTATTTGGAATCCCGCACTTTCACATTCACATGAATAAATATCTTGATTTTATTTGGTATGATTATTAATCTCTCTTATATCAAAGTCCACAGTTGAATTAAATAAAGTTTTGAGCATAGAGAACTGATCTTGTTATTTACTTGAACTAAGTATATCTTTTCACATTAAAATGATTTCATTGCAAATTCGATATGATGCTACATAGTAGAACTGGTTTCCTGAGCGAAAAGTTTCCCCTGCTATCCTATCATGCACATGGTCTAGAATCTTTGAGAATTGACAAAAGGACAAGCTCACCCCTACCAGAATAAAAATCCCTTGCTCTACAGCTAATCCGAGCAAGTATCCCTAGCATAGGAAGAAAAGAAAAAGTTCAAGAAAAAGAGAAAAAGAAAAAGGTTATTTGAATCATCACAGCAATATTTCAGCATTTTCTCAAATATCAAGCAACAATACAAAAGTACAAAAAAAAAAAAGAAAAAGCAAAAGAGAAACGCAAAAGCAAAAATGCAATAAAATCCTTTCCCTACCCCTTGAAAAGAAAAGAAGGGTGAATGAGCTTGAATCCCTGGAATTCTCAATTATTCAAAAACTGTGAGGTAAGCCCCATAACAGGTGGTTTGTGCCCAACCCGCTTGGCCTTGGGTAATCCCTAGCATGGCGATATGTCTGTCACATTAGCGACCTTCTTTTGTATAGACCTCTATCGACTTATGGATTAGCTAGCTCTTGATAAACCTAACTTACATAGTAGCCTGGTATGGTTACATGCATATAAATCATGGTCAACGAACATTCATTTGGTCAAGGCAAATTACTTGTATCAAATTATCTTGCTCAAAATTGGTGAATGAACAATACAATCGCACACACATTTGTATTTGAGAGATTTTGTATCATTATGATAAATCAAGATCGGTAATGAATTCACATTTGCACATGAGGATTCCTTATAAGTCTATATTTCTCTTTGAGATAATTTAAAATATTCCTGTAACTCTTTTCGGAATGATTTTATCCTTTTATTTCAGAATTTGTTGTTTGTATCAACGTAATTACATACACCTTTTTACAAAATCAAAATCTCAAAAATAATTTCAAACAAAATTTTCATATTATTATTTTTATGTTTATCACAAAAGTAAAAAAATTCATCTTGCAATAAAACCAACAATCTCTTTTCTTCTTTGGATTTCGCGATGATGGTATAAGTCTATACCTATAATTCTATGCCTAGCGCAAACCATTGTTCTAATTTTATGTTCCATTTATTTTTAAAACAAATTCATCAAAACATATGACTTGCATCATTATGTTACACAATTATGCTTTACAAACAAACGAACACTTATTCTATTTCATGTCATTATGTTCAAATTCAATTTTGCAACCATGGTATAAATTCTAAGGAATTGTTCAAAATTTTATCACACTTAGGAATTTATGCCTAGAAAAATCATATTTTCGTATCTCATGCATACTATTTTTTATGAAAATCTGAAAACAAATCATCAAACCATCATCATTTCTATCATCACAACACAAAGTCTTAAGACAGTCTCTTAAGCACTCTTTTACTTTTAAACAATATTTCTATACTAGGATTAGCTTGACGACCGAGTGAGCGGTGACTCCATGAAATGGTCTATAACAATGACAATGTCCTTTGAAATTATTGTTAGAAGTCCCTTTTTATTTCTTTTATCAAATCACACCACCACAACCAATTGTTCACATCAGATTATTTCATTTAAAATCTTACAGCATGACATCAAATTATAATATTTCAACACGACATAATTACATGAATCATCAATCCAATAAGCAAAAAATTCAAACATTAAAGCATCATAAAAACATATGAACAAGTCATATCATCAGAAACAAGATCATATATATATATATCAAAAAATTATATACATCATATCAAAACTGGATTGGTATGCCACAATCTATACCCTGGCATACTCAATCCTCTCAAAAAATCTCTCCAAAATCTATAGTCTCTAGCACCTAGCCTCGAGAAGCCCTCGAGCTCTCAGCCTCATCTCCTCCCCCACCCTGCCATGGAGGAGGTGGTCCCATAGAGGTCCGGGATGTATCTCGGGTCCTCATCGTCGATCGGGAGGATGTCCTCGCCGATCCCAGCCTGACTGGTTCTGCAATGTTGGCTGGCAGTTGTACCCTCTGGCCCTCTGGAACCAGCTGAAAGTATACACCCTGGTAAAATGTGGTCTGCATCATGGACCGCACTAGGTCATCCCTGCTCGCTCCTCCGCCCTGAGCTCTAAGCCGTGTAGCCTCATCCTGCAATGTCTGCACCTAAGCCCGAAGGTGGGCAACCTCAGCTCGGAGAGCCGCTGTCTCGCTGCTCTCCCTTGTGTCAACACCCTTGCCCTTATCAGGCGATGGTGGTCTCTCACCCTGCTACGAAGGGAGTCCCTCCTCCCTCCGTCCTATCTCTCGTGGCCTCTATGGAGCCCGTGCCATCCTCTGGCATCTCTCCTATGGGATCCACCGTTGCTCTCTCCCCCATGACCCCGTGCTGCCTCAATAGCAGCCTGTCATTGCCTCCCCATCTGGCGCACCACAGCATGCACTGGACCCTGCACCCTCATCATCCGAGGAGGGCGGATGCCTATGTACCAGGCATCGTAGCCATCCGCAACCCTGGTGTCATCACCATCCATTGGCTGGATGGGGGCATCGTCCACGTCCTGACTCTAGAATCGTTGCATATCTGGAGCCCCACTCAGTGTAGTATTATCTCGAATAGTCCAGGAGTACTCGTAATCCCTGAGAGAAGGGATCCCCTGTTGTAGACCGAACTATCATAGTACTCGGTCGTAGCGGTGGAGCTCTACCTCTCCTCGCTCCATCCTCAGCCAGCAGACTCGCCTGATGCGAGCCAGCTCCTGCCCATCCTCTGCCCACCCGGGGTGCTCTCGCCATGGCCTCCAGGTGATCTGGTCTGGGATGAGGTCGTCTAGCAACCTCCGTGACATCGACAGATCTATCCGTAACTGTGACCCCCTCTGCAGCCACCAATAGAAAACCCGGGGCCTCTCTCGATCAACCCCTATCAGTGGGAGCCCTACCGGCCTCCGCATCGCAATGTGCTCCCAGCACCAAACCTGCAGCAGCGATGTCAAAACCATACATCGACCTCCCTTGTATACGACCCCATGCAGGATCCTATACAAGCGGCAAAGAACAAAGCTGCCCCATGCAAATCTGTGCCCGTGGTCTCTCATGTCGTAGACTATGTCTGAGAGCACCCATGGTAGTCTGCATCCGCTCTAGTGGCACAACAACAAGCCACCGACAACTCCTGCCAAAACCCGTGTCAGTCTAGATGCCCCAGGCATCTGCCGTAGCGACTCGATGTTCACTCCGCCCTTCTCCAGGGTGAAGCTCGGGTCTCCCGTGAGCCTCATCATCGCCTGGCCTTGATTGGCCATAGGCATCATCAACCGTCCTTGTATGGGGATCCTCATGATCCTCCATACATCCTCTAGAGTGGGAGCCATCTCCCTGTCGGTAACCGGAAGCAGGACGACCCCGGATACCATCTCTCTGCTAGGGCTCGTCAGTAGCCCTATGTCAGTCGGTATTTGTGGCATCTCCTCGCTGTAGGTTGAACCTTGTCCAAGTCGGTCATGCTCTGCCTGGTCAAGTGTGGCTATGTCATCTCTTAGCCCGTCGTATTTCCATTCTCGGCTCTTTAGTAATCCCTTCTGCAAAACAAACAATAAAACAACAAAATCATTAAAAAATCATTCAAATTAAACAACTTAAAATCAAGTTTTAAAATGATATCATCCACCATTGGATGATATCGTCCAACATTGGGAAAAATCATCCTTTTTGAGGATGAAATCATCTCCGATTTCGCAACTTGGGAATAGCCCCTTGTTGGACGAAATCACCCCTAATTCGTCGATTTTTCCGTCAGACGAAATCGACGATCTAGGGACGATTTCGATGAAATCGGGACGATTTTGTCCCGACGACGTCGATGGCCTAAAAACGGCCGTGATGCCCCAAACAATCAAATTTAAATCACAAGAATTGCACAAAGTTAAATTAAACCTAATCTACTAGGATTAGATCCTTACCCGTAGCCCGCGTCGGACCTCTGTCGCTCTGTGCATTGTCTCCACCTTTTTTTTCTCTGCAGAGCTCTGGAACAGTAAAAATGAATAGTAAAAATGAATTAGGGTTTTCCCTATTTTTCTTAATTTTATTCAAAACCAACAACATTTTAATTTTTTTCTTTTTCGCGTTTTTACCTCAAACGTTCGATTTGGGTAAAAACACGGAGGGGGCACCATAGTCAGCATTCGTACGATTCGACCAAGAATCGTCGTCTAAAAAATTGAGTATATTTTTGCTTTCTCGTAAAACGGGAAAAACTCGTCTTTAACGCATTTTCTTCGAAAAATTCGCTAAAGAGGGGGCAAAATGTAGCACCCTAAAATTGGCACGGTTAAAACACTAGTAAAAAGATAAAATGTTAAAATTTGAATTTCAACCCCAAACTGCCCGTTAAACCGCCTTTTACCCGCTTTCCCCATTTTTCGTGCCATTTTTAGGATTTGTTTTGACCGTTGGACGATATCGTCGCAGTTTAGATGAAATCGTCCCCGATCTGACGAATTCGTCTGGAACAGAACATCCAGACGATTTCGTCCCAAAACCAAATTTTCATAATTAGCTTCTGTTTCAATAGCCTCTCCAACTCGGGCAGAAGCGTGTCTGCACGGTTGGAGATTTCCCTGTTGGAGATCTCCCAGATTGGGATGATCCCCAACCTCCCAAACCTCTTTCTAATCCTATATAAACTAGGATTTTTCTAGTTTATCCCCCTGGCTGCCTGCTTCCCTGCCTAATTCTTGCTGATCTCCCCGGTCTCCCCTGCCTCCCTGCTTAATTATTGCTTGCATTTGGTATTTTGCATTTTTTGTTGCAAGAATTCTACTATTTTTCATTCGAAGCTAGCTTGGATCGTCGCAGATGATCTCGGACGATTTCGTACGATTGGAGGCGATCCTGACTATAGTTCATATTGAGAGCAGTCCGAGTTTAGAGTTTGCATTTTCTTAAGTTTTTTTGCATTTCCAGGATATATCTCTGCACTGTTTTAGGTTATTTTGTTTTATGCATCTTGGAGTTCACCTCATTTAGCATAATTGCATGATAAAGATAAAATCAATCATTAAATTCATTGCATTTCCTTATCTATTATTATAATCTATTATTTAGGCATTTTTGTTGTTATCTCTACCATTACCCCTTGCTTCTGCATTTGCATATTTGGTATTTCGTGTCTGTTTTTGTGATTGCAGGTTTTTGACGAATTCGTCTGACGAATTCGTCAGATTACAGATGATTCTATCTGATTTTAGATGACCTTCTGTGATTTGGGATGATCTCGAGCAATATCAGATGATTACGTACAAACTGAGATGATCTGAACTGCTACAAGACTCAGAATCTCCATCAGACATCCGAAATCAGGTATGATTTCTTCTAGTTAGCATATTCTCTGTTATTTGCATCTATTTCTATTTTTTGTATTCATTGAAATCAGCATTGGCATATAGAATAGATTAGATTCATATCGGCCAAACCTAGGAGTTGAATGATCAAACATAAAAATGAACACATCAAACACTCTCTCAACCTAGGCGTGGAAACTGCCATTCAAAAGTTTCCTGGTGAACCCACCATCCGTCAAAAATTCACCTTTATACACCTCCCCCGAGAGGCGGGACCTTCGAAAGGCCTCTCAGTCCGAGGTATTGTCCCATCCTTTTCACATCCCCCTTTCGGGCACGGATCCTATAGCCTGAAGGTAAGGGTGCAAAAAATTTGGAGCGATACACAAATATATGATTCATTAAATGTGGTTGATACCTAGAAAATATGAGGGTGGAAATTGCACCACATCTTGGATCATGATTGTTATGGAATAAAAACTTGGATGGACTTATGGAACAATAGGCTGCATAGAGCAAATACCTTGAGATCTTAAATTCTTGTAAATAAAGCATGTTGATATTAGGATACCTATTTTGAGTTTCCTACACAATATACCTATGTTTGAAAAAATTCAGGACCCTAACATTCCATGAAAGGAAATTCACGAAATCTATTTATTGAGGAGCATATCCTTGCTATTGAGCTCATCCAAAAATCCATAGTTATTTTTTGTTTCAATAGACTCTTAGTAAATACTATAACTTACCAACTATACAATATGTATAAAATATGAGAACTTGTATAGTACCTATCATTAATTAGAGGAGACGGTAGAAGATAACTTGTCTAAGTGACTATCTAGATAGAGGTTACACTAGTAGCCTAGGAAGTTTTGATGTAATGAGGTTTGGCTACCTCTTTGAGTTTAATTTTAGAATGGGATGGTTGATAAACATCCTTACCTTTACTATATTGCTTTGGATCTTGGATAGGATATTTGATATAAACTCTAATAGGTGTACATCCCATGCAACCATTGATGTGGTTTTTCCTCTAGTTACTCATAATTATCCTTTGTTTATTGGTCTTGATCAAAATTTAGGTCTAGTAGATTCTCTTCTTTAGTATTGATAACTTTTAACATATTTTGAGTAGATCTATTTGATCGAGAATTAGAAATACATCATACATTATTCCCTTGGAAGGAGTTGTCTTGAGTTCTTCAACGATACTATATTTGATCACTCTTAGTAACTTTTTATCCTTTTAGTCAATTTGCTTAAACCTTATGTGATATTAGTTAATGTATTATTGAATTTGTATTTTAGCCATAAGGGATACCTTAGCCTTCTTAATGCTTTCACCATAGGATATTTTGACATAGTCTTTGCTTTACCTTATTTTCACCTTAGTGGTTATAGTCATGGATGCTCTTTTGCTTGCTCTTTATAAGGTTGAATAGGGACTTCGAATGGTTGTAAATTTGGTGCCTCTACTTGTAAAGTATTATTTCTAGATATGATCATTGGCTTAATAGATGCATTTTACTCATGCTACTCAACTACCATGATTATTCTAGATTAGTCAAAAAATTGACTACTTCCTTATATGCCTTTTCTGCTCTTTTCATTTTCTTAGTTGATTCCAATAGAGCTTGGTGTTGGTAGATAATATATGTATCTTTATTGTGGAGAAAATTGCAGGCCAAGCACCACTAGCTTTCATAAGGAGAGGAAGTGGATGAAATATCCTCTAATTAATTGTATGTAAATTTTTTTTGTGTAGTCTTACTATTGCTATAGGCCCGTTGGTACTTGGTGATATAGAAAAATTTCATGGGCTTATAGCCCTCATATATCTTATTAGCATTTTATATTTATATAAAAGTGACATTATTGTTAATATTATTTAATTCTTCCCTCAACTCTAATAATTATGATTTTTTAAGGTTTTGGAAATAGCAAGAGAGGCTGAGATGATGCAAAATGCCTAGGTAGATCTCTAGTCACTAAAGTAGGTGCATATTGTGGTACAAAAGTGGCTAAACTTTGTTGTTCTAGAAAATCTAGAATGTATGTTAAGGTAATATTAGGAGGAAGTTTACCAACTAATATAAGTGCATCTTCTATAGCAATTATAACTTTAAATACCTAAGGAAATCCCATATCATTGGTTAGATAAAATTGGAGGTCTAAGTATAGATCAAAGGCTTGAATGTAAATATATATACCTGGGGTTGGGAAGGTCTCATATCTTGAGGAATTTGCTTCCACATTTTATTGAATCTAATGTTAAAATCAATGATATTTTCTTGTGGATGCCTCTAAATGGAGGTGAATTGGGTAAGTAATAAAAATGGATCTCCTACTTGGTTGAATTCTAAGATAAATTATTCAACAAGTTGAGCCCTTGAAGCAATATTGTTATCATACAAATATCTATACTAGGTGAGTAGTTTTCTTCTAAATGATATGGTTAGAATTTATACCATGATGTTCTCATATTAAATACTTTAAATAGCAACAAGGGTAGCCACATATTAGCAATGCTCTTGTGTATTTTTCTTAGTTCCATCAAAAGTTAGCAAAGCTTTAAGAGCAAAATAAGAAATTTTATGGAGATCTAAAAGGATTAGGGGACCATTATTATTCCACCTAAGATAAATTTGTATGGCTAGGTAAGGATTATCAGGATATTACCTAAAAATGGATTGAAGAGTAATAAGAGTTTTAATGCAAGGAGATCTTACTAGAGAGTGGGAATTACCTAGTTTTTTGTGAGCTCTCTAGTTAGGAAATTTATTAGAATACATAGGTTATTTTAGCTTTTTGGCCTTTTATATTGTTTATGCATGATTCTACAACTTATCATTTTAACTCGTTCCTCCATCAAAGTCATAATTCTCATGTTCTTTCAATACTAGAGTCCCTAGGTGAACATGTATTCTTTGCTTATGTGGTCAATACTACGCACCAAAATCTTTGATCCTCTAGTTGAATGAGGCAATTAATATCATTAGGAATAACAAAAAAAATGATCTATCATGGTAGAGGATTGAATTGCTTTGTCCCACTAGTAATGCATTTGTAGAAACAAACTAAAAAGGTTTGGTTCCATTAATTGTGCCAAAAAATCTTGGTTTGAAATTTTCCTAATGTATGGGAGTGCATCATTTGACTATAGGACCAATATTTAATAGCTCATGATTTCTCCTTAGCCAACCTATAGAGAAGGTTGGTTCCTATATATAAAATAATATAAAATATGAGGAAATATTAGAGTAGTAAATGGAGGGTTAGGGATATAAATTATGTATTAAAAGAAAATTACATTTGGCTAACAACATTGTTATATACCATGTAACACACACTACAACTAAACTAGACATAAATCCTAATAGTCTAGTTACTAGAGAGAATATCATTGAATATGAATTAACCTTGAGATCATGCCCTCCACTAATTCAATACTTCCTATAATCCTAAGAATGTTTTATAGAAGAAATCAAAACCACACAATTGGATGCTAAACATCCCTAATATTCCATTAAATTTTAAAACAAAATTACACTATATACAATAGGAAAATATAATTTTTTGACCCTCATATCGAGGTAAATGACACTATATATAGATTTCTATACATGTCTATCTAATGATTACAAGAAATACCTACCATAGGTTTGCAAATATAGACACAACTTGGCTTTAGTTGGATATTGTGCTTTATTAGCATTCTTAGTAGTGTATGTCACTTTTAGCTCAACCTCTAATAGTTGTTATTGATCTACATCATCCACAATCTATTGTAGTTATATGCTTTGGTAGAATTATACCACATAAATATTCTCATCCTCTTCCACTATCTATTGTTCATCCAACTATCAAATCTATAGGGGGACTATTTATGACTACTGGTAAATGACATTGTACATTATAGGATACTAGCTATCAATTTCCTATAATTTCCCCACCATTGATGGCTAAGAAGTTTCTAGTTTTTCCTACATCTAACATGCATGATTTACACTAAAAAGGGCTTGGCTAGAATCCTTGTTCTTTATTATTTTCTATCATAGGCCCCTATAAATCATTGAAGATCATGGAGTTGGTCATACCTATAATGAGTTATCATTAACATTCAAAACCTTTGGCCACCTTTGTTCGTTGATGAGGACTAGTTGGTGCTATTGTACACCTTAACTACCCTTACCTTCAACGTACGTAGTCACATTATAGAGTGGTCAAGATTATTTTTCATAATGGAATTTAGGCATAGTATATATCACTTGAGATTTTGGTTAGTTATGGTATGGCAACCATAAAATTTTAATACATTCATAAAATTGATAGTCCAACATAAACTATCTATGTGGGGAATTCTATGAGCCCATAATAACAACATATATTTTTTATATTTAGTGCTTACTTTGATATTGGCATCAATTTTAACTAATAGGGTCACACTTCCAAATGGTGTCATTCCATATGGTGCCAAAATTGACTTTAGTACCAATTACCTTAATTCTAAGGAAGGTAATGTATGATAGATATCATATTGTAATATATTTCGCATCACCTTTTGATAAAAACTAAGAAAATCCATTTACTTAATCTTTATAAATAAAAAATGGATGAACAAAAAATAAATAAATATAGATAATGGCTTTTCTTAAGCATAAATAATCCTTTTGTTATCCTTAGGTAAGAATTACCACTATTTAATATAATGGATAAAGTGTATGGGTATATTTATACCAATACCTATAACCCTAAATACATAACCATATTAAATTAGGATGACATAACAAATAGGATCTAGATTAATTATATGTTAAATTTTTAACCTTGACAAGATTATCCATGGTCCCATAGGCCATATATAAATTACACAAGAGTATATTATATAATTCTAGCCTTAAAAATTATGTTAGGTTATAAAATTTAAAAACTAATATTTTGAGTTGAAGATCCAATTAGAGAAGATATTAAATAGATAATAATTTATCCCCCATAATTTACATTATAGTGATTTTATATTTTATGAACTCTATTATAGCCATAGTGACTACAATTAATATTAGTTAATCTCTCACATGTATAAATTAACACCTCCACTATAAATCCATGTCAATAAGGTAATACTAAGATACTCCCTCTTAGAAACTACACCAAACTATTATAGTAATAGAGGGTAAGACTTTGAAATACATTCTTCCATTTTATGGTACACTTTTTCATCATTAGAGACTTTAAATTTCCCTTGGGTCTCCTAATCTTCATTACCAAATGAGACTTTGTATAAACCTACTTATGAAAAAAGCCATGACAACTCTCCAAGAATACTTGAAAATAAATATAAGATAAAATATATCACAAAGGGTTAGATTTTCATGCCTAAACAATCTAATATACTAATAATTTGATAGGAAAATGATGGATTGAAAAAATCACATTCAAAATATTTTTTTTTGTCCTCCAAAAAATAAAATTATTGCATTCAATATCTCAAAATAAACTACCTCTCTAGTGAATATGGGCCAAACATTGTTATTATATAATATGTTGTAAATTTATCCTTTTGAATGTGTATTATAAAACTTAAGCACAATCATGTAATGATACATCCCTTCACATATAATATGTCCTTGAGAAAATACCACTAATACAATGAGCTCAAAATTTTAAATGATATAAAAATGGGCTCATAATACTTTTATTTGCAAAACTTCTGGTTTGCAAAAATTTTGCCCAAGTAATCCTTAAGAAAATTAAAAGCTATTATCTCCTCTAACCTTATGACACATGCAACTAATAACAATTTTCCAATTGTCACACATTGACTCCCAAAAAATATCCACTAATATTTTACCACCTACTATCATTGGATGCTAAGAGCGTATATTCAAGTAACATGAATTCCATTCTAATTTATGAAATGGTGTACTCAATTTAAAAATTATTTTCCTAGCATAGCAAAGTGTTATATTAATAGCTATATTAGACTATGTTTTATTTAATTGGTATAAATATACCAAAATACATATAAGGGATCAATTTTGGGTCTCTCATGGGCAAGGTGAATTGCACTATCTAAGGTTACAATTTGTTTGTTGAGGTATGGAAGGTATCTATTTGTAAATGAAAGGATAAAAGTCACGTTTCCTAAATTTAGAGCATTTCTAAAATTCTTCATTGGAGAGCACCAATATTGAGTGTACAAGTTTCCATCAATAAAAGACTCTACATATTGAACATGACCATGTTTACTACAAATATCATAGTGATAAACTCTTGATTCTTTAAATGATATTATTTTCTAATTTGAATAACACAAGTATGATTTAGTAAAGACAATACACATAATTTAAACTCAACACCTTCTTTCACTAAAGAACAAACCAATTATTTATTTACAAAATAAATGTATCTCCACATTGATGAGGACTAAAGACCATATATATTGTCTTTACATATATTTCATGTTAAGTATGTAAAAAAATAATCTCATAATTTAACTTGCAAATGAAAGGGTAAAATAACCTTGAATGCAATCATCTACCATTTTGAAACTATATTTAAATAATGTAAGACAACATACACTCCTATTGAATAAGGGAATTGTGTTTATCATTGGAATAAAGGAGTACCAAAAATTTAAAATGGAATATTTGTCTAGAATTTATACCACTATTGCAAAAATACAAAAGAACCTTACTATTTATTTTCTATCCAAGATTCCATAGATTCTAATTGGAAAAAAAGAACAAATACCTACTATTTCCTTTGTAGGAATGCCACAACCCCCTTATGGACATTAAAAAAATTAAGTTTGTAGGAAATGTTTCCATTGAAATGATAATCATCATGTAACTATTACACCTTAATCATGTTTGTGTAAAAAGGATCAAAAATCCCCTTGATCATAACAAATTAAAAAATGAATATGGTATAAATTTTGCAATATGTTTTAAGAAGTGGCTGGTGAAGAATAAAATACATATTATCTTTGCCACATAATTTGAAAAAGCATATGAATCTTCAAGAATTAATTCACCCTATAAATTTGAAGAAATATAAAAGACTCCAACCAAAATTTCTATTTACCCAAGCAACAACAGTCTATAAGCACAGCAATACTATTATGGATGTCACACTACTGTCTAGTAGAGATAAGAAGTAGTATAGTTATTCAAACATTATATGAAAAAAACTAGAAAAATAAATAAAAGTGATATGCACAAATAATTGTTTCCCTTGAGCATCAATATTCACTATATTATCCTTAGATGAGAATGACTATATTTTTATATAATGGATGAAGTAATGGAAGTTATTTATACCAATATATAAACTCCAAATAAATAATTATATTGACAATGAAAAATAACAAAATATATTAAGGCTAATTACAAGTTTAATTTTAAACCATGGCTCTAAAGACCATAGATAAACAATAAATAGTTACTTTGTCTAATCATTTATCATAGGCTTACACAAGAGTACATCATACAATGTTATCTCTAGTCATTAATCCAAATTATAAATTTTGACATCTTTATACATATTCTACCAATAAACATAGAAAGTAATGTGATAGGGAGTTCTTTAATTTACTCCATGAAGTTTATGCACTCAATACGATATCCAATACATTTTAGTATTAGCATAGATATGGTGATATGAAGGTTCAATTTAAGGTAAAAATATGACTCTAGATTCATTTCTAGACACAGGGATACTGAAATTGATATAAATAATTTTGCACCACTCTATATGATGGTGCCTCAAGAATATTCTTCTTTCCAAATTAGCATAAAGAATAAATTTGATTTCAATGGCATTAAGCTTGGTGTCATTGGTTAATATTTGTGCTACATAAAAAAAAATGAGTTTCCAACAATCATTAGGTGGATATATAATCCAAATTAAGTACCATATAGAAGGAAACCTTATAATATTTTCCCATTCATTTATAGGTGTAATATATAGAATATATAGGGAAATAATTATATTTTATTTTAAAAGTAATATTTCTATGCATATAGTATAAGATAATGATGTTTTAAGTAATTAATCATAAATAGTGCCTCTTCCATTAAGATAAACATGTTTTTCTTTAGCACACATAGCCAACCATACAAAGTATCCATATAAAATAAAAAACCTATTGATATATGCAATCCATCAAAAGGAATATACACATTACCCATACAATCATAACCAAAAAAATAATCAACACCATCGTAGCATTAATACGATCAATAAGCACAATCATTTTTCTCTTTATAATTAATGATCATTCCAATAGTTCTAACCATATTTTTGGTACCAACATGTCTACATAGGGAATTTAATTACCACTCCACCTTTAACAATATAATGGGCATTACTCACACCTAAAGCAAAATAATTTATTGATACCACTTATGCCTATAATCATCTACGATAGACAAAAAAAAATTGTAGGGGTTTGCCATCCTTTATAAATCCAAGTGCCAAAAGCAAATAATAAATAAGATAATATAGAAATTATAATTACTACCTTAATAGACCAAAACATAGTCAATAATAAGCCACAATAAAATCAAATGAGCATTGAGCAACATCTCTTGACAACATAAGTGTTAAAAATCATGAAGATCTATATTTAGCCATCTTCATAGTCAAATTTACATATTTGAGCACTTCCTCAGTAGGCCAACATGCATCTATAGGGTTGTCATTATAAATCAAAATAAACATAAAAGAAATAATTTAATGTAGAATATTGAGTGGATGATTATATTAATGTAGTTGTACCATTAACACATATAATATATATCTCATATTATAGTCAAAAATCCTCATAGCTTGACTTACATGTATGGATCACATCAATATTTGGATAAGTTACATTTTATTTGGCCATTTCCAACTCTAAAAATCACCTTCCTCTTCAAAGAATTCATAATTACTTCACTATTTCCATATTTAGGTATCACCCATATATTTAGAGAAGTCATAATTACTCTTGTAATAAATAAATATAATGGGATTCTAGCAAATTAAAATCACATATTGATGGCTTTTAAAGCCTCAATATTAATGTAAACTCACAGGATAAATATTCACAACATTAAATATATGATAGCCACAATATAGTAAGATCAAAATAATAATGTAACCAAAATAATATGATCCAACTAATATGTAAAATCAAGGATTATAATATATCAACTAACATTCATTAATAAGTAACAATATGAATGTAATAGCCTAAATCATACATGTAGAGAGCATGTAGAAAAATATACAATATTAGTTGCTCAAATGTATGCAATCTTTATTACTTCTATTTATCTTACAAATGTATCATAAAACTCTCATACAATAACAATGTTTTCTATGCTCACTATGTAGATAATGTAGACTATGTAGATGATGTAGGTGATGTACTCTATGGAGTAATATATAGCCATTGTAGGATGACTCTTTGGTTACTTGACTCTTCATTTCCTTATGCCAAGTATCATGGATTTTGGCTTCTCTACATGACACTTTCATACGCATGACTCTATCTTGTATGCACACTTAGATGTGACACTTCACATTACACACTCTAATATAAGAACACTTGTACACACTTACATATAAAAAACTTGTGTACATTTACACGCATAACACTTACACACTTCCTCACATGAAACTTGTGTGTTTCGTGAAAATTATTACAATACATAAAATATTTAATCACACTTTAATATAATACACAATAATAATATAATACTTACAAGATGTACCATGAGGGTACATTAGCATGTACCAAATAATGTAATATTCTTCAACACCCATGTATTACATTATTTGTGATTTTTTTATTAAAATGCTTTAGTCTTCAATCAAGGTCCTCATCCTTCAATTGAATTTACAATGTATGTGACCTTAATATTGCTTAGGTTATCCTTCTTATCCTTGGTTGACCTTGCATTTACACTTAGCTTCATGTTCTTCAGTATTTATAGCTTAAAGATTATAAATTTTTTGAACTTTACTATTGAATTTATATTCTTGCATAAGAATATTTTTTTTACCTTTGTCCTTAGAATCATATGACTCTTTCTTTTCCTGTATAGAGACTTTGAAAATCCACTTAAAGCACCATAATAGGATCCTAAGTTAGATGAATTTGGAATATAAATATTACATGAAGAATAAAATAACTTCTCCAAAAGTGATTCATCTATGTTTTCTTTCTTCTAAAGAGATTCAATCAACTCCTCTTGTTTCATGTTCTTTTCTTTGTGAAATTTAAGTGTAAGCAATGCCATATACATTGTTATCCCAATATCTAAAGGTATCATAATGCTATATTTTCCATAATTAATTGCTTCAACAATCCTTTTAAGTAAATTGTAGACACTAAAACAACACCAATCTGATTATGTGACAACAAGCACCGATCGCATTGACACACATAGCCCCTAGGGCAGCCCCCAGAGGTTAAATGGTCCTAACCACTTCCAAAAGTAGTTTTAGAGGTCAGAGGTCAATTTGGCACCTTTTTGGCACCTTTCTCTCTGCTTGTCCAACATAGGGACGAATACAAACTGGCATTCGTCCCACCCAAGGATGAATAGCAGCATTCACCCCAAGGTGATGCGAATAGCAAGTTTGACTGGCAAAAAGTCAAACCTCAGCAACTCTTCCAGTTAACTAAGGCTTTAGGCCATGCAATTGTGCGGAATAGCTTTTATTCAAGAATAGATACTTCAGTCATGCATGTATTTATTTTAAATACCTCATGCAAGGAGATTCTAAATCAGGGAATTAGCTTTTCTCTGAAAATAGGAAAAATAACTCAAGTGGCGCCCTCGCATGTGCAATTCAAATAAGGATACCCTAAGTCTATAAATTGGTGAGTTTTCTCACCCCAAAAATATACATAGAAGGAGCATTTGAGCAATGAAGTGCTACCAATTTACATACCTACTTGCGATTTGTGCCTTCACATCCTTAATCTCTCATTCAAAAGGGAGGTTATTGGGTGATTATTGGAAGCACAAATCCCGAACCAAAACCCAATTTTTTGCCACAATATTCCACAAATTTTTTTGACAACAACCCATAAGTAATTTTGGACCCATCCCAAGTGGATTGGTTCTGAAATAGTGTCCCAAATGGTGGGCGTTCTGCCCCAGGACGCCCCCCAAACTGTCACAGTCCTATTCACCCCACCCTGGGACAATTAGAAATCTATGATAGATTTATTTGGTTTTTATTTTGCATTTTATTTTTGATATGTTAAATAGGTTATAGTTTAAATTTCATTTCATTCTAAGCAATTTTGACCAGGTTTTTGTCATTTCCCGCCTTTACTAACTTCCAGATGTCATCATCAAAATATGGGTGGTAGAGGCAAAATTGGAGAAATATGACCATCTGGGTCTTCCCAAAACACCCCCAATTAGATAACCTCAACTTTGCAGGTCATTTGGAGCTTCCTAAGCAGGACATTGAAGAGGGTGCTTTCTGAAAAATTGTTGTAGGTTTATTCGTCCCGCCCTAGAGCGAATACAAATATGTGAGAAATTTCCAGAATATTATTTTTGTAGTGGTCTTCTGGTAACATACTTATGCTTTTGTCAAAATTTTAGGTCAATCCGAGGTCATTTGATTATCATTTTAATATTTTCATGCATATACTGATAGTAGGCCTTGGGAAATACATGCTTTATTCTATCAATAGGTGCTACTAATCTTTTCTGTTTCTTTGAACGTAGGTTTCCAAGAGTAGAAGAGCAGGAAGGATTGAAAAATCATATACACAAGTTGTGGCGACTTTTTTTTCTGCCCATATTACATGTGGGCATGCGGAAGAAGGATCGCTATCATGGATGTGATCAAGAACATATTTAACGCTCCTATCCCCTAAAAAGGAAGGAGACGTATTGTAACATGAATTTGAAAGCACATCAATAAAAAGGACCTTATTCCATATTGCTTTTATCTTGTGTCAATTCATTCATGTTCTTTCCTTTTTATGCATTCATTCAATACATAGTCTTTTGGCATTAAGTTTGGTTTAAGACGCATAGTATTCAACATACTCCTTTTTGTTTCCATATCCTCATGCTTTCAGTGGTGATCACAGTGGGACATCTGTCCCTTGATTTTTAAGATTATATTTTTTATTAAATTTTCTTGTTATTTTTCTTACATGTACCAAGTTTTCCAACATTGGACTGTTGTAGAGCAGAAATTCAGAGACATCCGATTTGGGCAGAAGAGAGGTAGAGGTCTTAAACACCTTCTATAAAAAAATTTATGTTTGTTCTCTTGTTATTTGATTGCATATGAGAGTTTGAATTCTTGTTTGCTTCATTTATGCAACTTAAAAATAACCCCACACACCACGTGGTAAGTTAAAACAACAAGGAGTTGGTCGTAAAACCCCAACCCTTGAGCAAGACCAATGGTGGATTTCATCACCACCTTGGCTTGAGATATTGCATACATTACCTCGATCGTAACTGTTGCTGGGGTGATTCCCAGTGCATAAGGATAAGTCTTCTATGGTAGGTGTCATAAACAGAGTTATCCCCCTTTCGTACCGCTTATGTTCCATGTACCATCTGCTCTCACGTACCAATAGTTTCCCTCACGTAAGGGCGGGTATATAGAGAGGTTGGTATATCGGTCTAGCAATGGTATATCAAAGGGGTGACCATTTTTTGGGAGTCATAAGAGCCGTCATTTTGCATTTAAATGTTCTTTCACAAACTTTCAAAAACAAACATCAAAAACACACTAAACCAGGTTTAGGGCACACTTTTAATCGTTAAACGAGATAATCATTGTTTGTGTGTGTGATACTTCTTGTTTAGTGTAGCACAAAAAAATCCTAAAAAAATATAAAAATCTACTCATCTTTAGGAGCACATCACCATGGTGTTCACTCATAGCCGAGCCCAATCATGGGCAAGCACTGCAAAAAGTGCACCAAGGGGGACAAGTCACCTCCGATATAGTCTTGAGGACTTAGTCATCCTGCCTTGGCAACCTGACACACAAGATAGTCTGCATCATGCCATAACTGAACATGACTATAGAGGCACCTCTTTGAGGGGCACCCCCACTCAACATAGGTCCTTTCAAGAAGAGAACCTACACATAGCACTCAACATAGATAGGAGACCTCCTTTAGAAGCCCATTATGGGTGGCCTAGTGATGAATTGCTAGAGCAATAGAGGGTCCAAAAGGACAGGCCACAAGATTTTTTCATCCCTTCTCTACCCTGCATTATTGTTAGAAACATTAGACAGTACCCAGAGTATCAGGCTTTCCAGACAGGGCAAGACAATTTTGCCCACACCTTTTATCCATATGAAAGAGAGGATGAGGAAGATTACCATGTTTCTCAAGAGCAGTACACAGCACGAGAGCGATGTACCTCCGCACCTGCCATGTATCAATATCACCCATTGAGGCTACAGCCTCAGGTTAATGCAGCTAACCTTGACAGAGGAAAGTAACCCATAGAGATTTTGGATCACCACAACAAAGATAGACATGTAGGAGAGGCATCTAGGCTTCTTAAACAAGAGACAACGAAACAAGGTGACTTGGAATTCTCCAGACATGCCACCTACCAAGTGCAAATCACACAACTTAGGCAAGATCAATAATAGTTAGAGCATCTTTGTCGGCTTAACAAATAGTTCATTCAATGTCATACAACCGAATTGCTTCATAAAAATGTGCCTGCAAAGGTTCCAATCCCTCACATGCATAAAGTAGAAGTATATGAGAGGCTTAACCCCTTGGTACGAGACAGGTCCACGTGACCTTATCAAGTATTGCCTTTGAGACCTCCTAGACCTGAGTGGGAGGCCACTCCTCGAAACAACGATGGGCACCCTCCGCAGGCACCCACCCATGTGTGTAGGTCTCAGCCAGGCACTCCTCAAGAAGCATATGAGGAGTATGAACAAGAAGAAGAGCGGGATGAAATGCTCTATCAAGGCATAGGGGGTGCTATCCAGCTACCTCTTAATAGGCCTCAAGTTCCCACAACCCACAACGGGAGAAAACTAAGGAGGAAGAAATTAAATCCTATGATGCATATAAAATGCTACTAGAGCACTTAGAGTCTATGGAGATCAAGACTTCTAGGCCTCAAAATCCCACTTTACACCAATTCCATAGTCATCCTGTGCATCCGTCAGTGTCAGTACCTCCATACCCAGAACACTTTAAGCTGCACCAGTTGGAACTCTTTAGAGGGGAGGAGGACGCCCAAGAGCATGTGACTAGATTCCTAAGCCAGTGCTTTGGTATTCAATACAACGATGCTTTGTTGTTAAGAACATTTATAACCACATTCGTAGGCCCTACCTTAGATTGGTTCACCCAATTACCGAAACATAGCATTAGTAATTTGGATCAGCTAGTGGATGCATTCCTCGAATGCTTCACCTTCAACACTAAGAAAAAGGCATCATTAAGTGACCTAGCTAGCCTAAGGCAGTATGAGGAAGAGACCATGGTGGCATACGAGAACTAGTGGAGGACGTTGCTTTCGAAGCTGCCTTACCTCCCTCCCATGTCAGATCTGACCCAAATGTTCTCGAAAAGCTATTTGAGATCGATCTTCATGCTATTGTAGCTACAGCAATATACCAGTTTAGAGGAAGCTTTGGTGCAAGCCAGAGTCATTGAGGAGATTAAGATACAGGATGGCGAGATCGCCAAACCTAAGAAGAAAGAATGGACGAAGAACACTAAAATAGGGACCATGCAACTGAAACCTACTATGGTTAATCAGGTTGCCATCAACGTCCCTAAGCCTGCACAAGCAACACAACCTCAAAAGGCTAACTATCAAGCGGTGCCTCCTAACAACTATGAGAGAGAAAACCAAAGGTAGGAGCAAAATTAGTAGCATTTCCCTAGGCGACAATTTACTCCTTACACAGAGTCTAGGGACTCTCTGTTTGACCGCTTGTCAATGACAAATTTGATCAAACTTCCAAAGATTCAAACTATAGATCCTAATACACCAAAGCCTAAGGGGTATAGAGAAGACTTGTACTGTAGGTTCCACAGGCGTAAGGGACATGATCTTAATGCATGTTGGAAGTTCAAAGTTTTGGTACAAGATATTATTGACAACAAGACATTGGTAGTGGACAACCCTGTAGCACCAAAAAACCAACATATGGGAGTATTCAGAGACCCCTTTCCTACCCACGAGGCATAGACAAAACTTCTTCAAGTTAATGAGGTGCAACAAAATTGTCCTATGTAGGTATATGTGGGGATGATAAGCATAGTGACTAGGAACAAGAAATACCTAGGAGCTACGCCCACGGTAGCCACAAGAGAGGTTCCATCGACATCACAAGCTCAATAGCACCCTACGCAACTTCCCCTACCTAGACCAGTGGCCATGATTCAAAATAGACTTACCCAAATTCTAATGATCATGTCAGTTAGGCTCTTCATATATGAACTAATTCAACAATCAGTGCCCCATCGGGAGGCTCTAATGGATATTTTAAAGGCCATCGAGCTACAGCCCCATGAAGCAAACTCTTTTAACAACTTTTTGGGACATGTAAAAAAATGTACAGGGTGAGTCATCACCTTTAGAGAAGATGAATTGAAAACAGTGACTGGTGATGTGGCAGATCCACCCTTGCATGTTATTGTGCAGGTCAACGGGATTCCGTATAAGAGGGTGTTGGTGGACACTGGATCGTCCAATAATATCATCACTACAACAACACTAAAACATTTGAAGTTGCTAGCATCTCGCATCGTGGCCTCCACTTACATACTACGAGCATTCAACGATGCAATCTACTTGACAATTGGCATAATTGTCCTACCTATCCAAGTGGGACAAAATACTATTCATACATTGTGCCACATCTTGGAAGATGAGATGGCTTATAGTATCTTATTGGGTCGGCCTTGGATCAGGGACATGAAGTGTGTCCCTTCAATAGCTCATCAGTGCCTAAAGTATATATTTGAAGGACAAGTAGATGTAGTCCCAATAGACTTGGAGCCCTTCAAATACTGCAATACATTGCAATTCATGCCGCAATCGACCCTTCCATAAACACATTTGGATTTTTAGTTGAATTCATCTCAACAAGGTTTGATTCCGTAGGCATATCCAATGATTAATCCGTCGAGTCCTCATCCAGGTCCATCTTCTTTCACTAGTCCTTCCACAACGACGCTACCTATGGTGGCCACATCTAAGTACAAGGGAAATAAACCCTTAGAAGAAGAACCACCTATTGTCTCAACCATATTGACAGAAGAGATGCCTAGCAGAATGGAAGTCGAGATGCCTAGTTCGCCCCACATGGAGTGGACTCAGGAAGGACTCCCATTTGCTCCCCATCAACTACCAACGGTCATCGTTGAAATGGCCAGCATGGGCCTGGGGGAGTATCTAGTGAGGAACATTATAGCAACACCCACACTTGAGTCCATGCAGAACATGGGGAGGCCTCGAATCTCCATCGACTCTGTGGTTCCTTTAGGCTACCCACCCAATCAGACAAAATTTGTTTATGGGGGCCTTGATAACAGTGTTGAAACTTGTCTGCAAGAAGATGAAGATGAAGAGCCATTTGCGGAGGACATCAATTATCTGTCCAACCCTAATTTTTCTTTAAGATATCTTGGCCAATGCAATTGGCATGGATATGGGTTGGGTAGGTATGAGCAAGGAGTAAATGTTCTTTGCCAACTGAAATATCAAATGTCGTACGACAAGCCAGGAGTAGGGTTCAACCACCCCTTTCCCCTAGACATATTTGTGGATAACATGCAAGGCCTAGGGATAGGCAATAAGGATGGGTTGGCATTAGACCCATATGCCAATCATAGCACAACATATACATTGGGAGATTATCTCCCATTGCTAACAACCAACCTTGTTGACCGTAACAACCCTTTCCCTTTGGCTGAACAGGAAGAAAATTTGAGGACTCCCCTACAAGAGGGATATGGACAAGATCAAGAAGGGTCTTTAGAAGATGAGTCGGAATACGAGGTAGCACCTTGGGATCCTTTCGAGTCTGATAGCAATCATTCACAAGTATATCCCATGGATGATGATCAGGAGAGCTTCCTGACAATGTTCCATTTGGATGCTCCATTTGAGCATATGCCACCTCAAGAGAATCAGGTCCCCCCACAGAGAGCGGAACAACCTCGATGGGACCACATTAATTTTCTCAAAAAATATGAGCCTCATATGTCACAAACCATTGTTGGAGCCAACGAAGGCCTTTGGATCTCTGACAGTGATTACGAAGATGAAATTGAGATGGCCTATCTCAACCACATGCAACAAATGCAATAGCAATATCCCCTAGACGTAGATGATATGTTTGAACACCTGCACATAGGGCCAAGGCATAGGTGGCACCTCAACCCAGCATAGTTATAGCAATTATTGCACCCGCCACTCCAGGTACATAGAGAGCATATTCCGCCTGAAGACCCTATCAAACCATCAGTTCCTAGGGTAGACCCTATCTACATGTCCATGCATAGGGCCAATCCATTTGTTCTAGTGCCCATAGAGCTAGATCCAGAGCACACATATTGTCTAGGATGTCCGAGCAGTCACACCTACGGTAATGGAGACCACACTCATTTCATCAACATGATCTCCACTGATTTAACTGCCCCCATCCATGATCCAGCCGATCCAACATGGTCATTGTATCTAGACATAGATGCTATCTACTAGGATAATGCTAACACCCCACCATCCCCATCAAAGTACTAGACTTGTGAAGGAATGTTCCATTTCACCCTAGGACAGACTCAGGATGTCTTCCATGCTGAAGAGGAATCTGATGTTCCAAATGATGATCTAAATTTGGCAAACGATATCCACTTGATCCCAACTCCACACTAGTTGGAGGACGGGTCCCACATGTCGATCGAGGAGACGACTGACGTAGACATCGGCTCAGATCTAGTGAATTTGCAAATCATCAAGCTGGGGGTAAGTCTATCCCCAGAAGAGCAAGCCGACTACATTGCCATTATCAAAGAGAAGAAGGAGGTTTTTGCATGGTCATACAAATACATGTCGGGACTAGACCCATAGCTAGTCACGCATAATCTAATGCTTGATCTTACAGTCAAGAAAATAAAGCAAAAACTACGTAAGATGCACCCAACAGTGGCCTTAATGGTCAAATACGAGCTATAAAATTTGTTGGATGCACATTTTGTCATTTGTTTGGATTACCCGCCATGGTTGTCTAACACGGTTCCCGTCAAGAAGCCCGACTGGAGGATTCACATATGCATCAATTTTTGAGATCTAAATAAAGTGAGTCCTAAGGATGATTTTCCCTTGCCGAGCATCGACACATTGGTATATGCTACAGTGGGCCACAAAATGCTTTCCCTCATGGATGATTTTTTGGGATACAATCAAATTCGTATTAATCCTGAGGACCAACTAAAAATGACATTCACAATGTCTTGGGGGACATTTTGTTATAAGGTCATGCCTTTTGGCCTTAAAAATGTTGGTGCCACCTACCAACATGCCATGACATACATCTTCCATGATTACATGCATAAAAAATTGAAGGATTACATGGATGATTTGTTGGCCAAATCTCTTTTGCACCCAGATCATCTCGATGACTTAAGCAAGATCCTCCATCGCCTCATGGAGCATAAGGTCAGACTAAACCCCAAGAAGTGCATCTTTGGCATCACATCTGGAAATCTCTTGGGCTACATAGTCTCTAAACAAGGAATCAAGGTAGACCCACACAAAGTCAATGCAATCCTTGAAATGCTTCCCCCAACTACCATGAAGCAGCTCAGGAGTATGTAGGGAAAGGTCGCGTCGATCAAGCGCTTCATAATGCAGTTATCTGACAAGTGCCGACCAATGAATAAATTATTGCATAAGGGGGTCACATTTCATTGGGATGATGAGTGCCAGTCAGCCTTTGACGACATTAAACAATACTTGGCTTCACCACCTTTATTGGCACCACCTAGACCAGGAGTTTCATTCTTCTTGTACATCTCAGCTACTAAGGTGGCATTGGGTCCCATGCTGTCCCAAAAAAATGAACTTCATAAAGAATAGGCTACGTACTATCTTAGCCGCACCATGGTCAATTATGAACTTAACTATGCATACTTTGAGAAGCTCTACTTGGCAGTGGTGTTTGCTACCAAAAAGCTATGCCATTACATGCTCAGCAATATGACATATGTTGTGTCTAAGGAGAATCCATTGCATTACATGATGAGTTGTACTTATCATAGTAGCCGCATGGCAAAATGGATCATGTTGTTGATGGAGTTTGACATAGTGTTGTGGCTGATCCACAACACACCCCAAACTTGGGGACCCACCTTTTTGCATGCTTTCACAGACAATCTCAGTGACCCAGATGCTAAAAATCAAGAAAAAGGGGCAAAATTGCACAAGGATGAAAAGTGTCGCGAAATCGCGACATGTCGCGAAATCGCGACATGTCGCAAAATCGCGGCCAAAAATGAAAAAGTGTCACGAAATCGCGACAGGTTGCTCCGTCGCTGCCAGAAAATGAAAAGTGTCACGAAATCGCGACATGTCGCAAAATCGTGGTCAAACCGGTCAAACGGGGCAGGAGGCAGAAAAGTGTCGCGATATCGTGACATGTCACAAAATCGTGGGTCAAACCAGTCAAACAGGGCAAAGCAGAAAAGCGTCGCGAAATCGTGACAAGAAACGGCAAAGGAGCATGAAGAGGAAATATGTCACGAAATCGTGACATGTCACGTTTTCGTGGCTCCAAACGGCGAAGTTGTACGAAACGAAAAGGGCAAATAAAATAAAAAAAAACATCGCGATTTCACGACAGGAAAGCAGCGAAGGTGCATGAAACGAAAAAACGTCACGAAATCGCGACAGAATCGGGTGAAAAGGCATGAAACGAAAAACATCGTGAAATCGCGACAGAAACGAGCCGAGTTGTACGGAAAGCAAAATATGTCACGAAATCGTGACATGTCGCGTTTTCACGGCCAGAAGCAGCAAGGGAGCCCGAGATAGAAAAACGTCACGAAATCGCGACAGCATGCAGCAAAGATGCCCGAAGTGGAAAAGCATCACGATTTCCGACAGGTTGCGGCAAGGGTGTACGGAGAAAAAATGTCACGATTTCATGACAGCATGCAGCAAAGCAGCCCGAAATAGAAAAGCGTCATGATTTCATGACGAAAAGCGGGCCGATGGTACGGAACAAAAAAGTGTCACGATTTCACGACAGAAAACAACGAAAGAGAAAATTGTCACGATTTCACGATAGAAAGCCGCCCAGGTGTACGGAATGAAAAAGCGTCGTGATTTCGTGACATGTCACGTTTTCGTTGGGCGTGAAGGCAAGAAAGGCTGTCGACAGGGAAACGTCACGATATCGTGACATGTCACGATTTCATGACATGTCGCGTTTTCACGGCCAGGAAGGCGGACAAGGCTGCATGCTATTTTTTGGTCACGATTTTCATGGAACCGTTACAGAACGTGCAGAAAAGTGTGGGACACATGGCGTACAGGCTGTAGAAGCATTACAGAGAAGATCTAACGTCTTAATATCGAGCATAAAGCTAAAATACGAGCAGCCATTGGAAGATGAAACGAACCGTCGTGGAAGGAGAATCAATTCAACAGCAAGTTTAAAAGCGGAGGCACAGATTGGTGCAAGGGGTCGGAAACCGCTGGAGCAGAGTTGCAGTGCTAGAGGCCAGAGGGTCATTCTGGGCCTGCTTTGGGGCAGTTTTCTTCCTTTTGCTGGTTTTGAGAAAACCAGAAGATCTGCCATTGTAACATGATTTATTTTTAATGCAGAGTGTTCAAAAATTTGCATTTTGTGGGCAAGAAAGAAGGAGATCTTCTATGCATGCTAATGGATTTAATGTTTATTCTGTTGTTTTCAAATTTTAGATTTATAGATAATGTTAAATGCCACTTTTGTGGGTTGCATTAGGCGAATATTTGAAATCTGAATTTTTATTTCAAACCCTAGGAGACTAGCACTTAACTTATCAGGATTGTGCATGTTTGCAGGTTCAATAAGTTAGGTTGCATGCATGGAAACCTCACATCTTCGGTTTTGCCAGGACGGGATAGCATCAAACTGGATGCAATTTTTAATTTCTTTTCTTCACATTTTATTTTCTTTTGCTGTATTTTATTTTTCAGAAACTCCAATTTTATTTTCAAGCATTAAAATAAAATTTAAAAATAAAAATAAAAAACTTCAAAACCCAAAAATAATTCCATTCATGTTATGGCATTTCATTAAATTTTATTTTGAAGTTACAGCATGGTCATTTAAGGATCAAATCACATTTACTTTATTAGGGTTCAAGGAACAATCATTAAATTTCACGGTAAAATAAACCACAGTGCCCCTTGTTTTCAGTTACTTGCAACCACTAAGGTGTTCCAAGCATTTTAATTAAATATCTTTTATACACAGATGCAGAATGCTCACATAACAGGAACCTTGGAGAAGTTACATGTTTAATTTCTTTGCAAGCAGAGGATTTAGAACCCAAATCCTATCGGAGAGTGTGTTTTCACAATCGGGTGAAAATACCACTCAACAGATTGGCGCTAGAAGGAGGGCCTGAAATGTTTATTTTATCATGATTTTTAGATGCTACGGGTTTTTAATTACTTAAGAGCTTTACATTGCTAAATATTTTAAGTACATTTTATTAGCATCTTCGGCCTCTAACACCACTCAACGGATTGGTGCTAGGAGGGCCGTACGGGTTTATTTTAGTGTTATTTAAATTTAAATTTTTATGCTTTAATTCTCTAACACTCAGCAGATTGTAAAAAGGACGGCCTGAATTGGTTTATTTTATTCTATTTTAAGCAATTCAGGTATGCTGTAATATTTTTCTGATTGTTCATACAGAATTAAGGTGATTTGATTTAATTTTTCAGAATTTTGGTCTCATGCAATTACTTTTCATTTGATTTTAATGAGTACATCTCTTAGTTGATGCTAACTTGATTTTTTATTTTTTATTGCAGGTTGAATATTCAACAGATTTGGTTCTAAAGTTACATTTTGAGTTTCACTAATGGCAACACTTGAGGAGCAAATGATATCCCTAAGAGCTGAAATAACATCTCTAAGAGAGAGAATGGTATTAATAATAGAGGATCATTATAAGGGTTTGTCTATACCTGTGGTACCATATCATGTTCCTAAAATGTTATTGGATTTTTTACGGTGTTTTAATCAAGAGGTGCCACTAGGATACTTGCAAAAACTGCATGTTTACAAGGATGCATTATGTAAATTCCAGATTTTTTATGAGGAGATAGCTTGTAAGTTATTTGCATACATTTTGGATGATAGACCATTCTTTTGGTATAGCCAACTACCCATGGAGGTTAGGACTTCTTGGATACAATTAGAAGCAGCCTATCTTCATCATTTTGGTAATCAGGCTGACTTAGAAATATTGAAAAATCAATTTACCTCCATATGTAAAGAGCCTAATGAATCCTTGAGTCAATTCAATGGAAGATTTCGTGAGTTGCACTCCCAAATGTGGGAAAATTTTAACACATTGGAAGAGGAAGCCATGGAAGTATACCTAGGAGCCATACACCCCACACTTGCTTCACTCATTGAGGAAAAACTGAGTGGTTTGTCCCTAGAGAGAATCCATGAGGTCTTAGAAGAGATAGAACGACAAGGTCTTGAAGAAGAAAAGGCACAACATGTTCATATGAGAGATTGTTCTTTTGATGCCAACCTACACCAACCATCAAACATAGCACCCTCCACTCCAATGATATCTAAGGTAAATGATCAAGGGGATGAATTTGAATATCCAAATCTTACAACCACCTTAGATGTAGTCCAAGAGGAGGTGCAAATTGCTAAGACAACATCCACTAGTGAGGATCATGCAGAAATGAGCTCATTCATAGAGATACACGATTATCTAGATGAAGGGGTTCTAAATTCAACAATGTTTGATATATGTGATAAGACGGAACCCACCATAGAATTAAATGAAGTGGTTGAAAGTGAAATTGGGAGAAAACCAATAAATGAATTTGAAGATATGATAGAGTTTCACCACTTGTTCTTGGAAGATACTATTGATGAGATGTGTAAAATTAAGGATCAAGAAATTCTTCACCCTCCAAATTATGATAATGAATCATGGGTTACTAATTTGGACAATGATAGCCTTATAAATTTGAATTCAAGAAATAACCCACTTTTGGAAATAATTGAACCATCTAAGGAAGGTGAAGATGAATTTGATGAGAAACACATTGATGATTTGGAAGATGTTGAAGAAATAGTTGAACGTCACCACTTGATTTTGGAAGATGATTATTATGATGCTTGGAAGAAGTGGGAAGATTTCACTCATTCCAAAACTACTAATGAAACTTGTGTGCCCATTGATATACAGGACAACATAATCGCCTACTCAAAGGAAGACCTTACAACTCCTGTACAATTTGAGGATGTTTTGGAAGAGGGTTTCAAATCTCATCAAATTTTGGAAGATTATAATGATCCTATTGCCAAGGACAAAGAAAGAAGAGAATCTATGAATGAATCAAAAGATCATGTCACAAATGCCATGGAGTTTCATCCCACAAGTTTGGAAGATAATTTTTATAATGGTTGGGGAAGATATGATAATGCATTCTTTTCTCACATCCCTATAAATGAAACTCATATTTCACTTGATATGCGGGATGTTGAACCTTCTACATCATACGAAGATCTCATATTCACAGGATTTGAAAAGGTGACAAAATTTGATCATGTTGAATATAAATTCATTGAAAGTGTGGATGCAAGTTTGCATGATGATTTGGAGGATTCAAATGAAGAGATACCATGGATAGTGAACAAAGAATTGGAACCAAATGACAAAGAGATTGATCAATTGGAAGCAACTCAAATGAAGGATCATCAAGATGAGTCATGGGACATACACTTTGACCAAGAGTGTTTGAGGATTGAAAAGGATGACCATATTTTGAATTTAAATAACTTGAATGGTGAAATGTCATTAAAGGTTAATGAAAAACAAGGTATAATTTTTAATCACACCTTTAATAACATGGTTTTAATGAATGGAAAAGAAGTTGATGCACTTGAATTGTTAAACCAAATTCATCAACAATTAATAATTGAATCTAGGATAAAAACTTTTAATGATCCTAATTTAGTAAATATCCTAGATGCTTGTAAATTGTTACACAAATTTGATTGGCCTATAAATTTGGAAAATGATTTGGCTTTGAAATTTGTAGAAATAGGCTCCTACTTACAAAATTGCATATTTGAAAAGGATAGCCTAATTCTAAATCAAGGAGGGAATTATGAAGTTTACATTTTAAAGAATAGACATGATAAAATTGAAAATCATTTATTGTCTAATCATTTTAGTAATTTGATGCTCACCTATGGGAGTATTATTGGAACTAAATCAAATTGGTATGGTGAGCATGGCAAGTGGAAGTTTGTTGCATTGTTTGGTCTAGTCTTGTTTTTGTGGGATTCCCACAACATTTGGCATGCATATCATGTTATATTTTTGTTGAAATGTTCTAACCATGTTTGGGATCCAGGAAAGTGATAAGCCAAGCTTTGCATCATCTTGTATTATAGTGTACATTTGTATATAGATTTTGGTTTTTGGTTTTGGTTTGTGTTTTCAAGATCATTTTGAAGTTACTTTTTTGGTTTTGGTTTGTGTTTTCAAATTTTCATTTTTGGGATTGCAGTTTGGTTTTGGATTGAATAAGTTTTAATTTAAAGTTGTGTGTTTATTTGACATGTTTTGTTTGTCTATATAAAAAAAAAAAATGATGAAAAAGTTGCCTTGAGATGCTAACTTATGTTCTAGATCGGGGAAATATGGAACATTGGAATTGTGTTGTAGAAGCTCCACAAGTAACACAAACAATTTAATAATATCGTTTGAAACTTGTGATGCATGAAGTAGTCAGTTTTATATGGCAACATTTCATCTGCATTTCAAAGGACAATGCATTCATATTACATCTCACTTTGCACATGCATGCCATCTTAGTTGCATATGCATTTCAAATACAAATCATTAAAGTGTGTCAAATCCTCTTAAGGTTATGCTATCACATAAATAAGAAGAAAATCCTAAGGTTGGAAACTGAGTCTTGAGATATCTAGAACCAAGCACGTCTTATACATTAAAAAGGATCTTGAGTAAAATGATCAAAACCTAACTTGGAAGGAAAGGTTGGGCGAAAGAAGTATTTCAGGTCTATCCTATTATGCAACATGATCCTTAAAACAGTGGTTTTGACCACTTCCATAGAGCTTAAAGCCTAAAATCAGAGTAGTAAGGATAGGGTTAAATCCTCATCGAACTTAGGTTGAGGATCCAATTCCCCAAAGCTTTGATTTGACCTACATGGAGTAGTAAGGATAGGGCATAAATTCTCATCTCGCTTAGGTTGAGAATCTAATTCCCCAAAGCTCCTATGTCTCATTTCATAATAAATCTTGGATTGGAAGGATCGTACTACTTGTCCTCTGCAAAGGATGGGTAGTCATCCCCAAGGTCTAAGCAATAAAATTAATATTTTCCATTTACATCTAAAGTTTGGATTGGAAGGATCGTACTACATGTCCCTGGCAAGGATGGGTAGTCATCCCTAAGGTCCAAGAAGTAAAAAATAAATTTTTCCCATCTCATATTTATATTGGATTGGAAGGATCGTACTACTTGTCCTCTGCAAAGGATGGGTAGTCATCCCCAAGGTCCAAAGAAATGAAGATAAGTTTTGGATTGTGGGGTTAGATATGCCCATGCATGGCAACATGTCTTGTCTAAAAAACAAGACCACTGATTGTCCAAAGGGTTAGACTAGCATGACCATTTCTTCCATAATTGGTTAAATTATTTTGCTCAAAGTGAGGTAATGAATTCTAAATCAGAATAGTAAGGATAGGGTTAAACTCCCATCTCGATTAGGTTGGGAGTCTGATTCCCCAAAGTTCTGATTTCACATCCACTTGCACATGGGTTCAAGATAGTAGGGACTCATAACCAACTTTGGGATATAATAAGGCAATTCATTATACATATAGTCGATCCTAAGAGGGTTTGGCAATCTTGAATGTTTGTGCATGATACTAGAAGAAAGACTATGCCTCTTATAAAAGCAAAATCTCTAAGCATAGTTATTAGGTTACACAAATCATTCACAATCTCACATATGCATCCATGTAAAACTGACAACGGAATGTTGATCAATTTCAAATGATAGGGAATGAAATTCATTGCACACACCGAGCTAATACTTGATGATTCTGATGATTCATATACTTCTGATCTTTGGGCATTTGTTTATATTTGTTTATGTGCTAACACATGTTTTCATGTTTGTATACTTCCAGGTAGGGTTCTCACTAAAATGCTCAAGAGCATTTGACAGCAGAGTCGCCATTTGTTGTGGCTGATCCACAACACACCCCAAACTTGGGGACCCACCTTTTTTGCATGCTTTCACAGACAATCTCAGTGACCCAGATGCTAAAAATCAAGAAAAAGGGGCAAAATTGCACAAGGATGAAAAGTGTCACAAAACGTGAAATGTCACGAAATCGTGACATGTCGCAAAATCACGGCCAAAATGAAAAGTGTCGCGAAATCACGACAAATGCCACGTGAAAATGAAAAGTGTCGCGAAATCGTGACATGTCACAAATCGCGGCGGAGAGAGGAGAAAGTGTCACGATATCGTGACATGTCACAAAATCGAGGGTCAAACCAGTCAAACAGGGCAAAAAAAGCGTCACGAAATCGCGACAAGAAATGACAAAGGAGCATGAAGCGGAAATTTGCGAGGACATGCGAAGAGTGGAAACATGCGTTTCACGACAGGAAAGCAGCGAAGGTGCATGAAACGAAAAAACGTCATGAAATCGTGACAGAATCGGGCGAAAAGGCATGAAACGAAAAACGTCGCGAAATCGCGACAGAAACGAGCCGAGTTGTACGAAAAGCAAAATATGTCACGAAATCGTGACATGTCACGTTTTCGCGGCCAGAAGCAGCAAGGGAGCCCGAGATAGAAAAACGTCGCGAAATCGCGACAGCATGCAGCAAAGATGCCCGAAGTGGAAAAGCGTCACGATTTCACGACAGGTTGCGGCAAGGGTGTACGGAGTGAAAAAACATCGTGATTTCATGATAGCATGCAGCAAAGCAGCCCGAAATAGAAAAGCATCATGATTTCACGACGAAAAGCGGGCCGATGGTACAAAATAGAAAAGTGTCACGATTTCACGACAAAAAATAGCGAAGCAGCACGAAAGAGAAAATTGTCGCGATTTCGTGATAGAAAGCTGCCCAGGTGTACAGAACGAAAAAGCATCACGATTTCGTGACATGTCACGTTTTCGCTGGGCGTGAAGGCAAGAAAGGCTGTCGATAGGGAAACGTCGCGATATCGCGACATGTCGCGTTTTCGCGGCCAGGAAGGCGGACAAGGCTGCATGCTATTTTTTGGTCACGATTTTCATGGAACCGTTACAGAACGTGCAGAAAAGTGCGGGACACGTGGCGTACAGGCTGTAGAAGCGTTACAGAGAAGATCAAACGTCTTAATGTCGAGCATAAAGCTAAAATACGAGCAGCCACTGGAAGATGAAACGAACCGTCGTGGAAGGAGAATCAATTCAACAAGTTTAAAAGCAGAGGCGCAGATTGGTGCAAGGGGTCGGAAACCGCTGGAGCAGAGTTGCAGTGCTAGAGGCCAGAGGGTCATTCTGGGCCTGCTTTGGGGCTGTTTTCCTTCCTTTTGCTGGTTTTGAGAAAACCAAAAGATCTGCCATTGTAACATGATTTATTTTTAATGCAGAGTGTTCAGAAATTTGCATTTTGTGGGCAAGAAAGAAGGAGATCTTCTATGCATGCTAATGGATTTAATGTTTATTCTGTTGTTTTCAGATTTTAGATTTATAGATAATGTTAAATGCCACTTTTGTGGGTTGCATTAGGCGAATATTTGAAATCTGAATTTTTATTTCAAACCCTAGGAGACTAGCACTTAACTTACCGGGATTGTGCATGTTTGCAGGTTCAATAAGTTAGGTTGCATGCATGGAAACCTCACATCTTCGGTTTTTCCAGGACGGGATAGCATCAGACTGGATGCAATTTTTAATTTCTTTTCTTCACATTTTATTTTCTTTTGCTGTATTTTATTTTTCAGAAACTCCAATTTTATTTTCAAGCATTAAAATAAAATTTAAAAATTAAAAAACTTCAAAACCCAAAAATAATTCCATTCATGTTATGGCATTTCATTAAATTTTATTTTGAAGTTACAACATGGTCATTTAAGGATCAAATCACATTTACTTTATTAGGGTTCAAGGAACAATCATTAATTTTCACGGTAAAATAAACCACAGTGCCCCTTGTTTTCAGTTACTTGCAACCACTAAGGTGTTCCAAGCATTTTAATTAAATATCTTTTATACACAGATGCAAAATGCTCACATAACAGGAACCTTGGAGAAGTTACATGTTTAATTTCTTTGCAAGCTGAGGATTTAGAACCCAAATCCTATCGGAGAGTGTGTTTTCACAATCGGGTGAAAATACCACTCAACACATAGAATTCATTGGACAAAAATCCATAAAAGGTCAAGTCATCGCCGATCAACTTGCAGAGGCTCCTCTTGAAGAGGATCAGCCTCTGACCGTAGAATTATCGGACGATGGGGTTTTTCATGTTTTAGAATTGCCAAATTATGATGAGCCTGAGTCATAGGTTGACATGACCCTATTCTTTGATGGTTCTAAATGTGAGCAAGGAGGTGGCATGGGAATTGTATTCTTCACTCCGCAAGGGGCTCCAATGCCTCTGTCATTTAAATTAGACTTCCCATGCACCAAAAACAATGCAAAATACGAAGCCTTGCTCATAGGTCTTCAGACAACAATCACCATGAACATTAAACGTTTAAACATATTTGGTGATTCGTTGTTGATTGTCAATCAAGTAAAGTGGATATTCCAATGTAAATGTCCAATTATGTAGGCCTACAAAGTCCTTGTGGACAAATTCCTAGAACAATTTGAATGGTATGACATCGAGGCACTCCATCGATCATCGAATCATTTTGTAGATACTATGGCCTCCTTGGGGTCACTAATCCTGCAAGACCCTTCTAGTGATATGACAACCATTCAGGTTAAAACATTATCACAATCCGTGATGGAGTGTGCAAGCTCTGAATTAACACCAGGAATCCACCTGATCCATATTGAACCATCCCATGATAGGTTCTCTCAAATCCATGATTTTTTTACTCGAGCCAACTGGGGGTCCTTGTTCTCCCCAACCCCTATTAATAGCAACACAACGTTGTTTTTAAAAGTTCTTTTCCACTCAGATTTTTCTAGGGATGAACTTCAAGAGGGATTGGTCGTTCATACTATCGAGGTTTTTGGTCAGTAGGATTGGTACACACCCATTAGGGATTACCTCAAGCTAGGTAACCTCCCACTTGGATTGACACAAGCCATGAAAAGATCATTCAAATAGAAAGCGGTAAAGCATGTCTTGTTAGGAGACATTTTGTATCATCAAAGCTATGAAGGAATCCTCCTCCATTGCTTGGACCAACAAGAGTCCGCTTGGGCGATCACCCAAGCACATGATGGTACATGTGGTGGCCACTTCAACGGTATGGCCATCGCAAAGCACATTCTTTGCATGGGCTATTATTGGCCATATTTAGAGCAAGATTGTTGTGCATATGTAAAGAAGTGCATGAAGTGTCAACACCATGCTAATTTGACACACGTACCTTCTCAAGCCTTGCAGCTAATCCAATCAGCTTGGCCTTTTTTGTAGTGGGGATTTAATCTAATCGGAAAGATCTCCCCTACATCATCCGATCGTCACACGTTCATCATAATGGCCACAAAGTATTTTACCAAGTGGGTGGAAGCAATTTCGCTAACCTCTACGACTGGATCCCGCATTACGGAGTTTATTTTGCATAACATCATATGTCATTTTGGTATTCCATCCAAGATCCTATCGGATAATGGGACGTCATTCAAAAATAAATATGTGCGTGCTTTGACCACAAAGTACAAAATTCATCATAGTTTTTCAACACCCTATTATCCGCAGGCAAATGGGCAAGCAGAGGCATCGAACAAAATGCTAGTCGCCATCCTCAAAAAGATAGTTGCAGACAATCATAAGGATTGGCACATTCATATCCCGCTTTCCTAATGGGCTTATCACACTAGCATTTGGATGCCCACTAGGGTAACTCCATTTTAGCTGGTGTATGGATCTGAGGCAGTCATGCCTCTTGAGTTGGAAATCCCTTCCCTACGCATTTCAATGCAAGAGTTCATCGATGATGACACTACGTGGTAGGCCCGGTTAGACCAACTGATGTTGCTCGATGAACGACACGTCAATGCTCTTGAGCATTTGTGTATCTATCAAGAGCGACTTAAGAAAGCATACAACATGAAGGTTCACATAAGGGAATTTTAGGTTGGTGACTTGGTCTTAAAATAGAACTAGTAGAATTCTAATTTGTTGTCCCATCTAAGGGACAAGTTCATGGCAAACTAGTTAGGTCCTTATGTCATTGATAGTAGAATAGGAACTGGAACATACTGTCTTGCCTCTCTTGAAGGAATCAAGGAAACAGAACCCTTGAACATCAGTCATTTGAGGCCATTCCACATCTAGAGAGCCATAGTCCAACCAAAATCTCCAAGGATTCTCACAATCGCTTGGTCAACCCAAAATGCCCCAAAGGTATCTATAAACCCTTTGGTCAAACCAAAAGCTCCAAGGATTCTCGTAATTGCTTGGTCAAACCAAAATGCCCCAAAGGTATCTATAAACCCTTTGGTCAACCCAAAAGCTCCAAGGATTCTCGCAATCGCTTGGTCAAACCAAAATGCCCCAAAGGTATCTATAAACCCTTTGGTCAACCCAAAAGCTCCAAGGATTCTCGCAATCGCTTGGTCAACCCCAAAAATGCTCCAAAGGTATCCATAAACCCTTTGGTCAATACCAAAAGCTCCAAGAGTTACCATAACTGCTTGGTCAAAATAAATATTCAAAAACAAATAAAAATAATAAAATCATCAAAAATAACAAAAATAAATTGCATTTTAATTTCATGCATACTCATAAAAATCAAAATACAAAAATATAGGTTGCATTAGGCATCGCATCCATACATTGCATATTTTCTAGGTCATACCAGTCAACAACACCATAGACTGTCATTACTTGGCAATTCGATCATTTTCCACACCAAATACATTTCATACATGCATACATCCAGAATAAAACCATCGCAATTATTTATTTATTTATTTATTTATTTATTTTTTAGCTTAGTCTGTTGTCTCCTAATGTATATAGGGTTTTCGTCATTCAGCTATCTTTAAATCTCTAGCCAAAAACTATACATAGTTAAATGAATTTTACACAGGAAAGTTTTACTTGGATCATGCCTTGTTACGTAGCATCCCAACACAAATTAAAACACATAAAATAATTCCTAAGTTGTGTGAATGCAAAAGAAACCTACAAACCAGTCTAGGGTACCATAGGTGAAATATTAGTTTGTTCATCCCCTTGTGCGAATGGTTCCAGAATGCTAAGAATTGACAAAAGGACGAGCTCTTCCCCATCCATTCCACCTAATAAATAGTGGTCTTCACCACTACCCAAATCCCAATCACCATTGATCCCCAAATTTTTAAGGATTTGTACTACACGTCCTTACCAAGGATGGGTAGTCATCCCCAAGACCTAAACGGATCGACGCCATTCAAAAAAAAATCCAACAAACCATCATCACAACCATCTCCACCCACCTTTGGTCATAAAGTTTTAAGGATTCATACTACACGTCCCTGAATAGGATGGGTAGTCATCCCCAAGGTCTAAACGACCAATGCCCTTACTCATAATCTCCATCCCCCCTTGTCTCCCAAATTCGTAAGGATTCATACTACACATCCCTGAATAGGATGGGTAGTCATCCCCAAGGCCAATAGGATCAAGGCCATTCATAAGCCACAAACCTACAAGCTCAACCTTACAAAGCTCAAAATATAAAATCAAATAACAGTGGTTATAACCACTATTCAAAATCATTTCTCAAAAAGAAAAACAAGAAGAAAAATAAACAGTTATTTTCATCACTATGTATACGAGCAAATATCCTCAACCCTTGAGCAAATAACAAGCTTAAACTTGAATCCCTATAATTCTCAACATTCAAAAACCATCTAGGTGATCCTCATTATAGGTTTGGTGGACAGCCTACCTGGCAATGGCGGTATCCTAAACACATGATGATATGTTTGTCACATTAGCTTTGCGTATGCATACACCAATTTTTGCATGTGGATGAGCTAGCTTATGGTACCTTAGATGTCCTATGGACTAATCTTACTAAATACAAGAACGGAGTTGGTGGAGCTAATTAGGTGATCCTCAATGCAGGTTTGGTTGATAGCCTATCTGGCACTGGCGGTATCCTGACGAATACCACATAAACAAACTCAATTGCACACACAGGATGTGAAATAACTTGGTTTAAATTCAAGTCAGATTTATACCTTGTTCAAAAGTCTTGCGAGATAAATGTAGTCTTGGCTAGTTAGTTAAAATATCTGACTCTTAGAAAAGTTTAATTACATTTTAAAATAGCTGGCACATTTCATTCCGTACATCACCATCAGAACATATGCAAAATACAAAAATAAAGTTTTCACATGCAAAGTCATTAGACAAAGTCATCCCATTAGTACAACAAGTCAGTCAAATCTTGCAAAGTCTATGGTGCATCGACAAGTTATCAAACAACTCATTTCATTCATTCCATATGCATACATCATATAAATTAGAAACATTGCATTCATAATAGCATATGCATACATCAATGTAAATACATGTACATAAAAACAAACCATGAAAAGTGCATAAACACCAAAAAAAAGTCATCTATATATATATCATCAAAAATGCCCATAGGCTACAATGAATCGGTCCTCTGACCCCACAACAAAAGCCAAAAACTCAAAAACCCCCAAGCCTAGGGCATCGGCCACCATGATCATGTAGTATCGGTGCGACGGGAACTACCCCTCACTGTGTGGGTCCTATGGGACCTCTCAGGGTGACTTTGGCTCACCCTTACATCACGCTCACTAGTGTCCCCCTCATCTAGCCACCTGCGACAGGACGATGTTGACTGCTCAATATAACTATCTCTCTTTCGACATGAAGAGCCACCTCCAGGGGATTCAAGTATCTGCCCACCAAGGTGGATAATCTCTCCCTCCATATCCATCTAATTTTGATGCCACTCTGCCTCCCATCGGCCCCACTCTGCCTCTCGCTGAACCCACTCTACCTCCTATCGATAGTAGTAAGCTACTATGTCATCGTGTTGTGCTAGCTATGCTCATAGGAGATCCCTCTCCCGTGTAGCATCAATATCCCCCTCCTACCGGTAGGACGTAGCCCATGTGTTCTCCTACTCCACCAGCTGAGTCTATAGGAGATCTCTCTCCTGCAAAGCCTCTCCTAGCTCCCCATATCATCTCCATAGTAGGTCCTCCAATCATGCTATCTCAGTGCCATGTCTTGCCTCCACATTCTTCAAACCTGCCTGAGGCCTTGGCAAATCTGAGATAGTAGCCTGCTCTAGCTACCACTGCTCTAGGACGTCCTGCATCTTTGACTGATCTAGCACCCCAAACTCCCCTCTAACATCCTCAACTTCCACCATGTATGCATCATCACACGAAACACCCCAACCCTCATCTGGTGCCTCTGTACCCTCATCCCCTATTGTTGTCGCCTCTGCACTGCCTAGAGGCCCCTTGCCTCGCCATCGTTGTAGAGTCCACCACTACTCATACTCGATAGTAACCTCGATGTCATCCACATCTGGGACATCAATAGCCATATCTGAATCCTTGCCAAGTGGCACAACGACTGGATGGTCCAGAGTCCTCTCATCCCTCCGACACCGATAGACCATGGGCTCACCAGGGAACCCTTGGCACACCCCAAACTATCGGGTCACCCATCCATATGGGAAGAACTCTTGCTCAGTCCCATGCCTCCTAATCAGCCACCGCCCCATCTGTACCTGTCGAAGCCACTCTCCAGCCTTAGGCCAGGCTGGACTGTCCCGGTAGGGGTGCCAGAACACCTCCCTTGGAGTAATTCAAGCAAAAGCATTGGCATAGTACCCTACGACACCTGCCCATCGTCAACTCTGACCCTGCTCCTTTGACCTCTACCACAGTACCCTGTATCTGATATTTCGGTCTACCATATCTACTTGAGTCATCCAAGGCAGCCCGTCGGCCTCTCCACTGCTATGTGCTGCCAAGCCCAACACTGCAATAAGAAGATGCAACTAATCCCCTTCCACTTCTGGCAACAAACCTCGTACAACTCATCATAGATCTATGCCAACAGAGTCTGTCCCCATCTCATAATCATCGATGCATCTATCGAGCACTCCACCAACCAGAATACCACCTCTAGCAGGTTCCATGAGAACTCATGCCCGATGAGTCAGGAAGCAGCATGTTGGAAATGATGCCCATGAGTAGAGCATGCCTCACTCCCAACACCCCCCTCTCTAGCCACCATCAAACCAATATGCCACCAATTTGGTAGTCACTTTCCACCCTCTCCACAGGGATCTCCACTCCCAACTCCTCCCCATGCTCAAAATAGCGTATCAATACTACTGTCCTTCGATCCCATGGCGTCATTCGAATCGAAAGTCCATCTATTGGAATCTGAAGAATCTGATAGACATCCTCCAAGGTCACCGTCATCTCCCCCATTGGGATATGGAAGGTGTTGGTCCGGGGATCCCATAGATTGATCAGGGCTGTCAGATAGGCCCGATCCCCGACCACTGGCTCCAGCTGCATCACCTGATTGAGCCCAAGGGCGTCAAGCCAATCCCAGTCAGCCAAAGTCAGTGTCACACTTGCTTCAATAAAAATAATGGGCACCCGATATCGGCTCTTCATAACCTACAAAAGAAAACAACATAAAAACATTAAAACAATGAAAAAACTATACAACACTAACACTGAATAATGCTTGTCCCTTTCCTGGTGCTTTCAACGAGCGTAAAAGGTTTAAAATGATTGTGGCATGGTGGTTATAGGGGCGGACTGCATGAAGATCTATGTGGCGGCTTCTAGGATGGATAGCGCAGAATACTATGGCGGCCATAAAATTTGGACAATCTTCCCAGATTCATGGCGGCTACCGATTCCACCATGTAAATTCAAAACAACAAAAAACAAAAAAAATCACTGAATATATAGCAATGCAGCAAAATATACAGCACAAAAACAAAATAGTAATAACAAAATTCAAAATTAATTTGTCAGATCTAGGGTTTTTAACTCTAACTGATTAATTAACAACAAAAATAATTACAAAACAAAAAATCATTTATCAGTTTTAGGGTTTTAAATTTAACTGATAAATTAAAAAACAACAACATTCAAAAACATAATTTTTCAAATATAGGGTTTTTAATTCTAACTGATAAATTAACAACTTTTGTTTTTTTTTTACAAAAACAAAACCTAATTTGTCAGATATAGGGTTTTTAACTCTAACTGATAAATTAACAACAAAAAAAATTAAAAAAATCATTGGTCAGTTCTAGGGTTTTTAACTCTAACTGCTCACTTAAAAAACAAACAAAAACAGTCACAAAATAATTTTTTAGACCTAGGGTTTTTAACTTTAAACTGGAAAATTAAAAACACAAAAACAACAGATAACTAGGGTTCAAGCTACGCTTTTCGCTTAGTTTTACCCTACGTTTTTAACCTAAGTTTTGATCTTGGTTCAATTCAGGTTCAACGAAGTTTTTAAGTTATGTTATAAACTGAGTTTCTAGCTCAGTTTTCAACTAAATTTTGATCTGTGTTTAACTAGGGTTAAATTAAGTTTTTAGCTTAGTGTTCATAAACTAGGGTTTCATTTTTATAATTTGAAAAACTAGATAAACAAAAACACAAGAAATAAACAACTTGCGGTTTTCAAATTACAACACAAAATAATAAAGAGGATGGGCACTCACTGGTATCACTTCAGCTCTGCCGCTCAATCCGGTGTGTGAACTCATGGTCACAAAAATAGTTTGGCAGTGCTTTGCTTTGTAGAATTCACCTCCTCCTCCTCAGAGCTCCAAATCACCAAGAAAAACAAATGCAAATGAGCCCAAAACTCAGTTTTGGCCTTTAAATAGGATTTTTAAGCCTGTACTCGTCCCCCCTGGGACTAGCACTCTGGTTACCACTCGTCCTACCCTGGGATGAATACTAAATATGAATTCATACCACCCATGGATGAATACAAAGAAAAAATTTCAAAAATAGCAAAAACTGCACAAAAATGCACCAAAACAAGCCCTAAAAGTGTCCGATAAGAGTGCTTTTGCACTTGACATTACGGGCATGCAAAATAGATGTCGGGGTCACAAATACTCACTATACTATTCCCTAAGAAGGCTACCATATCCATACCACTCCACGGGAAGATGGATTTTTGAGAATTTCATCCCCAAATGGCGTCACCAAAAAGGGTCAACACCCAACCAAAAATAGCAATAACATTGCCGAACGAAGGCGCTTTTACACCCGACATTCTTGGCATCCAAAATAGATGTTGGGGTTACAAATTGTCACTATCCTACTCCCTAAGAAGGCTACCACAGCCAGACCACTCCATGGGAGGACAAATTTTTGCCAATTTCAGCTCCAAAAATGCGTCACAAAAAGGGTTAGCATCCACCAAAAATAGGTCAGAATGTTTGAAAACTGCTTTCGCGTTCAATGGTAAACAACTGAAGGCACTATTACCTAATTCATCTTGGGTCAAGCGACTCGTCGCTTTTCTCATGTCGGTAATTCCCTCATCGATTCGTTGCTTGAGGGGGTAGTCACACTTAGTCGCCAATCAACAAAAACATACCCAATCATGGAAATGACACGCATTCAAAGGATCATTGACAAAGACAATCGTGCCCCTACTTTGGGCAGAAAACAAGCAATAATCACAAGCTGATCAAACACTTGGCATTTGTGAATCGTGAAATCAAGGTTCCCATAGACAAAAGGTTGCGCCCTTTGCCTATTCATGACTGATCAATTTCCAAGCTCAAGTAACACCTCATCGAAAAGGGTTAACACTTGAATTAAGTTCCTTAACTCATCAGAAGTAATGATTCAAGAATGCGTGCCCTTTCCATACTTGAGGCATCAAGAGTTGGTTAGGTTATTGAGAAACCCTAATCATTAGTGCTTTGGTTATCTATTTTTTCTCGATGTTGTGCCTTGCACAGTACTTCCCAAAAAGGGGCATCTATAGACACCAAAATAGTACCAATCCGATTATGTGACAACAAGCGTTGATCACATTGACACACACAACCCCTAGGGCAGCCCCCAGAGGTTAAATAGTGGTCCTAACCACTTCCAAAAGCAGTTTTAGAGGTCAGAGGTCAATTTAGCACCTTTTTGGCACCTTGCTCTCTGCTCGTCCCACCCAGGGGCGAGTACAAACTAGCAATCATCCAACCCAGGGATGAATAGCAGCATTCGCCCCAAGGTGAGGTGAATAACAAGTTTGACTAGAAAAAATTCAAACCTCGACAACTTCACCAGTTAAATGAGGCTTCAAGCAATGCAATTGCAAGGAATAGCTTTTATTCAAGAAGAGAGACTTCAGTCATGCATGTCTTTATTTTAAATACCTCATGCAAGGAGATTCTAAATCAGGGAATTAGATTTTATCTGAAAATAGGAAAAACAACTCAAGTGGCACCCTCGCATGCATAATTCAAATAAGGAAACCTTAGGTATATAAATTGGTGAGTTTTCTCACCCAAAAAATATATAGATAAGGAGCATTTGAGCAACGAAGTGCTACCAATTTACATACCTACTTGCGATTTGTGCCTTCACATTCTTAATCTCTCATTCAAAAGGGAGGTTCTTAGGTGATTATTGGAAGCACGAATCCTGACCCAAAACCCAATTTTTGACCATAATATTTCACAAAATTTGTCAAAAACACCCCATAAGGAGTTTTGGACCCATCCCAAGTGGATTGGTGTCGAAATAGTGTCCCAAACGGTGGGCGTTCTGCCCCGGGACGCCCCCCAAACTATCATAGTCCTATTCGCCCCACCCCAGGACGATTAGAAATCTGTGATAGATTTCTCTAGTTTTCTTTTGCATTTTATTCTATATATGTTAAATAGGTTATAGTTTAAATTTCATTTCATTCTGAGAAATTTTGACCAGGTTTTTGTCATTTCTCGCCTTTACTAACTTGTAGATGCCATCATCAAAATATGGGTTCTAGAGGCCAAATTGGAGAAATATGACCATCTGGGTCTTCCCAAAACACCCCCAATTAGCTAACCCCAACTTTACAGGTCATTTGGAGCTTCCTAAGTAGGACATTGAAGAGGGTGCTTTCTAACAAATTATTGCAAATTTATTCGTCCCACCCTAGAGCGAATACAAATCTGTGAGGAATTTCCAGACTTTTCTTTTTGCAGTGGTCTTCTGGTAACATATTTATGCTTCTGTCAAAATTTCAGGTCAATCCGAGGTCATTTGATTATCATTTTAATATTTTCAATCATATACTGACAATAGGCCTATGGAAATACATGCTTTATTCTATCGGTAGGTGCTACTAATATTTTCTATTTCTTTGAACATAGGTTTCTAACACCAGAAGAGTAGGAAGGAGTGAACAATCATATACACAAGTGGCGGTGATGTTTTGGTCCGCCCATCTTACATGTGGGCATGCGGAAGAAGGATCGCTATCATGGATGTGATCAAGAACATATTTAACGCTCCTATCCCCTAAAAATGAAGGAGACGTATTGTAACATGACTTTGAAAGCACATCAATAAAAAGGACCTTATTCCATATTGCTTTTATCTTGTGTCGATTCGTTCATGTTCTTTCCTTTTTATGCATTGTTTCAATACATAGGCTTTTGGCGTTAAGTTTGGTTTAAGACGCATCGTATTCAACATATTCATTTTTGTTTCCGTATCCTCGTGCTTTCATAAATAATAATTAAAATTTTTCACATATTTCATCTATGGCTTAACTATAAATCATATTTGAAACTAGATCTATATTTTCTTTAGATTTCTCAATCAATTTCTTGATTGCAAATTTTATGACATTTACTTTTCTTTTTGAATTATGAACTCCATAACCATTGAATTCATTGATTATTTTTTAAGTAGATAACCTTATGACTCCATTTTTGGAATATTATGCTGACATGTGTGCATTTTCAGATTAGAAGACACAAAAGAATATGTAACCACTTTGTAACAATTTTGTACAAGTGTAGGTGTAGGAATATTGTAGTTGTAACAGTCTTGAACTATTACCTTTTTTGTAACAACCTTATATTCCTTAGGTTTGAGTTCCAAGATAGATTAAGATGATTAATATTGTATTGTACAAGTTTTGTGTGTGATAAAACTTAAATTAGAAGGAGAAAAATCCATTTTTTAGCTTGTTGCATTTTCTTGTATGTTGTAGTCTAGATTTACATAAAAGCCTGAACTGCTTAATTTGGAGGTATATAATTTATGTTGCATATATCAATTTTCTGCAAGTAATACACCATTGGAAATCCCTTTCCAAGATATTTCCAACCATATATCACACTCTATATTTCACTCAATATTTATTCTTTCACCTCTGAAAATCATGTTTTGTTCACTTTTTCTAGGCCTTGGGCAGACCTTGTATAGCTACCTTGCAGAGCTCATAAATTTTGACTCAAAAATCTGTTTTTCATGTTCTTTACACCGTTGGAAAGATATCAGAATAATATTTCTATCCATATATCACTTGTCTCATTTTTATCTCATTTTGACCTTCATATTGTGATTGTAGTGCCCTATTTTTGAACTTTGGTGCTCTATTTTAACCTTCAAATATTTATTTGGAGCCTTCAAAACTTCATTTGGTATAAAATATTTGTTCTATTGGAGGGTTAGAATCACATGTGGTCTTGCTAATAATTTTTTAAGTTGTTGTGTGAGGTTTATTATAGGTTCATAGTTGTGTGAGTATAATGAACAACAACACTAAACCATTGCCAATCCTTGATTTTAATGGATATGAATATGAATATTGGAGTATTAATATAAAGATCTTACTGATGGGAAAAGTTCTATGGGATATTGTAGAATATGGGTACACATAACCAGTATATTGGACCACACTTGTAGTAGCAAATAAAATAGAAAGAAGGATGCATAGATGAAAAACCCATTAGCACTTTACCACATACAATCAGCCTTGAACAAAAGTTTATTCCCAATGATAGCTAACTATAAGACAGTTGAAGATGCCTGGAAGTCTTTAAAATAAGGCAACCAAGGCAGTGACAAGGTTAAAGAGGTCAAATTGCAATCTCTAAGGAGAGAGTTTGAGAATATCAAAATGCAAGAAACTGAGAATATTTGTAACTATTATGTGAGGGTGAAGGTAGTTGTCAATAAAATGGAAAATCTTGGAGTTAAGACCAAAAAATATGTCATTGTGAAGAAGGTTTTGATGAATCTCATCCCAAAGTGGAGTCATGTAGCCATTATTATTGAGGAGAGAAAAAATTTGTCTACTCTTGAGTTTGATAATTTGATAGGATCTCTTATGTCTCATGAGGAGAGGATAAGGGAAACTATTATTGCATTTTATGAGAAGGCATTTGCTTCTAAAGAAAAAATTTCAAAGGGTTATGGAGCAACCTCTAGTGGACATGGAAATGGCCAAGGAAGAAGCCAAAATTAAAAATTTTCAAGAGGAAGAGGTGGTAGAAGAGGAGAAGCACCAGGTAGAGGAAGAGGTAAATTTGATAAAAGAAACATGCAATGTTATGATTGAAAAAAGTATGAATATTATGAGAAGGGGTGTAGGTTTAAGGTAAGAAATGAAGGCAAGAGGACCAACTATACTGATGATAATGATGCTACTACAAGCAAACTCTTCTTGACCTACAACAAGGTTGATCAAAACCTTCAAGAAAATTGAATACTTGATTCTGGTTGCTCAAATCATATGAAAGGAAATGGGGAGATTCTATATTTAATGGATGAGTCCTTCAAGTCCAAGATCAAACATGGAGATGATAAGGCTTTGGAGGTGGCTTCCAAAGGTGTAATGTAGGTGAACACAAAAGAAGGTAATAAACATTTTCATGATATCTATTACACACCAAATTTGAAACATAATTTGTTAAGTGTAGGGTAGATATGTGAAAAGAACTACAAGGTAGTATTTTATGATAATACATACACCATATATGATAAGAAAAATAACAATAGTATTATTAATACAATTCCTATGATCAACAACAGATTATTTTCTTTGAATTTTGGAGGACAAGGGGATAGCCTTGCTAATGTTGCTATTGAAAATAATATTTGGTTGTGTTATCTCAGGTATGGTCATTTTAATTTTACAAGTTTGAGGTTACTAATGTCTCAAGAGATGGTTTATGGTTTACCAATGGTAAAGGAGCATACAGGTGTTTGTGAGGGGTGTGCATTGGATAAGCATGAAAGACAGAATATTGCTAAATGGAAAATATGGAGGGCCTCATGCCCACTCCAATTGGTACATTCTGATATTTGTGGGCCTATCCAAACTAAAATTTTGGGTAACAACTCTTACTTTCTTACATTTATTGATGTTTTTTTTTTAAGCATAAGAATGAAGCATTTTATTTTTTTAAATATTTTAAATATTTTGTTGAGAATCAGAGTGGCTACAACATTAATTGTTGAAGGATAGATAATGGTGGTGAATTATGTTCTAATGAGTTTAAACAATTTTATAAGAATGTTGGCATTAAAAGGTAATTTACAACTTCGTATACTCCACAAAAAACTAAAAACCAATATGGCAAGAAATATTTTATAAAATAAGAGACTTACCGATATGTATTGGGTTAATTCTACCCATACACCAGTCTATATACTGAATAGGAGTCCCACTAGCTCATTGGAGAAGATGTCTCCTTATGAGGTATGGTATGGAAAGAGGCCCAATGTTAACCACTTCAATGTATACTCATGTGGGTGATGAAATTAGGAAGAAGCTTGATCCTAAGAGTGAAGCATGTATTTTTATTGGCTACTATGAAAATACTAAGGCCTACAGGATTTATAACCCAAAAAATCACAAAGTGGTGGTGTCTAGAGATGTGATAGTTGATGAAGGGGGAGTATATGGTCATCAAAAAATTTATGTTGATTATGGTAGCAGTGGTGGAAGTTCTTCAAATATGCAGCCTAGATATTCTAATATGTAACCTAGTTTAAAATTAGTTCCATAAAGTCCACCAACTAGCTCTTCAAATAGTCCCAAACAAAGCAGTTCTAGTCCCTCATCAAGTGATGATTCTCCAAACATCATTTTAGATGTTATGAATGCAAAAATGGGGAAAAAGGTACTTCAAATTCATCCTCCTACTCATGTTTTGTATATCAATTTCCATAGAATATTTACTAGAATCCAAGCTCAATAAATTGACCAAGTTGTTCAAAGGCTTGAGAATATGCACATGTATGATGATGAATATGAAGGTGAGCCAAAAGGAGATGTTGTTAATTATGCTTTGATGACTATTGCTAATTTTAAACTTTTTTTATGAAGAATCTTGTACTAATGGTGTTTGGATGTAATAAATGCAAGAGGAGATCAATTCCATATAGAAGAATAGCACTCGAGAGCTTGTATAACTGCCCAATGGAAAGAAACATGTGGGTTATAAGTGGGTCTATAATACTAAGTATAATAGTGATGGCAACATTGAAAAAAATAAGGCTAGACTTGTGGCTAAAGGCTTCTGACAAATGTATGCAATTGACTGTGAAGAAAGATTTTCTCCTGTATCTAGATAAGAAATAGTAAGGATGGTACTTGCTTTGGTTACCCAAAAGTAGTGGACTATACATCACTTAGACATAAAAAGTACCTTATTGAATGGGTACTTATATGAGTAAGTGTATGTACAACAACCTCAATGATTTGAGGTGAAATGTAAAGAAGAACATGTCTATAGGTTGAAGAAGGCATTGTATGGTCTTAAACAAGCACCTAGAGCATGGTACTCTAGGATTGATGGATACTTTTAACAGAGTGGCTTCAAGAGAAGCAAAAGTGAACCTAACCTATACTTAAAGAAGGAAGGTAATGATATTCTACTTGTTTGTTTGTATGTTGATGATTTGATTTATATGGGTAGTAGTTCCAAGTTGAAAGATGAATTGAAGGCTGCCATGTTGAGTGAAATTGAAATGAAGGATTTAGTATTGATGCACTATTTTATTGGAATGAAAGTGCATAAAATTAAGGATAAAATCTTCATTTGTCAAACTAAATATGCCAAGGAATGCTAAAAAAGTATGACATGTATAATTGCAAACCAATCCCTACTCCCATTGCTCAAGGTGAATTGCTATACAAATATGATGAGGATGAAAAGGTAAATATGACCAATTATAGGACCATTGTTGGGAGCTTGATGTTTCTAAAAAATACCAAACCAGATTTTGCATATGTTGTCTCACTTATTTCTAGGTATATGAGTGAGCCATATCTCTTGCATTTGAAGGTTGCAAAGCAAATTTTGAGTTATGTCAAAGGTATTATTGACTTTGGCATATTACTATCCTACTGAAGATATGGAGCTAGTTGGTTTTAGTGATTCAAATTGGGGTAGCAACTTGGATGACTGAAAGTCTACATCTGGTAATTATTTTTCTCTTGTATTTGGGCTGGTCATTTGGAGCTCAAGGAAGCAAGTTTCAGTAACACTCTCTACAACGGAGGCTAAATATATTATTGTTACTTTAGCCAGTGCTCAAGCCTTATGGATTAGGAAAGTGTTGGAGGAGATACATGAGAAACCAAGTGGTCCTACTATAATTTTTGTGACAATATGAGTGTCATATAGTTGGAAAAGAACCATGTACACAATATAAGATCTAATATTTTTGACATGAATTACCATTTCATCCATTATATAGTGTAAAATAAACTAGTTGAGTTAATTTATTGTAGCACCCATGATCAATTGGCTGATATTTTCACTGAAGGTGTTGCTAAGGCTCAATTTATTAAACTAAGAAATAGTCTTATGATCCCTTTTAGCATCAAGGGTGAGAATATTGTAAACTTATGCTGATATGTGTGCATTTTCGGATTAGAAGGCATAAGAGAATAATTAATCACTTTGTAACAGTTTTGTACAAGTGTAGGTGTAGGAATATTGTAGTTGTAACAATATTGACCTATTACCTTATTTGTAACTAGCTTAGATTCCTTAGGTTTGAGTTCCAATATAGATTAATATGATTATTGTTGCATTGTACAAGTTTGGTGTGTGATAAAATACGAATTAGAATGAGAAAAATCCATTTTTTTGGAATGTTGTATTTTCTTGTATATTGCAGTCCAGATTTTACAAAAAAGCCTAAACTGCCTAATTTGGAGGTGTATAACTTTTACTGTATTTATCTATTTTTTGCAAGTAATACACATTTGGAAATCCCTTTCCAATATATTTTCAACCATATATCACACTTCATATTTCATTCAGTATTCGTTCTTACTTTCACCTCTAAAAATCATGTTTTGTCCACTTGTTTCTAGGCCCTGGGTAGACCCTATACAGCTACCTTGCAAAGCTCATAAATTTTAACTCACAACTCTATTTTACATGTTCTTTACACTGTTATAAAGCTTTCAAAACAAAATTTCTATCCATATATCATTTTCCTCACTTTGATCTCATTTGGACCTTTATATTGTGACTGCAGTGCTCTATTTTTGAACTCTAGTGATCTATTTTAGCCTTCAAATCTTCATATGGAGCCTTCAAAACTTCATCCATAGGTTTAAATAATTTAAAATTTTCTAAGTTGCAAAACCCATGAAGTAAAATTCCTTATATCTCCCTAATATTTAGAAACTAAGAAAATAAGATTTGCAAATTTAAATTTCCTAGTTTTGATGTTGAACTCATTTTGACTCCCAAATAATTAAATTTGCAAATACTTGTTTTTCAAAATTTTCAAGAAATAAAATCAAACTATATAAACTTTAATTTTTTTTTTAACTTTAAATAAACTAATTATTATCACTCCACTCTTTAATTAAAAATATTTAATTAGTAGCAACAATTAATAAATTTATAACTCCAAACTTATTCTATCACATACCTATTTATTTCTCCAATAATAACTTATATATAATAAATAAAATATTTCTCCTCAACTTAATTAAATATAATCCTTTACTAAACGTTATTACTCCAAAAAATAAATAAATGAAACCTTAACAATTTCAAATTTAAATAATACCTCCCCTCAAATTGGTGCTCGTGCTCTTTCTTTGGACTACTTTTGACTATTACCAAACTTCATATAATAAATTCTTGAACTACACACTTCTCTTTAAACCACACACTTCAAGAAATTAATCTTGTAACACCTATTTGGTTACCTCTTAAGTGGAAGGTGGTACAACTTACATTACCTAATATAACATTCAAAAAAATTCTTGAGGATGATTATTATTATAATAGTTTTATAATGTTACATGCTTCTACTTCCAAATAATTCAATCAATATTCCTTCTCGAGTGCCTGCTTGCATTCCAAATTCTAAGTTACATTTTGAGGTCTATTGTGCTAGTGCTATGTTCATAATGAGATCATTTGAATTCTACCATGAGCTATGGTTCATTATTCTACATTAGTGCTAACCTTTCAAAGACTTTGTATACACTATGTTGGCTTAGATACTTCTCTAGATGAACACAATATTGGTTTAGCTTGAACACTCTTTTAACGAAGTACTTTGTTGGTTCGATTTGAATGCTCCTCTAGCTAAGTGATTCATTAATTTTAATTGGATGTTGCTCTAGCTAAATGGTACACTAATTTGGCTTGGATGTTGCTCTCTTAGATAAAAACTAGAAAATATTCTTATTTTTTAACAGTTTAATACTTCTTCCTTTAATATTTAACCTTACGTCCATGATATAGGTAGTTTTATCTTAATAGGAAATATTGTGGAATATAAGGAATTAAAATATAATTAACAATTTATTTCACACCACATAAAAATAATATGGCTAAACAAATAGTATACTATAGTGGAAATTATAAGGTCTATGTTGCAAGATAAATATATGGAAAATGAATTTTAGGTAGTAGTTTTCATAGTTATATATTGAACCAAAGCCCAACTCATGTAGTATTGAATTACACATCTAAATAATCTTGATTACAATGGAATCCTAGTATAGGCCATTTGAGGGTTTTTGGGTCTATTGTATTTGTGCATGTTCTAGATAAAAAAATAAAAAGTTAAATGCTAAAACCAAAAAATATATTTTTGTGATATATTTATAGGAAACCAAAGCATATAGGTTTTGTAATCCTACATTTCAAAAATTAATTCTATCTCATGATGTGATATTTGATGAAGTAGGAGTTTAAAAATTATATGAGTAGCAAGAAAAACCAATAATCATAGAAGAATATTTTTCTCATATCAATAATAGTTTAGGCAATAGTTCTAGTACAAATTTTACTTCAATTCCTCCAGGAAGATATAAGAATCTTCACAAGATATATGAAAAGACTAAAGATGTAATTTCAAACCTAGATTTTGCACTAACTTCAAAATATTAAAATTGAACGAACTACTTATGAAGATGTAGTAAAATAAAAAGTTTAGATTGATTCCATGAAGAAGAAAGTAAAGATGATTAAGAAAAAAGACATATGAAATCTATATATCTTCTATATAGAAAGGAATCTATTGGAGTGAAATGGGTCTATAAAACTAAGTACAAAGTAAAAAAATATTTGAAAAACATAAAGCAAGATTGATTGCAAAAATATACTATCAACAATCATGTATTGATTATTTTGAAATCTTTGCTCTTGCTACTAGACTATACACTATTAAAATTATTTTAGCACTAGAAACACAATACAAATGAAATATTTTTCCAAATGGATGTTAAATATACCTTTTTAAATGGTGTTGTCTATGTTGAACAACCCCTAGGTTATAATGTGAAAATACAAGAGCACGAGGTTTTCAAATCAAATAAAGCAATCTATAGATTCAAACAAGCACCAAGAGAATGGTATAGCATCATAGATACATATTTACATAGCGAAGGATTTATAAATTCTGTAAGTGAACTCACTCTATATTTTTAATATGGTGGTGATGTTGAGACATTAGTTATTTGATTATATGTTAATGAATTGATATATATATAAAATATATCACAAGGTTGATAAATTAATTTAAAGTTACAATTATAAATGAATTTGAGATGATAGCTATAACTTTGGTACACTATTTTCTTGGGATTGAAGTGAGACTATTTGATGATGGTATTTTTATCTCACAAGATAAATATACTTCTAAATTACTTTAAAAGTTTAGGATGTCAAAATACAAATTTGTAAATACTCTTTTTAAGTCTTGGTAAAAATATTATTAAGGATTATGGAAATTGCAAGGTGAATCCCACGGTCTATAGAAATCTAGTTGGGAGTTTAATGTATCTTTTAACTATTAGGATAGATTTAATGTATGTAGTAAGTATAATTTTTAGGTTTATGCAAAATCCAAGAGAGGTACACTTCATGGAAGTAAAGAGAGTATTGAGGTATGTATAAGAAACAAGTGGTTTTAAAAGAAATTGGGCACGTTTAATACTCTTTTAATACTATTTCCAACCAAATAGTGATTGGGCACATTTTGGTCATGATGGTAAAAGTACTTCTGAAAATATTTTCAGCATGGGAACTGGTGCTATTTCTCAATCATCTATAAAGCAAGTAATTGTTTCTTTATCTATAACAAAATGTTAATATATTGCAACAACTTTAGTTGTATGTCAAGCTATTTGGTTGGAAGGAGTATTAAAAGAGTTGAAGCATAAGCAAAATTCTCTTGTCACAATATTTTGTAATAATACTTATGCAATTACTTTATCTAAAAATCTAGTTTGTCAAGAAGCATATTGATATAAGACATCATTTCATCCAAGAGCTTTTTGAAGAACATGTAGCAATGGAGTTTTTCCCATCTAAAGAGTAATTTGCACATGTGTTTACCAAGATGTTGATACAATAAATTTTTAAAAGGCTTTGAACAAAATTGGATATTTTTTTTTTTTGATGGTGGCCACAAAGGGTAAACAGACTGTGACCACGAGGGAACCATTACATAACATATCCGCAACATGTGAGGCGAGAGATTAGAACTTGGGCCTCTCAGCAACTAGAGAGGTTTAACTACCCATATTATTCCCTTAAACATTAAACATTAAAGAAGGAAAATGTTAAGCAATTATTTTCTGTAAAGCTTTAAGATATGGAAGAACATGGATATTTTTGAGTAAGCATAAATAAAATAGAAATATATATATAATATATATAGAATAAATAAAACATACAATCAACATGCATGTTTTTACAAATTTAAAATTGCATTATAATCTTTATGACGGAAATAAGTAAACAATTTAGAGGGTTTTTATACGTTTAGAGCACATAAAACTGTGCATATTGTACGGCGAATCTAATTAAATTGTCAGTGTCCCAAAAACGATGAATATGTCAGTGTCCCAAAAACACAGTCACAATAATGAGCATTAAATTTATTTCCTCGTTTGTCATTGGAAATAACCAGTTCAATTTCAATATAAACTAAAGATTATGTTGACAAATCTCTAGGCGTAATAGAACAAATTGTATCACCAGAAAGAGGATAAGCATGACCACCCAATTGTTGGGAATTTATATAGTATAAGATTTCATCTCAGAATTAGAATGGGAGATTTATACTTGCCATAGCGGCTCCCACAGGTAGAAAGGATCATCATTTTGCGTCATTAAATATTCGCTGTGCTTTTGTGACATGCTATTGCTGGGATACAAGTTGTGATCACCCATGATGAGTTGGGATTCAATCTTATCATCTTTCGCAGGCGATCTTTCAAGCTCCGCTTGTGCTGCTGCCAACTGTGATTCCAATTGTGCAATTCGCGTCTGCAGTTGGTTCACTATACCTTGACAACCGTAGATGGGATCCCTCACTCTCGCGCTCGCTTCATACACCAAGCTATTAACAACATCTGCCCTCAGCTCGCCCGGGACACCCTGAGACAAGGCCAGATGAGAACTGTCAATACGTTTACCTAATTAATAGAAACCAAAACAACAGAAATGCGTTGTAATTAATTTACTTGGATCATTTTGATGACATGTCTGGTTCCAAACACACTATGCACGACTGCAAACTTATGTGGATCACTTGATGGAAAATGTGGAGCCAAGACACATTTTGGGCTACATTTCTTACGGTGCATCTTGCATGATGCGCACGCTTGAGTTGCCATCTTTCTTATGGTTTGTCTGCTATTCTGGATTCCTTGCTCAAAACGCATATGTGGTTCGTCTTCGAGGGGGCACTATTACGCATTTGCATTCTGTAAAAACCTTCAAATGAGCAATGATTAATTTTTGATAGAATTTTAAGGATATCAGCAAATGGAGTTGAACAGACCAGAGACAGGGGAATTCCACATGGACTCTTCGGTTATTGTTCCGTCTCTTGTGCTACCGACCATTGCACACGCGCTTTCCTTTTCGATTTAGATTGAAATTCTTTCTAGAAGCTCTTTGTAAGCTCGCGTTTAATGTGACATATTCTTAAGTCCAGAATTTCCATCTTCTTATTCACACTAATACCCTGCTTTCTCGGGGCAATTTTGGTTTTCTACTTTTCAGCCGTCCGCGTAAAGACTTCACCGTTGCCTGTTTTCCGCCGTTTGTTTTGCTGGGCGCATATACTCCACATTTAATACCAGTTACGTGAACCGTAGCTGTCTTGACGCGAAACCGAGGGCAGCCTTATTTGACATTGAAATTTTGAATTTGAATTTAAAGTTCAAGACCGATGCGGGCCCTCTATGTGAAGATTGCATGTGAAAATTAGAGAACATGTGTTAAAACGAATTAGATTTCCTAAGCTTGCATAAGATATTATGCATCCCGGGTCTCAAAGGTTAAAACATCGTCCTATTGCATGAAAGATACATTTTTTTTTGGCACAGTAACCCCAAGATTTAAATTTTACTTTGTAAAATATAAAAATAAAAATAAAAGATAAAACATAAAACATAAAACGCTATGTGGTGATGGAGATATTTTTTTGGCACATGAACCCCAAGATTTGAATTCCAAGATTTGAATTTTACTTTTTGTAAACATAATCACTTTCTCTATAAAATATAAAATATAAAATAAAATAAAACATAAAACATAAAATGCTATGTGGTGATGGAGGGGAGGATTGAAAACCATAGATAAAAATTTTTAGATTCGAGAGAGATAGGGGGTGGAGGTTAAGGGTGTTGAAAAAAACAAGGTGAAGATAGCAGCAATAACTTAGTTATGTGTATGCAAATCTGAAAAATAAGTTAATCCAAAACTGAAACAATGAAAGTGATCGCACATAACATCACATAAAAGAAATCAGCAACACAATTAACACCAGATTTATGTGGAGAAAACCCTTTCGGAAAAAAAATCCACAGGAAAAGAGAGGCCAAGTATATTATTAAACTGAAGAAGTTGTACAACAATATCCTTCTCTCTATCCTTCACCAACACCCTGTGAACCTGCAAAAATAATACAATACTTCCACTACCTCCACAACTCAATTTATAGATGAGAGGGGGATGGAATACCACCATAGTATCCCAAAACAAGTGGGTAAAACCACTAGCAAAAAACCCACACCCACCTAACCAACCTTATCCATGGAGATAACAAACATTAAATGACTCCACATGGGCATCCAACTTACAACCTATCAATAGCAAGGTGATCCACAACTTCCTATCCACCAAATCTTGCATAAAAAACAAACTAGGCGCCCAATATAGAAATTATCTCCCATATCCTTCTAGATTGTCTCCCATGGGATAAGCTCCAAATAACCACCTTTTAGTAATTATCATGATGACTGTACAATAATAGTAACTCAATAACTATTTGGTAAATCCCCTCCATCCCTTATGAGTGAATTACAAACAATATTAGGAGTATTAAAATTACATGAGATTTACAAGGTTGATGGCACCTTAATCCCAACATTCTCCCACTTGACATCATACATTGTAAATACACCCATAGGAAAACATAAAATAAATCAAGCACAGTGATCAAGACCCATGGCCTTCCTGCACCAAGTGAACTTCTTCGTGGTTACTGGCTTCGTGAGAGAATCTGCAACATTCTCCAAAGTGTCAACCTTTTGTATCAGGACCTTCCTGCCCTCAACCATTTCTCGCACAAAGTGATACTGAACATCAATATGCTTAGTACGAGCATGATACATAGGATTCTTGGTCAAACAGATAGCACTCTGACTGTCACATCCGATCCTCACAGTCCTGCAATCAAAACCAATACCAACACCAAGTCTCTGTAACCATACCGCCTCCTTAGAGGTATGCGTAGCAGCCATATACTCTACTTTTATGGTGGATAAAGCAACCGTGGGCTGCCTCTTACTCATCCAACTCACTGCACCTCCAAACAAAGTAAACACATAGCCACTTGTGGACCTTCGACTATCCAAGTCACCTGCCCAATCTGCATCAACAAACCCCTGTATGTCCAATGACTCAACAACACCATTAGTACCACAATAAACCAAACAATGATCTGAAGTACCTCATAAATATCTGAATACCCTCTTAACATAAGTCCAATGCTCTCTACCAGGGTTAGACATAAACCTGCTCAGAACTCCCACTACTTGGGCAATATCTGGTCTAGTGCAAACCATTGCATACATTAAACTCCCAACGACACTAGCATAAGGAACGTTAGACATATCCTCAAAATCATCATCACTACTAGGACTCATGTCTGAACTCAACTTAGTACCAACAGGAAATGGAATATTAACTGGCTTACAGTCATGCATATTAAACCTCTGCAAAATAGTATCAACATACTTACTCTGACTTAACCAAAGCTTTCTGTTAGCTCGATCTCTACTGATTTCCATCCCAAGAATATATTTTGCAGCCCCCAAGTCCTTCATATCAAATGTGCCAGAAAGCTGAGTCTTGAGTTCTCTAATCATCACCTTGTTGTTACCAATAAACAACATGTCATCAACATACAAGACAATGATTAGTATCTGATCATCAATATTTTTAAAATATACACAATGATCTTCCTCACTCCTCATAAAACCCAACTTCAATGCGAAAGCATCAAAATTTTGATACCACATCCTGGGTGACTGTTTCAAACCATACAAAGATCTCTTTAACCTGCAAACCAATTGTTCTTTTCCTTTCACAACAAAACCATCAGGTTATCGCATATAAATTTCCTCCTCAAGATCCCCATGCAAGAAAGCAGTTTTAACATCCATTTGCTCTATCTCATAATCATAAGCAACAACAATAGACAAAAGGAATCTAATAGAAGTTAACTTAGCAATAGGAGAGAAAATTTCACCAAAATCAACTCCCTCTCTCTGGGAGTAGCCCTTGGCCACCAGTCTAGCCTTGTACCGCTCTAACCGACCATCTGCACCAAATTTCTTCTTAAATACCCACTTGCATCCAATGGGCTTTCTTCCTTTGGGTAAACTAACAAGATCCCAGGTGTCACAACTATCCAAGGCCATCATCTCCTCCTGCATGGCCTGCATCCAAGACTCACTTTCCTCCGAAGAGAGAGCTTCCCTATAGGATCTAGGTTCATCATCAGTACTCAACAAAGCAAATACACACCAAAAATCTGGTGGGCCATACCTTTTAACTAGATTTTGTTGCCTTGTGGATCTCCTCAAGGTAGGAGTAGTGGGATTTTCCTATTCTTCTTCTCCCTCTATGTGCTCATGTTGCACATCATCTGAGCTCTTTGAACTCTCTGAACCCTCCTCTACTTCTCCATCCTCAAATCCATCTAACTATTCTTCCACATGTGCATCTTCCTACTTTTCATTCTTTATCTCGAAGTGCATTATCTTTGTCTTCTCCTTTGGTTGTTCTTCATCTGGAAAAGCTCTAAACTCCCTAAAAACAACATCTCTAGAAAATACCATGCTACGGGTTAAAGGATTCCAAAGCTTGTAACCTTTTACATTCTCACCATATCCCATGAAGATGCATCTCTATGCTTTTGGATCCAGTTTAGATCGCTTCTCCTGAGGCACATGAACAAAATCCTCACAACCAAAGACCCTTAAGTGTGAAACCGAAGGCTTTCTACCTGTCCACTCTTCATAAGGAGTTTTGTCAATAAGAGCTGAACAAGGAGATCTATTAATTACATAACAAGCAGTACCAACAACTTCTACCCAAAAGCATTTATCTAGCTTAGCACTACTCAACATGCTCCTAGCTCTTTCCATTAAGGTTCGGTTCATTCTTTCTGCAACCCCATTTTGTTGGGGAGTGTAAGGAGTAGTCTTCTATCGGATAATACCTGCATGCTTACAGAATTCATCAAATTCCCTAGAACAATATTCACCCCCATTGTCAGATCTCAACACTTTTATCTTATAATCTGATTGCTTCTCAACTAATGCCTTAAATTCCTTAAATTTAGTGAAAACTTCAGATTTAGAGTGCATAAAATAAATCCAAGTGTATCTTGAGACATCATCAATGAAGGAAATGTAATATCGAGATTTATCCAATGAAGGAACATCCACTGGACCACATACATCCGAATGAATAAGTTCCAATGGTCTCTTAGCTTTATAAACACCTTTAGGAAATGATGATCTATTCTGTTTACCAAACACACAATGCTCACAGAAATCATTTTTACCAATAGAATAATCAGAAATACCATCAACCAAGTTTTTATTTAGAATGGTCTTAAGACCTTTTTCACCAATGTGACCCAATCTATGGTGCCACAACATACATGCATTTTCAGTGCCAGTTACATTGGTAGAGTTACAAAAAGTAGAAGCATTTAGCCTAAACAAGGTCCCAATCCGAGATCCTTTAGCTATCACCAAACTCCCTCTTACCAACCTGCAACCAGACTTGTCAAATGTCACATGCATTCCAGAATCATTCAACTTGGATACAAAAAGTAGATTTCTCGCAAGTCCTGGAATATGCAAAACATTATCAAGGGTTTTAATACTCCCATCACTGAAACACAACTTTACCTTTCCCTTACCAATAATCCTTTTCGTGTTGTTATCACCAAGGAAAACTTCTCCCCCATCAATTTCTTTATACGTGGCAAACCACTCCTTGTTAGGAGTCATATGGTAGGAGCAACCTGAATCAATAAGCCAAGCATCATTACTCACAGTGTTAGCAAAAATAGTCAAAGCATCAGAATCATCATCAGAGGCTTTTTCTATGGAGGAATCTGCATTATTTTTCTTTGCTTTACACTCCTTCACATGCCCTCTCTTACCACAATTCCAACACTTCACTCTACTCTTTTCGGGGGTCTTAGAACATCCTTTTGACTTATCCTTATTTTTATCCCCTTTAGGCCCTCTTTCTTTGGACCTTCCCCGAACATGCAAGGCATCTTGGGAGCCACTATTCATGGTCTTTCTCCTCATCTCCTCTGAGAGAAGGATAGAAATAAGATTATCTAAATTTACCTCTGTAGCACCACCACTAATAGCAACAATTAGATTTTCCCAAGATTCGGGCAAAGAGCAAAGCAATAAAATACATTTATCTTCTTCTTCTATCTTAACATCTATTGATGCAAGTTGACTTAAAATCAGATTAAATGCATTCAAATGATCAACAATAGATTCACCATATTTCATTTTTAATGAATACAACCTTCATTTGAGATATAACTTGTTAGACAAACTTTTAGTTTGATAGATATCACCTATCCTCTTCCACAACTTGTATGTGGAGTCTTCTGTGGAGACATTCAAGAGGACAAAATCTGAAAGACACAACCGAATGGTTCCTCGTGCCTTCTTGTCCAACTTAACCCAATCTTCATCTTTCATGTCTGAAGGTTTCATAGCTTGTGAAACTGGCAACCACTGATCTCTTTCTTCCAAGAGATCCTCCATCTTTAGTTTCCACATCTCGTAGCCAGTGCCATTAAACTTTTCAATGTCCATGCGAGAAGTAGAGGCCATGGTTTTCAAAACCTACTTCACAAATCTGCAAAACCACACAACAAAAGCTCCCACTACAACAAAAAACCTTCAACACTTAAGAGAAAGGCGTCCCCCTCTCAACAGAACAGAATGGCTCTGATACCAAATGTTGAAAAAAACAAGGTGAAGATAGCAGCAATAACTTAGTTATGTGTATGCAAATCTGAAAAATAAGTTAATCCAAAACTGAAACAATGAAAGTGATTGCACATAACATCACATAAAAGAAATCAACAACACAATTAACACCAGATTTATGTGGAGAAAAACCCCTTTCGGAAAAAAACTCCACAGGAAAAGAGAGGCCAAGTATATTATTAAACTGAAGAAGTTGTACAACAATATCCTTCTCTCTATCCTTCACCAACACCCTATGAACCTGCAAAAATAATACAATACTTCCACTACCTCCACAACTCAATTTATAGATGAGAGGTGGATGGAATACCACCATAGTATCCCAAAACAAGTGGATAAAACCACTAGCAAAAAAACCCACACCCACCTAACCAACCTTATCCATGGAGATAAAAAACATTAAATGACTCCACATGGGCATCCATCTTACAACCTATCAATAGCAAGGTGATCCACAACTTCCTATCCACCAAATCTTGCATAAAAAACAAACTAGGCGCCCAATATAGAAATTATCTCCCATATCCTCCTAGATTGTCTCCCATGGGATAAGCTCCAAATAACCACCTTTTAACAATTACCATGATGACTGTACAACTACCGGTAAATCCCCTCCATCCCTTATGAGTGAATTACAACCAATATTAGGAGTATTAAAATTACATGAGATTTACAAGGTTGATGGCACCTTAATCCCAACAAAGGAAATGGGAATAAAATACTCCATAGAGTATAGGAAGGGTTAAAAGGATAGGGAAAGAGGATAAATAATTTGTAAAGTTTACAAAGGGTGGAAAAGGTGGAGAAAAGAGGATTGAAATAGATAGAATTTTTAGAGTTGAGAGAGGAGATAGAGGTCAAGGGAATGAGGATAAAAGACTCTGCAGAGTAGAGAAAGGGTGAAAAGGTTAGGGAAAGAGGATAAAAACTTTGTCAAGTTTGCAAAGGATGGAAGAGGTGGAGAGAAGAGGATTGAAATATATAAAAAAATTTATGTAATATTTAATAATTAAAAAAAAAAAATTATAATTATAAATTTGTATTAATTTTAATATGATATAAAGTAATTAAAGGTAAAAAGAAAGTAGATTTTAGCGTAGAGTAGAAAAAAGTGGATAAATATTTCTTAGAGTCAGTGGAGGGTGGAGCTACATAGAATGACTTTTAAGAGCTAAGTGGTATGTAATTTATTGTTTAGATATTTATAGTAATATGATATTCCACTAAAGGTAAAGGTAAATGAAAATATGATTTTCCACTAAAGGTTATATGAGATTATATTTTTTTATTGATTTATAGTAGGATTTTTAAAAGGGTCCCCAAACCTATTACAAGTAGGGTTTTGAAAGGCAACCCCAAACCTTAGATCTATAAATCAAGAAATACTTATTTGGATTCCACGAATCAAACCTGAAAATTCAATGAAACAACCTTCTAGCAAATAAGTCACAGATTTTTATCAAGCAAATACAAGAGATTGTCCCATGTTCAAACCACAAAGCACATAACAAGATAAAGCAACGAATAAAAATATAAAAATAATGAAAATTCTACCTGTTAAAAATAAATTTATAAATAAAAATTATCCAAACCAAAGCATTTGTCACCTAACATGAAATGAGAATGGAGAAATCCTATCATCACAATCAACAAATCTATCCAAAAAAGCACATAACAAGGTAACCCCTCATGAAAATAGTCAATTTAAGAAAACAACACTAGAAATACCGGCCAATAAAATCCATAGCATAAAAACCATCTAGGAGATTTGCACAAGAAATTCCATGAAACCCACAAATCCCACTGGAGCCAACCAAAAAAGTTTCAAGAACAACCACTCTCAAGTACAATAAAAATGAGATAACAACATTTTGTATTGCACCTGAGATATAGAAGGGTAAGATCCCAAAAAAATAAGCCATATAACCCAGGGATGAAACACATCAGCACTACTACAACTGGATAAAGAGATCTATGTAGATCTCCTAAGCTAGAAAACCCATGAGATACATGGGACCAAAATCTAAAAACCATCATAGCATAACAATCCACTTTCACCCCAACTAGTTTGGGTCGATATTTGATCCTGTCTCCCAGGAATAGTCATATACAACAAGAAATTATCAAACCTAGAAGAAAGTAGCACAAAATAGCCATGAACCCACTACTGGTAGAGAACCCTAGCAATAGAGCCATCCAAGCACCATCCAACCAAAGTAGCCAAGCCATCAGAGTTGAAGCCATCCAAGGGAACACCATCAGATTTCTATAGCCAAACACCATACCAAGATCACCCCAATGGGTTTGGTTCAATAGATGACCCTTTCCTCTCCTTGGAAATAAAAAATATATATATGAAACTACCAAACCCAAAATAAGTGTTACACAATCCAACCAAGTCCCTAAAACTAACAAACAACCCAAGAAATGTAGCCACTAAACACACCCACCAACAAGAGTAAGAATAAGCTAAGGGTTCAAAATATAAAATTTTCCACTACATTATAATGGCCCTGGATCATCCCTACGGGTTTGGGTCAGCATTCAATCCTTTGTCCCATATAAGAGTGGTAATTCCAAACCCATAAGAGAGTAGAACATACCAAAAAGACCCCTAGTAAGCAAAACATCTTGGTCACGAACCACAATAAATAAACTAAGCATGACTAGTAGCTAGATCCAAAATGGGAGAAAGGAGACCTCCCACTGAAAGGGTTTAAGAGCGTAGAATCTGGAGTGAGAGTGAAACTCTCATAAAGGAATCCCTTATAGAGGAAACCCTCACAGGCCCTCTCTGCCATGGTGAGTCTCAAGCCTTCTCTACCATGGCGAGGCTCAGACCCTCTCTTCCATGGTGGGGCTAAGGCTATAGGAAACCCTCACGGGCCCTCTTAGCCATGGTGAAGCTCACACCTTCTCTGCCATAGTGAGGATCAAGTCATATTAGGCACTCTTTCTATATTTTTTATTAAAATTATTTGGATATGATCTTTATAATGGATGTTATTTATGTTTATGCAACCAAATTCTAGTTAAGAAAGTATTGTGTAGAATCCTACTCAAACTTTCTATTCAAAGTTCTAACATATTACCATTAGACCGACTCAAGTTGAACCATAAATTTCTTCTCATATTTTCTCTAAAATTTAATTGTTTATGTGGTATGAGAACTTTACCTTATATCCAATAAGAGTGTTATGGATAATTTAATAAAATATAACACTAGCGTTAATCTCTCTTGTTTTATTGTATTGAATTTAGGAGAGGATTATATGTGATGAATGAATAACAAAATCTAGCTTAACGCCATCCACTAAATTTTTAGTTATATATACCTCTAACGCAATCTTGTAATTCTTATTTTAATTGGCTATATGGTATTGGGACATGTATCATGGTAATTACATCATGACCATTTAGTACTAGTATACCAACATGGCTATTATACATCTATCCCATGGTAATATTTGGGCTTCCTCCTTGAAATTCGAAGAACTTCATTTTTTTAGCACTTGCCATTTGTTGTAATTTCTTGTAATTATTACAATATTTTAGTTTTGATTTTTTAAAAATATTTTGTGTTATTGATTGTTTTACTTGTGAATATTGTCAATCTATTTAGAGGTTTAAATTTATAATTGATCAAAAAATATCCCTTTATTTTAGTTGATCTAGTAAAATATCTACTAAATATTTATATTCTTGTAAAATTAAAGTTTTGTTGCTCCTTACTAAAACAATTCTAATTGTTTTTTTATATGAAATAAATTTATCCACCACATAAATTTCAATAATATTTTTACAATATATAACAATGGAATAATCAAAGTTTTAATATAAAAAATTTAAAATATTTTGTAGCCATAGTTCTTGATAATATATCGATTTTATTGTTATATATTAAACTTTTGATGTTGAAATGGATTGTTTGTGTCTTCTCTATATTGTGTACTATAAGACCACTAAAAAGGTGGCTGATTTTCTACTATTTATTAACTTAACCCAAATTAAATATAAAATATAATAAAATATTAAAAAAAATTGTTGTTATATAGTGAATACCATGATTCGTTATCCCATTGATGTATCATTGAATTATTTTTGCTAGTGTTATCATGTAAATTTGATATAAATGTACTTTAATGCAAAAGTGATATCTAGTATTATAGTTATATGGTACATTAGACTATAAATCAATATTCAAAATCTTATCCCATCATTAAAACCACTTTGATATTATATACTCTTTTTTACTTATATTATTAGCTTTATCATTTAAATGTATTCTTTGTAAATCACCCTATGAGTTTTTTTGCCTTAAATGAACATAACATGAAGATAATGACATGTCTTTGCGATAGTAAATCAGTGATATAATAAAGGATTAATTACTTATAATTTATCCATCATCATTTGCTTGAATTATTGTGTCACACAAGCACTATTACCTATGATCATGCAATATCAAAACATGAATGCAAGGTTCATTTTTGCATGGGATCACACTCTATATTGAGGAGACATTCATGGAGCCTAGAGATCTAGTGTTATGAGTTAACTAGATACAAACCAAAGGTTTTAAAGATCTATTTTTATCCTAAATGCATGACCTATTGATAGATAGAATATGTGAGTGTAAATAATATGCAAAATGCATGCCCTAATGGTATATGTTTTTCTTTCTCTTTTGAATTCTTACAAAACAAGTACAATATTTATTTCTTTTAAGAAGGATTCTTGAGGACATACAAACAAATAAATTACCCTATAATGTAGATATATGCATGTGTATTTTTATTTCTAAGTGCAGAAAAGAAAATCAATTATTGTGTTCATTTTATGATTTATAAAAGAATTCAATCTCCAAATTTTTTCTTAATATTTGATCATAAAATAAATTAAGGGGTTACAAAATAACCAAAATCAATAAAATTACCTTATGATATTTATGAATATTCTTTCAATTTTAGGTATGATGCAACAATTACAACCTATGACTAATTTTTCAACAATTTTGTAACTAATTACTATAAATTGATTTTTTTTAAGTCTTAGAAAAACTAATCAAATGATTACAAAATAGAATGAAAACCTAGATTCAATAATTTTCACCTAAGACAAAATAGAATCAAAGTATACGGTACCTTATTTTACAATTGGGATAAAAGTGATATATAGTGACAATTTCACCCTAGATATAAAAGCATCATACAACAATAATTTTATGCTTGAGATAAAAGTATTGTAGGATGACAATTTCACCCTTAATATAGAAGTGTTGTATAGTTATAATTTCACCCTCAATATAGAAGCATTGTATTGTTTTAGTTTTACCCCTAAGATAAAAGTGCCATACAGTGATAGTTTCATTAGTGTATGAAAGCACTATTCAATGATAGTTGCACAACTTGTATGAAATCACTCTCATCATGTACATACAAAGCACAAAATGTACAAGTAAAAATAGATAGACATTATAATCAGTACAAAAGGATTTTTCTTGTCTCAATAGGAATTATAATTTTTTTCAATTACGTGATAAACTCCTATTTATCTTTAAAATATTAATTAATGAACATCTTCGTATAAAAAGGAAGATAACTATATATGATAAAATAATGCAAAAATAGAAATTATAAAACAAACTGAACTAAAATAATGGTATCTACGAGGAATGAACACAATCCAAGTTGTATATTTTCTAGGAAAGGAGCTCGTTGATGCATGCTTCTTAAATAATTCTTGATATGTGTTCATTGTCTATTGAATTAAGATTTAAATGAGGATGAAATAGTGGTGCAATATTTAAATTTTATAGCATGATTACGTGCATGTCCTCCTTTATATTATTTCAACAACATATATCTATAATATGAGATTCTTCATTACCCATAGCTTTCCCTAAGGCTATAATTATAGATAACCTAAACCTTTCTCGGGGATATCATGCACAGTATTTGGTAGAGAATAAAAAAAATGAGTTGGTATATTTAAAAAAATTGTACGAGGTGATTTAGAAGTTAAGTGAGGTTGCATGGCTTTATTGGTGAGATAACATGAGCAAAACGACATGCAACTACCAATCAAAGTGGATGATTTTTAGTTCATGGTAGTTGAAAATATTAATGTGTGATTGGATCATTTTAATATGAGATGAATATATGACTAGCAATGATGGGTAGTTAAACTATCAATGGTTTAGTTTTTGTGATGGTTGTACAAAATTACCATATAGAATTTAGTTGGTGATAAAAATATTGTATGAAATTCTATAGGGTTATAATGCTTTCATCTTTAGAATTTTTTTGGATATTAGTCATTATACAAGTATAGGTATATGTATTCATTAGAAATATATTTTTAATAATTTTCCAATGATACCACTTTTATAGGGTTAATGGATTCCAAAGCTTGTAACCTTTTACATTCTCACCATATCCCATAAATATGCATCTCTATGATTTTCGATCCAGTTCAGATTGCTTCTATTGAGGCACATGAACAAAATCCTCACAACCAAATACCGTTAAGTGTCAAACCAAAGGATTTATACCTATCCACACTTCATAATGATTTTTATAAATAAGAACTCAAGAAGAAGATATATTAATTACATAACAAGCAGTACCAACAACTTCTGCCCAAAAGCATTTATCTAGATTAGCACTACTCTACATACTCCTAGCGCTTTCCATTAAGGTTCGGTTCATTCTTTTTGCAACCCCATTTTTTTGTGGAGTCTAAGGAGTAGTCTTCTACCAGACAATACCTGCATGCTTACAAAATTAATCAAATTTCCTAGAACAATATTCACCTCCATTATCATATATCATCACTTTTATCTTATAATATGATTTCTTCTCAACTAATGCCTTAAATTCCTTAAATTTAGTGAAAACTTCAGATTTAGAGTGCATAAAATAAATCCAAGTGTATATTGAGACATCATCAATGAAGGAAACGTAATATCGATATTTACGCAATGACGAAACATCCACTATACCACATACATCAAAATGAATAAGTTCCAATGGTCTCTTATATTTATTAATACCTTTAGGAAATCATGATCTATTCTATTTACCAAACATACAATGCTCATATAAATCATTTTTACCAATAGGATAATAAAAAATACCATCAACCAAGTTTTTATTTAGAATGGTCTTAAGACCTTTTTCACTGATGTGACCCAATATATGGTACCACAACATACATTTATTTTCAATACCAATTACATTTGTGGAGTTACAGAAAGTAGAATCATTTAGCCTAAACAAAGTCCCAATATGAGATCCTTTAGCTATCACTAAACTCCCTCTTACCAACCTACAACTAGACTTGTCAAATATCACATGCATTCCAGAATATTTCAACTTGGATACAAAAAGTAGATTTCTTGCAAGTCCTGGAATATGCAATACATTATCAAGGGTTTTAATACTCCCATAATTGAAACACAACTTTACCTTTCCCTTACCAATAATCCTTTTTATGCTATTATCACCAAGGAAAACTTCTCCCTCATAAATTGTTTTATACGTCGAAAACCACTCCTTGTTAGGAGTCATATGGTAGGAGAAATATGAATCAATAAGCCAAGCATCATTACTCATAGTGTTTGCAAAAATAGTCAAAGCATCAGAATCATCATCAGAGGATTTTTCTATGGAGGAATATGCATTATTTTTTTTTGCTTTACATTCCTTCACATGCGCCCTCTCTAACCACAATTCCAACACTTCACTCTACACTTTTTAGGGGTCTTAAAATGTCCTTTTGACTTATCCTTATTTTTATACCCTTTAGGACCTCTTTCTTTGGACCTTCCCTAAACATGAAAGTCATATTGGGAGAAACTATTGATTGTCTTTCTTCTCATATCCTCTGAGAGAAGCATAGAAATAAGATTATCTAAATTTACCTCTATAGCCCTACCATTAATAGCAACAATTAAAATTTCCTAAGATTCAGGAAAAGAGCAAAGTAATAAAATACATTTATCTTCTTCTTCTATATTAACATTTACTGATGCAAGCTAACTTAAAATAATATTAAATGCATTCAAATGATCAACAATAGATTTACCATATTTTATTTTTAATGAATACAACCTCCCTTTGACATATAACTTGTTAGACAAACTTTTAGTTTGATAGATATCACCTATACTCTTCCACAAATTGTATGCAAAGTATTCCATGGAGGCATTCAGTATGACATAATATGAAAGATACAGTCGAATGGTTCCTCATGCCTTCTTGTCAAACTTAACTCAATCTTCATCTTTCATGTCTAAAAGTTTCATGGCTTGTGAAACTGGCAAGCACTGATATCTTTCTTCCAAGAGATACTCTATCTTTAGTTTCCACATGTCGCAACCAGTGCCATTAAAATTTTCAATATCCATGCAAGAAGTAGAGGCCATGGTTTTCAAAACCTACTTCACAAATCTGTAAAACCACACAACAAAAGATTGCACTAAAATAAAAAACCTTCAACACTTAAGAGAAATATATCTCTCTCAACGGAACCAAATGGTTATGATACCAAATATTGAAAAAACAAGGTGAAGATAGCAGTAATAATCTAGTTATGTGTATGCACATTTGAAAAATAAGTTAATCCAATGTTGAAACTATTAAAGTGATCGCACATAACATCACATAAATGAAATTAGTAACATAGTTAACACCAAATTTATGTGGAGAAATACCTTTCAAGAAAAAACTCCACAAGAAAAGAGAGGTCGTGTATATTATTAAACTAAATATATTGTGCAATAATATCCGTCTCTCTATCCTTCACCAACACCCTATGAATCTACAAAAATAATACAATGCTTCCACTACCTCCATAGCTCAATTTATAGATGAGAGGGGGATGGAATACCACCACAGTATCCCAAAACAAGTGGATAAAACCACTAGCAAAAAAACCCACACCCACCTAACCAACATTATTCATGGAGATAACAAACATTAAATGAATCCACATGGGCATCCAACTTACAGGCTATGAATAGCAAGGTGATCCACAACTTCTTATCCACCAAATATTACATAACAAACTAGGCACCCGATATAGAAATTATCTCCCATATCCTCCTATATTGTCTCCCATGGTATAGGCTCCAAATAACCACATTTTAACAATTACCATGATGACTATACAGTAACAGTAACTCAGTAACTACTACCGATAAATCCTCTCCATCCCTTATGAGTGAATTATAGACAATATTAAGAGTATTAAAATTACATGAAATTTACAAGGTTGATGGCACCTTAATCCCAACAAAGAAAATGAGAATAAAAGACTCCACGGAGTATAAAAAGGGTTAAAAGAGTAGGGAAATAAGATAAAGAATTTGTAAATTTTACAAAGGGTGGAAAAGGTGGATAAAAGAGGATTGAAATAGATAGACTTTTTAGAGTTGAGAGAGGAGACTCTGCAGAGTAGAGAAAGGGTGAAAATGGTAGGAAAAGAGGATAAAAAATTTGTCAATTTTGCAAAGGATGGAAGAGGTGGAGAGAAGACGATTCAAATATATATATATATATATATATATATATATATATATATATATATATATAATATTAGTTATGTAATATTTAATATTCTTTTTACAATTTTTTATAATTATAAATTTGTATTAATTTTAATATGATATAAAGTAATTAAAGGTAAAAATAAAGTATATGTTAGCTTAGAGTAGAAAAAAGTGGATAAATATTTCTTAGATTCAGTGGAGGGTGGAGTTACATAGAATGAATTTTAAGAGCTAAGTGGTATGTAATTTATTGTTTAGAAATTTATAGTAATATGATGTTTCACTAAAAGTAAAGGTAAAGGAAAATATGATGTTCCACTAAAGGTTATATAAGATGATATTTTTTTATTTATTGATAGTAGGAGTTTTAAAAGGGTACCCAAAACTATTACAAGTAGGGTTTTGAAAGGCACCCCCAAACCTTAGATCTATCAATCAAGAAAGATTGATTTGGATTCCATGAATCAAACCTGAAAATCCAATGAAACAACCTTCTAGCAAATAAGTCACAGATTTTTATCAAGCAAATACAAGAGATTGTCCCATGGTCAAACCACCATGTGCTATGAATCTAAAGCAACAAAGAAAAACAACAAAATAATGAAAATGCTACCGGTTAAAAATAAATTTACAAATAAAAATTGTCCAAACCAAAGCATTTGTTGCCTAACATGAAAGGAGAATAGAGGAATCCTATCATCACAATAAACAAATATATCCAAAAAAGCACATAACAAGATAACCCCTCATGAGAATAGTCAATTTAAGAAAACAACACTAGAAATACCAACCAATAAAATCCATAGCATAAAAACCATCTAGGAGATTTACACAAGAAATTCCATGAAACCCGCAAATCCCGCTGGAGCCAACCAAAAAAATTTCAAGAACAACCACTCTCAAGTACAAGAAAAAGGAGATAACAACATTCCGCACCACACCTAAGAGGGAGAAGGGTAAGATCCCAAAAAAATAAGCCTTAGAACCCTGGGATCAAACACACCACCACTACTAGAATTGGATAAAGAGATCTCTATAGATCTCCTAAGTTAGAAAACCCATGAGAGACATGGGACCAAAATATAAAAACCATCATAGCATAACAATCCACTTTCACCCCAACTAGTTTGGGTCGATATTTAACCCTGTATCCCAAGAATAGTCAAATACAACAATAAATTATCAAACCCAAAAGAAAGTAGCACAAAATAGCCATGAATCCACTACAGGTAGATAACCCTAGCAGTAGAGCCATCCAAGCACCATCCAACCAAAATAGCCAAGCCATCAGAGCTGAAGCTAGCCAAGGGTACACCATCAGATTTTTGTAGCAAAACACCATACCAAGATCACCCCAATGGGTTTGGTGTAGTAGATGGCCCTTTCCTCTTCTTGGAAATAAAAAAAAAACATGAAACTACCAAATACAAAATAAATGTTACCCAAGCCAACCAAGTCCCTAAAACTAATAAACAACCCAAGAAATGCAGCCACCAAACACACCCACCAACTACAGTAAGAACAAGCCAAAGGGTCAAAATATAGAATTTTCCACTACATTATAATGACCCAAGATCATCCCTATAGGTTTGGGTCAGCATTCAACCCTTTGCCCCAGATAAGAGTGGTAATTCCAAACCCATAAGAGAGTATAACATACCAACAAGACCCCTAGTAAGCAAAACATCCTGGTCATGAACCACAATAAATAAACTAAGCATGACTAGTAGCCAGATCTAAAATTTGAGAAATGAGGCCTCCCACTCAAAGATTTTAAGAGCGTAGAAGTTGGAGTGAGAGTGAAAATATCATAAAGGAATCCCTTATAGAGGAAACCCTCACAAACCCTCTTTGCCATGGTGAGGCTCAAGCCTTCTCTACCATGGTCAGACCCTCACAGAGAAAACCCTCACAAGCCCTCTTAGCCATGGTGAGGCTCAGACCTTCTCTACCATAGTGAGTCGTAAGCCATCTTAGGCACTCTTTTTATATTTTTTATTAAAATTATGTGGATATGATCTTTATAAAGGATGTTATTTATGTTTATCCAACCAAATTATAGTTAAGAAAGTATTGTGTAGAATCCTACTCAAACTTTATATTCAAAGTTCTAACATATTACCATTAGACCGACTCAAGTTGAACCATAAATTTCTTCTCATATTTGCTCTAAAATTTAATTGTTTATGTGGTATGAAAACTTTACCTTATATCCAATAAGAGTGTTATGGATAATTGTAATAAAATATAACACTAGCATTAATATCTCTTGGTTTATTCTATTGAATTTAGGATAGGATTATATGTGATGAATGAATAACAAAAGCTAACTTAACCCCATACACTAAATTTTTGATTATATATACCTCTAATGCAATCTTGTAATTATTATTTTAATTGGCTATATGGTATTGAGACATGTATCATGGTAATTACATCATGACCATATAGTACTAGTATAACAACATGGCTATTATGCGTCCATCCCGTGGTAAGATTTGGGATTCCTCGTCGAAATTCGAAGAACTTCATTTTTTTAGCACTTGCCATTTGTTGTAATTTCTTGTAATTATTACAATATTTTAGTTTTGATTTTTTTAAAATATTTTGTGTTATTGATTGTTTTACTTGTGAATATTATCAATCTATTTAGAGTTTTAAATTTATAATTGATCAAAAAATATCCCTTTATTTTAGTTGATCTAGTAAAATATCTACTAAATATTTATATTCTTGTAAAATTAAAGTTTTGTTCCTCCTTACTAACACAATTCTAATTGTTTCTTTTATATGAAATAAATTTATCCACCACATAAATTTCAATATTATTTTTACAATATATAACAATGGAAGAATCAAAGTTATAATATAAAAAATTTAAAATATTTTGTAGCCATAGTTCTTGATAATATATCGATTTTGTTGTTATATATTCAACTTTTGATGTTGAAATGGATATTTTTTGTGTCTTCTCTATATTGTGTGCTATAAGACCACTGAAAAGGTGGCTGATTTTCTACTATTTATTAAATTAAACCAATTTAAATATAGAATCTAATAAAATATAAAATTGTTTGTTGTTATATAGTGAATACCATGATTCGTTGTCCCATTGATGTATCAATGAATTATTTTTGGTAGTGTTATCATGTAAATTTGACATAAATGTACTTTAATGCAAAAGTGATATCTAGTATTATAGTTATATGGTACATTAGACTATAAATCAATATTCAAAATCTTATCCCATCATTAAAACCACTTTGATATTATATACTATTTTTTACTTATGTTATTAGCTTTATCATTTTCTAAAATTTATTCTTTGTAAATCACCCTATGAGTTTTTTTGCCTTCAATGAACATAACATGAAGAGAATGACATGCCTTTGTGATAGTAAATCAATGCTATAATAAAGGATTAATTACTTATAATTTATCCATCATCATTTGCTTGAATTATTGTGTCACACAAGCACTATTACCTATGATCATGAAATATCAAAACATGAATGCAAGGTTCCTTTTTGCATGGGATCACACTCTATATTAAGGAGACATTCATGGATCCTATAGATCTACTTTTATGAGTTAACTAGATACAAACCAAAGGTTTTGAAGATCTATTTCTATCCTAAATTCAATACCTATTGATAAATGGAATATGTAAGTGTAAATAATATGCAAAATGCACACCCTAATGGTATATTTTTTTCTTTCTATTATTATTATTATTATTTATTTTTTATTTTTTATTTACATGGTGGAGTCGATAGCTGCCACAAATTCGGGCAAGCTGTCTAGCTTTTATGGCCGCCACAGTATTCTGCGTTGTCTGCCCCAGAAGCCACCACACAGATCTTTGCGCAGTCCGCCCCTATAACCACCATGTCATAGTCATTTTAAACCTTTTACACCACTGAAAGCACCAGGAAAGGGACAAGCATTCAGTCCGACGAGGCCTGAGATTTGAACCTTGGACCTTCGCCCCCTTATGGGGTTTGGATGAACCAATTGGTCTACACCTCGGACCTCTATTTTGAATTATTACAAAAAAAGTTCAATCTTTATTTCTTTTAAGCAATGATTCATGAGTACATACAAAAAAATAAATTACCCTCTAATGTAGATATATACATGTGTATTTTCATTTCTAACTGCTAAAAAGAAAATCAAATATTGTCTTTATTTTATGATTTATAAAAGAATTCAATCTCCAAATTTTTTCTTAATATTTGATCATAAAATAAATTAAGGGGTTACAAAATAACCAAAATCAATAAAATTACCTTATGATATTTATGAATATTCTTTCAATTTTAGGTATGATGCAACAATTACAACCTATGACTAATTTTTCAACAATTTTGTAACTAATTACTATAATTTGATTTTTTGTAAGTCTTAGAAAAACTAATCAAATGATTACAAAATAGCATGAAAAATATAGATTCAATAATTTTCACCTAAGACAAAATAGAATCAAAGGATACAGTACCTTATTTTACAATTGGGATAAAAGTGTTATATAGTGACAAATTCACCCTAGATATAAAAGCATAATACCACAATAATTTTGTGCTTGAGATAAAAGTATTGTAGGATGAAAATTTCACCCTTAATATAGAAGTGTTGTATAGTGATAATTTCACCCTCAAGATAGAAGCATTGTAATGTTTTAGTTTTACCCCTAAGATAAAAATACCATACGGTGATAGTTTCATTAGTGTATGAAAGCACTATTCAATGATAGTTGCACAACTTATATGAAATCACTCTCATCATGTACATACAAAGCACAAAATGTACAAGTAAAAATAGATAGACATTATAATCTATACAAAAGGATTTTCTTGTCTCACTAGGAATTATAAGTTTTTTCAATTAAGTGATCAACTCTTACTTATCTTTAAAATATTAATTAATGAACATCTTCGTATAAAATGGAAGATAACTATATATGATAAAATAATGCAAAAAGAGAAATTATAAAACAAACTGAACTAAATTAATGGTATCTAAGAGGAATGAACACAATCCAAGTTGTATATTTTCTAGTAAAGGAGCTCGTTGATGCATGCTTCTTAAATAATTCTTGATATGTGTTCATTGTCTATTGAATTAAGATTTAGATGAGGATGAAATAGTGGTGCAATATTTAACTTTTATAGGATGATGACGTGCATGTCCTACTTTATATTATTTCAACAACATATATCTATAATATGAGATTCTTCATTACCCATAGGCTATATTTAGAGATAACCCAAACCTTTCTTGGGGATATCATGCACAATATTTGGTAGAGAATAAAAAATATGAGTTTGTAGCTTTAAAAAAATTTTAGGAGGTGATTGAGAAGTTAAGTGAGGTTGCATGGCTTGATTGGTGAGATAACATAAGCAAAACGACATGCAACTACCAATCAAAGTGGATGATTTTTAGTTCATGATAGTTGAAAATATTAATGTGTGATTGGATAATTTGAATATGAGATGAAGATATGACTAGTAATGATGGGTAGTTAAACTATCAATGGTTTAGTTTTTGTGATGGTTGTACAAAAGTACCATATATAATTTGGTTGGTGATAAAAATATTTTATGAAATTCTATAGGGTTATAATGCTTTCATCTTTGGATTTTTTTTGGATATTAGTAATTATACAAGTATAGGTATATGTATTCATTAGATATTTATTTTTAATAATTTTCCAATGATACCACTTTTATAGGGTTTTGTAAAGATTTGAATTAGTTTTGTAAGTCTCAAATTTTAGGGTGCTTTTTATACTACATTTTTGTATAAAATTTTAATTTTGGTACAAATTATTTATTGATGATGCAACTGATTTTTAGTTGGTGTAAAAAGTTAAGTGTCTATATTTTCCCCATTTTGATGTATTTATTGCATGATAAATGCATCAAATCATTGTTATAAATAGAGTATATTACATCATTTGGATCATGTAAATGTACCTTTATTGGTACATACTTAGGACATTAGATTACTTGTATCTAGTTACTTCATGCAATGTAATAATGCACAAGTGTCAAAGTGCAAGCTATATATGTGCAAGTTGTCCCTACAACTAGGTAGAGTGTTGGCCAAGGAATCTATTTCCTATATAAATGGCCATAGGTATAGAGCAAGATACAATAGTAGGAAGTAGTGTAGACTACAATGGTGTGATGTAATATGATGGAGTATGATATTCTCAATGCCCATTATTGAGCAATAGCTCTATTAATGGAGTGTTCATTTCCTCTAGAGATATTTTGTAAACATCTTCATCACTTCTATTTATAGTATTTTTAGTCATCTTGTAGATTTACTATATTTTATATTATTCTACATATTGTGATTTCTATATCCCATTACATACTACATAAAAATATAACAGTGGTATCCAAGCCACGGTAGGTCAATAGAAAAACCACCATTATCATTGAACCTATTTTTTTGTCAACCTGACGCACCATTGAATCAGTCATTATCAAAAATTCTTAGAAGTGTCTAGGTGGTAGAATTAATAGAAGCCACAAGTTAGGACAGAAATAAATCTCATTTTTTGGTATACTAATATTACATATAGCTATATTATTTCCATATGTTTTCAACGGAATACTTGTGAATACTAGGAATCATAATTTGATCCGCTAGTTTAATGAATCAACTAGTGAAGCTCATCTGAGAGATCTAGAGAAATTGACCTAAAGTTTATTTTACTATAGGGAATTAATTTTCATATGATTGGGACACCTCCTACAATAGAAATATAAGATATTTCAACTTCATTTCCTGATGGTCGAAGTGCCTTCATAGTGTAGAGATTAGTTACTATGAGAGAAGAATACTACAAAAGAGACTTCTGGAAAAGAATTATGATGAATTTTGGAGGTAGGATATATCCATTGCTAGATTGGAAAATTCACAAGAATAAGATGCCATAGAATCCTTGATCCAAAAGAAAATATCATAGAATCCTTAATCCATAAGAAAATACCATAATAGCCTTGAAGAAAAGGCCATAGAAGCCTTGGTACTGAAAAGGGCTACATTAGCTTTGATACTAAAAATATCCACATAAGCCTTGATCCTGAAGAAGACTTCAGAAGAGATTATCTGATTAAGTAAATTTTAGTACTAATTTTATTGTAGGAACAAAAATATTCAGTGATTTGGGAAAACTTCCTACAAAAATGTTAGGAGGAGTATCTTCTTTAGAATCTATCCAACACCTAAACCAAAAGAGATCAGGAGAATATATCATTGGTGAAGAAGGATTAGAAGAGTCCTACTCGAATATAGAGGTAACAAAATCAAATATCTAGGAGCAGATCTCACCACAAACACTTCAAAAATTATAAGGTTGAAGATAAGGTCTCAAGAAATACCATAAGAAGCTACAAGATCAAAGGCATTGGAAAGGTCTCTACAAGAATCCATTGAAAGGCTTGAAGAGCCTTGCTAAATAATTCATCAAAGGAGTTCCAAGGAGAACTCATTGAAGAAATTCACTATTGGATATAGTGAAATATTTGGAATAATTATCATCATCTAACAACAAGCCCAAGAAGAAGAATTTGGCAAGGAATACCAAATATCAAAAGACCTAAAGAAATACGAAATATTGAGAAGAAGATATTTTTTAAAGTTAGAATTTGAAAAGAAGCTTGATGTAATATTTAGACAGAAGAAGCCTACCAAATCGAGGAGACTTGGAGATTACCTCTCACAGCAAGAAGGCACCACTTCAGTATCAAATATCTCTTTATATCTACAACAAAAAGGAGGACACTAAAAGAGGAGAATAACCCACAAAAAATTATAGGCTCATGAAAAGAAGACCATATTTTGGTGAAGATAAAGTTGTCCAAAGCAGCCTACTGATAGCTACAATATCTTATTCAAGGTAGTAACTTGGTGATTATAGACACCAAGATCTACATCCTCTACAGAATTGGTGAAAAGGGATTTCAAAAAATGTAAGAAACTATTGGTGCAATTAGATTCATTAAGTGGATTACTTATTAAATTTGTTTAAGCACCTTAATTGGATTAAAGTTACAAAATAGAGAGTTGAATTAGAGTCTTCAAAAAGTGCAAAATGAAAGGATTATTTAAGGTTTATTTGCACTTTAGGATTTGATTAGATTTTTGAATCTCAAACTATCTATCAACTACATATCATCTACTTTGGAAAATAAAAAGAAGACTAGCTCCAATTACCTTACTTTTAAAAAGTTTGCAGAATAATTCTTGAAGATTCATTTCAGATTATTCTTGATTAAGTTGTAGTAGATTTATTAAGTGCATTAGCTTTTGAGAGTTGATTGGAGTGATAAGGTGATATTGTTAGTGCATTGAAAGTATAATATTATTAGATTTGCACTATTCTATTGCTCTAAAAACAATTATTGTTTATGTTCATTAGAAGGGCACAAAAATAGAACTTTTCCAAGTGTCTAAAGAAACTATTAGTGCACAGAGATCTGCAACTTTGGATGGCCCAAGGAAGCCACAAAATAAGCTAAATCCTCCAAGTATTGGAAAATAAAGTAACCACCAAAAGAGCATCAAAGGGAGCATCGAACAACCACCAAAAAAGCATCAAAGGAAGCATCGAACGAGACCTAATGAGTCTCAAGTTCAAAGCATGGGAAATAGTACAAAAAAATATAGCAAAAACAAAGCTTCCATCATATGGTTACAAGCTTGGATCCATTCATAAAATATCCAATAAAAAATTATAAGGTGTCTAATAAAATAGAGATAACCTCTAAACCCCTATATTGCACTCAATATTCTACCTCAAAAGAAAAAATTTAGATGTAAAAAAAGGAGTGGAAACGAAGGTGCAATAAGGATATTTTGTGTAAAAACTATTTTATATTATATTTCACTATCCTAATATGGTTATACAGGTAGAAAAGGCATATTTAAAGATGCCCCAAAGGCACTACACTTGCTGGAAAAACTAGCTGAAAGTGACTGTATGCTAGTAGTAGTCAAGCTTAGCTCAAGAAGCCAATCAATGGGGTCATACTCCTCACATATTGGATGACCAAACCTACAATGTACAACATGCAAAAACAAAGGTATAAACAATTTCAATCAACAACAATAGCATCTATGAAAGGAGGACGTAAGAAAGCAAGAAAAAAAGGTAAAATCGAAGCATTATTGGACTGTCACTTACTCCACATCCATTGGCATAAATTGGTGCTCAAAGCCTCCATATTGTTGTTCCACATCCCAATTTAAAATAGTGCAAATGAATGAAATAGGAGTTGGGTATTTTCAAAGCTAAAAGGATATCCAAAAAGGTCTGTTTGAACCAACAAAAGGAAGGATGTCCATGAAAAGAAGAATGTGACACTTGTCACCAAAGGAAGAACCTAATTCTTAAGTCAAGAGAACGCTCATATTTATGAAAGGAATTACATGAACAGGTTGGTGCATTGAGTGTATAGGATACACTTTTCCATTGGAATACCAAACATTTTGCTAAATATCGTAACACTCATACGTTACAATAAGGAAGACAAATGTTTCTTTTGCACCAAACTCTCCTCAAGTGCTCGAAATGAAATAGATGTACCACTTGGATCTTTATACAAGAAGCTTATCCATATTAAGGACATCAACAATCAAGGTCAATAAGCAAATTTTCATCTTAGCATTTATCATGCCAGTGCGCATAGTGTATAATTATAGCATGGAAAGAAGGTATTAGAGCGTTCAATGCTCAATCCAAGTGAGGTCAAAGGAAGAGTTTAATTAGTGCCAATTTTGGAACACATAAAGCTCCAAGAGATTCCATTGGAGGGTACAATCACAACATTCAATATTTCTATGTAAATACTACAACCCTAGCTTCTCAGCAAACAATGTTGTATATTGCTTGGTGAAAGGTAAAGTTTGATTCCCATTCTTATGTGCTTTATTTCCTTAGGAGTTATAAGGTTATAATTGAAGGAATTTAAATAATTTAAATTCATTCATCAAATACAATACTTCATAAAATAAATATAATATTTTGTAATATAAATCCTAGTAGTAATAAGGGTTTTTGAAGAACACAAGCTTATACTGAGACGGGGGGTGAATAGTATAAGACCACTTTCTACTTTTCTTTCCTAATCAATATTTTGCAATGTATCAATAGAAATATCAACAACAGTAATCAAATAAATGCATAAATCACCACACACAATAGAGACACCAATTTAACATGGTTCACCCAATGTGGGCTACTCCATAGAGAAAATATTTCACTAAAATTTTCTCAAAAAATCTCTTGGGAAACCTTTAATGATTATAATATTTATGGACCATTTTCCAAAGGAGATGCCAATCCCCTAATCGGGTTCATGGATCTCTATCCACAAGATACACCAAACTCCTCTGCTCTGGATGGTGATCTTCTAGAAGAACTGTTACCTCCACTACATTGGCTTATGGATCTATATCCACTGAAGACTCTTTTCCTCACTCAAAATACATGTCCTCACTACTATAGCTAATGGATATATTCCACTGGATATTTTCATCCTCTATACTCTATAACCTCCAAAGCTTGCTCTCAGCTTTATCTCAAATTTGCACTAAACATAGTCCTTTGGTCTAGAACAAATTTTCTCACTATTTGTCTTTGGTCTGGCATAAACCTATCCTCAAATATACACCAAAATCTATCCTCAAATCTACACTAAACATGGTCCTTCGTTCTAGCACAAATATGCTCTCAATATCTATCCTCAAGCCTTAACACAAAGATTGACCTAATCTCAAATCAACTCTGCTAGATCTACCCCAAACCTTAACTCAAGGTTTGAACAAATCAATCAACCAAATCTGCTCACAAGTCTTCTCAAAGACTTGTCTCAAATATGCCTTGTAATATTTCACAAAAGCTCACACTAATTTGTCCACAAGTCCTCTCTAGAACTTGTCCAATCTGCTCAACAATCTTTGTCCTTAAATTTGTATTGTAAGCTTCCAAAAAAGCTCACACCAATTTGTCCACAAGTCTTCTCTAAGACTTACCTCAAATATGCTCAACAAGTCCTCACCAGAACTTGTTAAATCTCATAGAAACATATAGAGAACTGTTAGATACTCAATATGCTTCACACTCACCACAATTCTCAATCACTTTCAATCTCTCTTTTTATCACAAAAACATATAGATAATTGTTAGAGACTCAATTTTTTTCACACTCACAAACACTCAACCTCTTTCTCAAATCAATTTAAAATATGGAAAAAAAAAATTCACAAAACTAGAACTATAATTTCAACACTTCCACTTGACTAGGTTCGACCAACTCTACTCAACCAATCACTCAATGAAATAATCCTTCCTCACAAATCCTAGTCCAATCATATGAACACTCACTCAATTATTTCCAATCAATGCTTATCAAACAATCTCACATAACAATGATACTCATGTTCTTTCACAAACCCTAGTTCAAGCATATGAAATCTTTACTCAATATTTCCAACAATGCTTATCAAACAAGGTTTCCAGAATCAAATTTTAATTCCAGAAAAAACAAACTCAACAATACTTATCAAAAAACCCTTTTTCACTCCAACTTAGCATTCACAACATCCAACAATTACTCACTAATAAGATATGTCATTACCTTTTTGTTTGATGAAGAAAATATCCTCAACACCTGTCTTAAGCACAATTTTCTTCTATGCCAATTTCAATGGTTAGATGACAAAATATCACACTAACACTCTCAAAATATTTCTCAATTACAAAAATAATCAAAATCAAGTACACCTTATTACTCCTTATTTGAAATAAGCAATCATAAAAACATACATAAAAATTAATTACTCAATTACTTCTTACGATCTCCAATCTTTGATTAACAACCTCCAAAAATCAAACCCTCAAAAATAATGTTGCGTATCCTTTTATATCCCTCAAATACTCAATAATCAAATTTTAAAAATAAACTTTATAACCCTCCAAATATTTCATTTTCATTCAACTTTAGCAAATCTGAAATACCTCATGCAACCTTGGCAATACAAAAGTGCATACCTTTTATTTCAAGCAAAAGGTCTAGATAGGTTTTGAACACGATACCACTCCTAGCCAAGTGACTTATAGAGGTACTAGACCACCACATGGGCTACGAGCCTCCACATGAAGGGGAAGGATCAAGCCTTCCTCTTATCCCCTTCTGATCGGTGTGGTGCAAAAACAAAACACCCTTTTCTCTTGCAAAATGAACTCGATGAGTTTCAAACCCTACTCTCCTAGCCTAGTTACACAATGTTGTGTGAAGATAAATAAGCCCTGCTACTATTTGTCTTGTCCTCTGCTGCCAAAAACCTTTTAAAACACATGAAAACTTATCTCTTCCTTACGCACAAATTTTGGAGCATTGATTTAATCAATAATTGCTTGGGGGTTTTTGACTAAGGTTCTTGCCCTCTTTTATACATGAAGGCCAATGTCTTAGAAACGTCGTGCCTTATTCAAATTTTGAATTTGAATAAATAATTAACCTTTATAACCCAACCTTAGGGTTATTTAATTAATATAAATTAATTTTAAAGTTAAATTATAATTAATATATAATTAACTTCATAACTTTAGAAGTTAATTAAATTAATTAATAAATTAATTTATAATGAAACTATTTAAATTAATTTATAATTATTTTAAATCTCCCCTTTTAATATTATAATATTATTTTGTTTGTGCCTATTCATTGCTCTTTGAACCTCATCTGACCACCTAAAATCAGATTTGACGAATTGGAGGTAAACTTTCATTTTGTACTAATTACGAAACCGCTTCTTCTTGTACTACTCACTGAAACTGATTTTTGACATCAATGACAACTCAATTACTCATAATTTCCAACAATATCCCCCTTTTCATTGATGGCAATCCAATTATCTTTTCAATTTCTTTAACCTTTTTCTATTTTGCTACCCCTAGGAAATGCTCCCCCTAACTCAATGCTCTCCCCTTAAATCAAATATCTCCCCCTTACTCAAATTTCTCCCCCTTTGACATCAATGGCAAAGGATCGCCTTTGGGTCTTGGGGCTAAGAATGAGTCTCTTATCTTAGCCCCTCCTCCACATCCTCTTGAGGTGGTTAATTTTGGGGTGGGAGTATTTCTACTCCTAGCATGCACTGATATTTACCTTTGTCCACTTTCCTTCTCATCTGATCCTTCTAATTCCTATGACTGTCCATGTTCCTTCTTGTCTCTGTAATTTCTTCTCTACACCACTTTGTTGTATGTCCATAATTATTGTACTTGTAATACTTAATATTTTTATTCCTTGGAGGTGCAAATGTCTTGGGATTTCTCCTGGTGAAGCCATATCTATTCTAGTCATGAACCCTGTGATTAATTGCCTTGTAATATAAATGATTACATGAGTAGCACTATCCATGAAAATTTTTCCTATTTTTGAAGTTCCAATATTCATGTATTTCATGTGTCCTACACTATGAAGCCTTGTACCCAAATCTGTGACATGATAAACATCATCCATTGAAATTTCCTTGCCTTGACCTCATTGGTCTCTTAGTCTCTTTTATCTTGTGTTGGTTCATGTTCCATATGTTTCTCATTTGTGCATTGTTCCTTGTTGAACTTTCTATTGTCCAATTAATCCTCAGAAGTCTCATTTTCTCTTACATTGTCTTCTTTTGAAGTTTCTTCTTATTCAGAACTTGATATTGACTCTTCTTCTTATTTATTTTGTACCTATTCAAAACCAACACCTATTTTATTTGTTGACCTTATTTGTACCTTAATCATATTATCTACGATATTTGAGCTCTTTACAAGCCTATGTAACCTATCCTAAGACTCTTTTATTTCTTTCCTTAGTAGAGCCACTTCATGTTCTAACTTTTCACAATCTAAGACCTTTGCTTCTAACTTATATTTGAACTTCCTTGTCTTAGAAATTGACTTTTTTAGATACTCTATAAGCTTTCCTTTCTCTTCATCACAATATTGAAACTAAATCTTAAGTTGGAATTTTTGCTTTCTTACCTTCTTTAATGTGTTAAAATCATAAATAAGCTCTCCCTCAAGATCAACTTCTCCTTTCTTTGATTCTTCCTCTATTTGTTTACCTTTGAAAACATCTTCATTTTTTTCTGAATTGTCTTCTATAGGATCACCTCCTTCTTCTAGTGCCATTAGAATATTCTCTTCTAGTCCTTCAAGTGTATTTTCATATTCATCATCACTGAAACTAAAACCACTCTTTGTACAACTATATTTAATATTTCTAAAGTTACCACATCTAAAACACTTGAGAATTATTTGTGACCTTTTCTTAACTTCTTATTTTTCTTCTGTCATAAATAGAACTTTGTCTTTATCATTATCTAAGAAACTATTATCACTATCACTTGAGTACTTACTTTCCTTGTCTGCATAGTAACTCATCTTCTATCTTTGAAATAACTTATTTCCTTGTTTGCCTTTTCCATCCTTACCTTTATTTTAGTACCTGTATTTTTCTAATTCCTTGTTCTTATAATCCTATTTTTCTTCATCATTGCTATTTCTAGCTTCTTGACAACCAATTGCATAGTGAACATACTTTCTAAAATTGAAACATCTAATAAATTTCACATCTTTAAATCTTCTTGGATCCTTGTTTCTTCTACCATAATTTGCTTCTTCATCATTGGATGACTCATTGCTTGAATCTGACTTCTTACCCTTTGTCTTCTCAATAGCTTTGAAGGCTACTTCCTTCTGGAGATTAGGTTCCTCTATTGTTCTCATCTCAAAAGCTGTAAGAATACCAAATAATTCATCTCTTGTTAAAATAGCACCATATTTTGATTCCTCTATAGCTAAAATATTTTCACTAAACCTTTTTGGGAGATATCTTAAGATCTTATCACAAACATCAGATTCTTGAACCTCAAGTCCAAGTCCTTCCATGGATTTAACAACCTCATCTACATGAAGTAGATAAGCACTAATGTTTTCCTCATCCTTAATTCTTAATTATTCAAATTATCCCTTAATATTTTGTATCTTTGACCATTTGACATTTTTATCTCCTTCATATATGCTTTGCAACTTATCCCAAATTCCTTTTTTTGATTTGCAATGTAGAACCTTTATGAATTATGTTCTATGCAAACCTTTCAAAATTGAATTCATTAATTTTGAATTATAATGATGTAGAATTTTACCATATTTATTTGTAGGTGAAGTAGCTAGTGGTGTGTTTCCATTTTCAACTACTTCCCATATTTCATTGCCTAGTGCCATCAGGTGAATCTCCATTCTCATACTCCAAAATACATAATCACTTCCATAAAATACTAGTTTTGAATTATTTGAGGATCCACTCTTATAATCCATCTATGTTATTGGAAGTTTTTCCTTCAATCTGTTAAACTCTTCCGAAGTAACCCACTTTGATACCAATTGAAGAACACAAGCTTATACTGAGAAGGGGTTGAAGAGTATAAGACCACTTTTTACTTTTCTTTCCCAATCAATATTATGTAATGTATCAATAGCAATATCAACAACAGTAATCAAATAAATGCATAAATCACCACACACAATAGAGACACCAATTTAATGTGGTTCATCTAATGTGGGCTACTCCACGGAGAAAATATTTCACTAAAATTTTCTTAACAAATATCTTGGGAAACCTTTACCTATTATAATGTTTATGGACCATTGTCCAAAGGAGACACCAATCCCCTAATCAAGTTCATATATCTCTATCCATAGGAGACACCAATCTCCTCTGCTCTAGCTGGTGATCCTCTAGAAGAACTACTACCTCCCCTACACTAGCTTATGGATCTCTATCCACTGAAGACTCATTTCATCACTCAGATACTTGTCCTCACTGATTTGGCTAATGTATCTCTATCCACTAGAGACTATTGTCCTCTATACTCTGTCACCTCCAAATTTTACTCTCAGCTCTATCTCAAATCTACAGTAAACATAGTCCTTCGATTTAGTACAAATCTGCTCAATATTTGTCTTTGGTCTAGCACAAACCTATCCTCAAATCTACACCAAACTCTATCCTCAAATATGCACTAAATACAATCCTTCAATCTAGGACAAATCTGCTCTCAATATTTTTCCTCAAGCCTTAACACAAAGCTTGAGTTAATCTCGAATCGACTTTGCTAGATCTGCACCAAACCTTAACTCAAGGTTTGAACAAATAAATCAACCAACTCTACTCACAATTCTTCTCAATGAATTATCTCAAATCTGCCTTGTAAGCTTCCACAAAATATCACACTAATCTATCCATAAGTTCTCTCTATAACTTATCCAATATGCTCAAAAATCTCTGTCGTCAAATCTATATTGTAAGATTCCAAAAAATCTCACACCAATATGTCCACAAGTCTTCTATAAGACTTGCCTCAAATATGCTCAATTAGTCCTCAGTAGAACTTGTACAATATCATAGAAACATATAAATAATTATTAGAGACTCAATATGCTTCACACTCACCAAAATGCTCAATCACTTTCAATCTCTCTTTTTATCACAAAAACATATAGAGAATTGTTAGAGACTCAATATGTTTCACACTCATAAACACTCAACCTCTTTCTCAAATCAATTCAGAATATGGAACAATTTGTTTTGCAGAACTAGAACTATCATTTCAACACTTCCACTTGACTAGTTTCAACCAACTCTACTTAACCAATCACTCAATGAAATAATCCTTGCTCACAAACCCTAGTCCAAGCATATGAACACTCACTCAATTATGTCTAATCAATTCTTATAAAAAATTCTCACATAATAATGATACTCATTTTCTTTCACAAACCCTAGTTCAATATAGTTCACAACTTCACATAACAATGATACTCATGTTCTTTCATAAACCTTAGTTCAAGCATATGAAAGCTTTACTTAATATTTCCATCAATGCTTATCAAAAAAGGTTTCTAGACTCAAATTTCATTTTAGAAAAATCAAACTCAACAATACTTATCAAAAAACCCTTTTCGCTCCAACTTAGAATTCACAACATCCAATAATTACTCACTAGGAAGATGTACCCATACCTTTTTGTTTGATGAAGAAAATATCCTCAACACTTGTCTTAAATACAATTTTCTTCTTTGCCAATTTTAATGGTTAGATGACAAAATATCACACTAACACTCTCTCAAAATATTTCTCAATTACAAAAATAATCAAACTCAAATATACCTTATTACTCCTTTGAAATTAGCAATCATCAAAACATACATAAAAATTAGTTACTCGATTACTCCTTATAATCTCCAATATTTGATTAACAACCTCCAAAAATCAAACCCTCAAAAATAATTTTTCCTATCCTTTTATCTTCCTCAAATACTAAATAATAAAATTTAAAACATAAACTTTATAACCCTCCAAAATATTTCATTTTCATTCAACCTTAGAAAATCCGAAATACCTCATGCAACCTTGGCAATACAAAAGTGCATACCTTTTATTTCAAGCAAAAGGTGTCGGTGGGTTTCGAACGTGAGACCACTCCTAGTTGAGTGCCTTATTGAGACGCTAGCCCACCACGTGGGCTATGAGCCTCCACACAAAGGGGAAGGCTCAAGACTTCCTCTTATCCCCTTCCTATCGATGTGGTTTAAAAACAAAATGCCCTTTTCTCTTGAAAAATGAACTCGACAGATTTCAAACCCTACTCTCCTAGCCTTCTGAATGTCTTAGAGCCACCCACTATTGTCAATTACGCTACACAACGCAGTGTGAAGACAAAGGAGCCCTGCTCCTATTCGTCTTGTACTCTATCGCTGAAAGCCTTTTAAAACACATGAAAATTTATCTCTTCCTTACACACAAATTTTGGAGCTTCGATTTAATCAATAATTGCTTGGGGGTTTTTGACTAAGGTTCTTGCCTTCTTTTATAAACAAATGCCAATGTCTTAGAAACATCGATGCCTTATTTAATTTTTGAATATGAAAAAATAATTAACCTTTATAAGCCAACCTTAGGGTTATTTAATTTTTTTTTTTTGAAAAATTTGAAAAAACATGTATTAAAACAAAGATCAATTACAATATGGGAAGAGACTCTTCCCAGCCGAATTCAGAGAGAACACAAGCTTACAATAGTAGAAGAAGATTTGCAATGGAGCCAAATCTCCTGAACCATTAACTAGCTAGCAGGGGGTCGGCATGGATAGTTGATGCAGCTTGTCATGAAATCATGACACTATTCTTCTCCTTAGGCCGCGAACATGCAACATGTCATGATATCGCGACACCTTTCCCCTTTGGTCATGAAAAAGCAACATGTCACGATATCACGACATTTTCCTCCTTTGGCCACAAAAATTCAACAAGTCACGATATCGCGACACTTTTCTCCTTTGGGCACGAAAGTGCAACATGTCGGGTTATTTAATTAATATAAATTAATTTTATAATTAAATTATAATTAATCTATAATTAAATTAATAACTTTAGAATTTAATTAAATTAATTTATAATGAAATTATTTAAATTAATTATAATTAATTTAAATCTCCCCTTTTAATATTATAATAAAATATTATAATATTATTTTTCTTGGACCTCTTAATTGCTCTTTGAACCTCAACTGACCACCTGAAACTAGATCTAACCAACTAGAGGTATACTTTTCTTTTGTACTCATTGTGGAACTGCTTCTTGTATTGCTCACTGAAACTGACTTTTGACATCAATGACAACTCAATTACTCAAAATATCCAATAGTTTCTACTGGAATAACTAATATATATTTGCAAATATTATTGTGGTATAATTTATCCATAGATTCGAGAGTCATAAGGGCTACTACATCAAATTAATTAATTGGAAAATTAGATACACTATACCTAATTCCCAAAGGGTTATTTATAAAAGAGATGTTTATCATATTTTTCTCAAAAGGTTGGATATTCATAAAATTATTGTCTTAAAATTCTCAAAAGGAGACAAATGATCCAATATTATAACCTCCTTAAAATTTTGGAACAATGCTTAGTTCAATAGGAGCAATAAGGGATAATAAGAATTGATTTTGGTTTCTACAAAACCTTAAAAAATAAATCAAATATTGAACTATAATTTATAAAAGCACTATATCTTATCCATAACATACTAGGGATTCATAAGGCATCCTAAAAAATCTAAGTATTGATAGTAGAGAATTTAAAATGGCTTCAAATAAATTATTCTTAGCAGAATCACAATTACTCAAGGGTCCTAATTATTTTTCCTAATATGAAAAACTATGGGATATTATCAAAGTGAAAACACAAATACCTACCACATATGATAAAATAATTTTGAAATTCAAAATTTTATAGAAAATAATTCAAAGGCTCTAATGATAATAACCTTTTCTATCACTTATGAAATACAACCCTATATCATTTCTGCAAAAACATCTTTAGATGTATGGACAAGCCTAGAGAGAATATTTGAAGGAAAGAATAAAACAACTATTCTCCATCTTCAGACACAACTTTATTCATTAAAAATTAATAATGGATAAAGCATAGAATTGTTCCTAAGGAAGGTAGTAGATATCAAAGGGAAATTATTTCTCTTAGGGAAAATAGTCAAAGATAAACTTCTTACTCAAATAACTATGAGAGCACTTCTAGACAACTATAAACAATTGGTAACATATTTACATGTTCTAAGTACAAATACTTCTTTTGATGAATTAGTCAATATTATACAGGAATATGAAGTGGAAAATACAAGTAAAGATGAAGTATCTAACAATGCATTGGCATCTAAATAAAATCAATAGGAAAACATTACTACTTCATAAAAATAATGTAAAGCATGGTACAATATATATTGTTAGATATGCATAAAAAATCCATAGCACCAGCTACTGCAAGTTCAATACCAAAATTTAGAATAAGGAAATCATATGAACAATGGGAACCAATTTCAGATATGATAATATTAAAATATTCATCAGCAATAATTTTAGTGTCCAACCAATTACCCTCAATTGGAGTATCAAAAAATAAATAAAAAGGACATCTAGCTTAGAGGATAGAAGAAATTAAATAACTGGAAGAATCAAAAAATTATTATGAATTCAAAGCTCTCTCAGCAAGAATGACAAATTATAAAGATACTAATCACTTGCTTTAATAGGTTACAAAAAATATAGAAGAAGATTTAGATCCTCAAGGATAGGATGAAGATCCATATTGAAGACTAAAGTCTTCAATATCAAAATAATGTAATACATGGGAGTGTTAGAAATAGAGTATAATACATCATTTGGATCATGTAAATGTACCTTTCTTAGTACATACTTAGGACATTAGATTACTTTAGAGGGAATTTATCTAGTTACTTCATGCAATGTAATAAATGCACAAGTGTCAAAATGTAAGTTGTATATGTGCAAGCTATCCCTTGCATAGCTAGGTAGAGTGTTGGCCAAGGAACCTATTTTCTATATAAAGGGCCATATGTATAGATAAAGATACAATAGTAGGAAGTAGTGTAGACTAGAGTGGTGTGATGTAGTAGTGTGATGGAATATGATGGAGTACAATATGCTCAATACCCATTCTTGATTAGTAGCTCTATTAATGGAGTCATCATTTCCTCCAAAGCTATTTTGTAAATATCTCCATCATTTCTATCTATAGTATTTTTAGTCATATCACATATTTACTTTATTTCATATTATTTTGCATCTTGTGATTGCTATATCACATTACATGTTACATAAAAATCTAACAATGGTATCAGAGCCACAATAGGTCAATAGGAAAACCACCATTATCATTGATCCTGCTCTTTTATCAACCTGATGCACCATCGAACTTGTCACTATCAAAAATTCTTAGAAGAGTCTAGGTGGTAGAATTAAGGGGAGCCACAAGTTAGGACTGAAATAAATATTAGTTTTTGGAATGCTTTGATTGCATATATGTAGAGTCTTTCCATAGATTTTCAAGGGAAAACTTGTGAAGAATAGGACTCAGCATTTGATCCACTAGTTTAATGAATCAACCAGTGAAGCTCATCTAAGAGATCTAAAGAAATTGACCTGAAGTTTATTTTATTGTAGGGAATTAATTCTTAGATGATTGGGACACCTCCTAAAATAGAAATCTAGGAGATATCAACTTTTTTGTTTGATGGTCGGAGTTCCTTCATAGTATATATATTAGTTACTGCGAGAGAATAATACTACATAAGAGACTTCTAGAAAATAATTATGGTGAAGTTTACATACAGGAGATCTCCATTGCTAGATTGGAAACTTCATAAGAAGAAAATGCCATAGAAGACTTAAAATACCATAGAATCCTTGATCCAAAATAAAAATTCATAGAAGCCTTGATCTAGAAGGAAATACCATAGAAGACTTGAATAAAATGCCACAAAATCCTTGGTACTAAAAAAGGCCACATAAGCTTTGATACTAAAATCTCAAAATACCTTGAGACATACATAATCTTGAGAAGAAGATCTTGTTTGAAGTTAGAATTTTATAAGAAGATTTAAGGAAGATTTAGATAGAAGAAGCCTACCAAATCCAAGAGACTTGGAGATTACCTCTCACAGCAAGAAGGTACAACTTTAGTATCAAATATCCTTTTATATCTACAATAAAAGGAGACTATGAGAGGAGAAAATCCACCAAAAATTCTAGGCTCGTGAAAGGAAGACCATATTTTTGTGAAGAAAAACTATCCAAATCAGCATACTGATAACTGCAATATATTATTCAAGGTAACAACTTGGTGATCATAGACACCAAGATATACATTCTCTACAAAAGTGGAAAAAAGGGATTTCAAAAAAATGTAAGAAACCATTGGTGCAAGTAGATTCATTAAGTGGATTACTTATCATATTTTTTAAGCACCTTAATTACATTGAAGTTTCAAAAAAAAGAGTTGAATTAGAGTCTTCAAAAAGTGTAAAAATAAATTATTCTTTAAGGTTCATTTGCACTTTAGGGGTTGATTATATTTTAGAATCTCAAAATATCTATAAACTACCTATCATCTACTTTGGAAAAGAAAAAGACGACTAAATCCTATTACCTTGCTTTTAAAAAAATTGTAGAATAATTCTTGAAGATACATTTCAGATTATTCTTGATTAAGTTGTAGTATATTGATTATGTGCATTAGATTTTGAGAGTTTATTGGAGTGATAAGGTGATATTGTTAGTGCATTGAAAGTAAAATATTATTATATTTGCACTAGTATATTGCTCTGAAAAAAATATTGTTTATGTGTATTAGAAGGGCACAAAAATAGAATTTGTCAAAATGCACAAAGATCTACAACTTTGGGTGGCCTGAGGAAGCCATAAAACAAGCTCAATCCTCCAATTATTGGAGAATAAATAAACCACCAAAATAGCATCAAAGGAAGCATCTAACGAGACTTAATTAGTCTCAAGTTCAAAGCATAGGAAATAGTGCAAAAAAATAAAGCAAAAATGAAGCTTCCATCATGTGGTTACAAGCTTGGATCCATTCATTAAATATCCAATAAAATATAAAACCTCTAAACCCCTATATTGCACTCAATATTCTGCCTCAAAACAAGAAATTTAGATGTAAAAAGATGAGTGCAAAAGAAGGTGCAATAAGGAATTTTTGTGTAAAAACTATTTTACATTATATTGCACTCTCCTAATTTGGTTATATAGGTAGAAAAGGTATATTTAAAGGTGTCTCAAAGGCACTACACTTGCTATAAAAACTATCCAAAAGAGGTTGTATGCTAGTAGCAATTAAGCTTAGCTCAAGCAGCTAATGAAAGGGCTCATACTCCTCATATCCTAGACAACCGAACCTGCAAGATACAATGTGCAAAAATAAGGGAGAAATAGTGTCAATCAAGAGCAATACAATTTATGAAAGGGGGATGTAAGTAAGAAAGAAAAAAATGGAAAATCAAAGCACTATTGGAGTGTCACTTACTCCACATCGGTAGAAATTTATGCTCAAAGCCTCCATATTGTTGCTCCATATCCTAGCTGAAAATAGTGTAGGTGAATGAAAGAGGAGTTGGTGATTTTAAAAGCTAAAAGGATCTCCAAAAAGGTTTGTTTTAACAAATAAAAGGAAGTATATCCATGCAGAGAAGAAAGTGACACTTATCACCAATGGAAAACCCTAACGCTCAAGTCAATAGATTGCTCGTATTCAAGAAATGAGTAACACAAACAAGTTGGTGCATTAAGTGTATAGGATACACTTGTCCATTGGAAGACAAAAATGTTTGCTAAAGATCGTAATGCTCATATGTTACAAGAAGGAAAACAAACATTTCTTTTGAACCAAACTCCCCTCAAGAACTTGAAAGGAAATAGATTTTCCACCTAGCATTTTAGACAAGAAGATTCTCCATATTAAGAACATCAACAATGGAAGTCACCAAGTAAATTTTTATCTTGGCATTTATCACTTCATCGTTTGCGTGCATAGGTCAGAATTGTAACATGGAAAGAAGGTATTAGAGCATTCAATGCTCAATCCAATTTAGGTCAAAGGAAGAGTCCAATAAGTGCTAGTTTTGAAACACTTAAAGCTCTAAGATATTCCATTGGAGGGTATAGTGATGAAGATCATGTTACACAAGCAACACCGAACAAATGATACACAGGTGTTTTTCCTTTGAAAAACTCAGAGAATCAAACCTTTCCTTACTTTCATGCCAAAAATGAGGATACAAAAGAAAGATCCCTTTTACAATTTCAAAAATTCCCTCAAATACCTTGTTTTCCCCTTTTCCCACCTAAAACCATCTATTTCAAATTTGAAATTTGGGGGCAACTTGTCGAGGTCATAACTTCGCACTCGTTGACCCGATTGACTATTGCAGCATATTTTCATAAATGACATGAAACGAGCTAAGCACAATGGTCCTTGGCTCTTTGCTCCAAGGCTCGTGTCTAGCCAAAAATCCTCAAATTCAACCTCTAAGACCATCAAAAATCTCTTGCAAATTAAACTAATTTTACTAGTTTTACAAAATTAAATAATTACAATTTTTTTTGGGTGATGCAAGATCACTCTTACACCACTCGATGCTCTTGCATTAGACACCCAGGGTAATTTTGAGAAGTTACCTTCACTTATCTGTTGTTGGAAGAAAAGCAAGGCGTTCAACCTTAGCCTTCGACAACCAAGATGAATCTTAAACAGGTTTGCCCTTCCACTTAATCAAAAATTCTGTATACTGCCTATTTCTAGTACTTTTGCCGATGCGGGTATCTAGGATCTCTTTTATCTCTTCCATATCTAGAGTAGATGCTGGAATATTCCACAATTATGCTACTGGTACCTCACCATTATCTCTTTCATGGTATTCTGCCAAATCTAAAATGTTAAAAATAGGTGATATGTTAAGCCCACTTGGCAATTCCACTTCATATGCATTGCCTGAATTCCATTTTTCTATGATTCTGCATGGTCCAAACTTCTTCATTTTTAGCTTGTTATAGGTTTTAGCAGGAAACCTTTCTTTTATCATATGGACCATAACTTCATCTCCCACTTCAAATCCCTTAAACCGTCACTTCTAGCCTACCCTTCTCTTGTACTGAGTATTCATCTCAGTAATATGCTTCTTCACTTTTTCATGCAAGCTCTTCAGATGCTCTACAAAGTCCTCAGCCTCAAAACTATTATTTTCCCCTATGTCCATCTTTCTCAACTTAGAAGCATTCCTTAGGCTTCTCCCATACACAATTTGGAATAGGTATTTATTAGTACTTCTATTGATAGAATTATTGTATGCAAATTCTTCCTGTGGCAAAACCAAGTCCTAATCCTTGGGCTTATCTCCTACCAAGCATCTCAATAGATTACCCAAACTCCTGTTCACCACCTCCATTTTTGCATCAGTCTGCGAGTGGTATGCAGAACTAAATTTCAAATCTATCTTTAATTTCTTCCATAGGGTCCTCCAAAAATACCCAATAAACTTTATATCCCTATTGGAAACAATACTATTTGGTAGACCATGAAGTCGTACCACCTCTTTGAAAAAAACCTACAACATGAACTACATCATTAGTTTTTTAGCAAGGAATAAAATGTGCCATATTTGAAAACTTGTCAACCACTACAAATACGGAGTCATTCCCCCCTCTGCATCCTTGGTAGGCCAAGAAAAAAATCCATGTTGATGTCCTCCCATGGTCTCTTTGGCACAGGTAATGGATGATATAATCCAGTTTTCTGTCTCACACCCTTGGCCATATGGCATACTCTGTAACTTTTCACAAATCCCTTCACATCTTGCTACAACTATGGCTAATAGTAGTTCTCACTAATTAGGGCAATGGTATTATTCCGACAAAAGTGTCCAACCAACCCTCCATTATGTTTCTCCTTGACTAGATTCTCCCTCATTGAACTCCTTGGAATGCATAATTGATTTCCTCTAAACAACATTCCATCTTGGATCAGAAAATCCAACCACTTAGTCTTGTCCAAAGTAATATGTTCTAAGAAAGCCCTCCAAGCCTCTACGAAATTAGGATCTTCAGGGTACACACCCTTAAGTTTGTCAAACCCTACAACTTCCACCTTCATTTTTGTCAACAAACACTACCTTCTACTTAAGACATCTGCAACTCTATTTGACTTTCCACTCCTGTGCTTCAACACAAAGGTATAACTCTGTAGAAACTCAACCCACTTCAAGTGCCTCTAATTTTGCTTCCCTTGGCTATTAATATATTGTAAGGCTTGCTGATCAGTATATAGAACAAACTCTTTTGGCAATAAATAATACCTACATTTCTTCAAAGCCTAAACTATAACATAAAACTCTTGATCATAAACTAAATACTCCTTCCTAGAATCATTGAGTTTCTCACTAAAATAAGTAATAGGTTTACCTTCTTGATTCAATACAGATCCTATGGAACTACCACTAGCATCACAATCTACCTGAAATACCTTATTAAAATCTATAAGTGCCAAAATAGGTTGCTCTATGACCTTCTTCTTCAACATATCAAAGCTCTTATCTACTCCTAAGGTCCACTTCAATTATTTATTATCCCCTCTCATTGTTTCTGTAAGGGGTGCACAAATACTGTTTAAATTTCTAATGAATTTTCTATAAAATCTTGTTATACCATGAAATTATCTTACCTTAGTTATGCTCCTTGGAGTAGACCATTAAATGATAGGCCTCACATTTTTTGGGTCCATTTTTAGACCTTCGACTGAGATGAAAAATCCCAGATACACTAACTCCTTTACAAAACTGCACTTCTTAAAATTAATCAGCAACTGCTCCTCCATCAACTTATCAAAAATCCTTTGGATATGCATCAGGTGCTCTTCCAGGGTCTTGTTAAATATTAAAATGTCATCCAAATAGACAATGACAAATTTTCCTAAAAAATCCTTCAATACCTCATTCATCAGTTGCATGAATGTTCTTGGTGTATTGGTTAGCACAAATGGCATGACCAACCACTCATACAAACCCTATTTGGTCTTGAAGGTTGTCTTCAACTCATCTCCTTCTTTGACATGAATCTGATGGTACCCACTCTTTAGGTCAATCTTTGTGAAGTACCTAGATCCACTCAAACAGTCCATAATGTCATCCATCCTTGGCAATGAGAATCTATATTTTATTGTGATCTTGTTAATAGCTCGATATTTTGTACACATTCTCCACTTTCCATATTTCTTTGGTGCTAGTACTACAGGTACTGCAAATGGACTCAGGATCTCCCAAATCAGTCCCTTTTTCAGCAACTCTTGGACTTGCCTGTTTAGCTCCTCACTTTCTACAAGAGTCATTCTATGGCTGCCTTATTGTTTAAACTAGATACTGGTACTAAATCTATATGGCGACTGATCTTCCTCACTGGTGAAAAACTCTCAAGAACATTATCTAATATAATATCTAGAAATTCTTCTAACAAACCTGAGAATTCCACTAGCGTATCTTTGCATTCTTCTTCCCTAACTCTAGTAATTAATGCATAGAACATATGCTCATGCTTCAAAACATTCAAAAACCTTCTACCTTCAACTAAATAGATTTTGGCATTGCTACATACCTTTTCGTCCACCTCCTTCAGGGGCTTCAGCTTATGGCGCTCTCCATTCTTTTTCAGGGAGTACGTGTTGGCACGACCATCATGCACTGCACATCGATCAAACTATCATGGCCTTCCCAATAGAAAATGGCAAGCATCCATAGGCAATATGTCACATAGGACCTCATAATGATAATTTCCAATATTAAATTTTACCAAGCATTGCTCATTGACCAAATCCCTATGGTCCTTCTACAACCATGCAATCTGATATGGATGTGGGTGTCTCTTCCTCTCTAATTACAATTTGGTAACCATTCCTTATGAAACTAGGTTATCTATGCTACCATTATCTATGATAATATTATAGACCTTACCTGCACATTTACACCTTATGTGAAATAAACTCTTCCTCTGATCTAGGTCTCTCTCCTCATTCAACAAGGCTCTCCTTATGATCAACACTTCTCTTTCTGCTTCTTCAGAGTGCTCAAATTTAACATATTTATCAACAATAGCAACTCGACCATTACCTTTGGGTCTTTTATTTATCCTCTCTTGGTGTTGTGGACACTCGTATGCTCGATGTCCTTCCCCATAGTGGAAACAGGTTCCACGAAATCCTCCTCTTCCAAACCCTCATTTAGACCTTCCTCTTCCTCTCTGGTAACCATTGTTCTAATCACGTGGGAGGTAAGCACTATCTCTCTTTTGGTCTTGACTATTGTTGGCTTCTCCATTCTTATTATGATCTTCATTTCGTCCTCCATTTGTTCTTCCACCAGTTCTTCCACCACGACCTCTTCCTCTTTGCTTGCTCTCAAACCTTCTGTTCAACTTCTCTTCAACCCTCAGGGTAAACTAGTAAGCATCCTCTATGGTGGTCATCCTGACCAGACTTAACTCCTCTTGAATACTTGCTCATAACCCATTAATATAATAGGCTACCTTATCCTTGTTGGCCTCATAATGGCCTGTTTTGATTAAAATTTTACAAAACTCCTCTATGTATTCATTTACAGACTTACTTGACTGCCTCAAACCTTGCATTTTATTTAATAGATACAACTCATAGTCAGCTAGAATTAACTGCCTCTTCAACTTCTCCAACATCCTCTCCCATTTTGTTATCCTTTATTTTCCTCTTTTATTTATGTCTAGATGCACTCCCTTCCACCATATGTTGGCATGACCCTTCAGCTTGGTCTTATCAAACTTAACCCTATCAGTATTTTCAACCTCCTTATACTCAAAGGATTCTTCCAAATCATTGATCCAGTCAATCAACTCCTCTGGATCAAGATTTAGAGAATACGTGGAAACCTCCATCTTCGGTCTCTTTCCAATCTGATATATGGCTCTGTATAACCTGGCTTATGTAGGATCTACTGCCTCTTCTTCTTCCTCGAACTGGTCCTCTTCTTTTTCAACTTCATCTTCACTGCTATCTTCTCTCCTTGGCTCAAACCCTCTATGCAGCTCCTCTTGCAGAGCTTGAACATACCTCTGCAAAGCTTTGAAATCTTCTTCTGGCACCATATTTCTCCCACCACCATGGTTTCTTCGTGGAGGCATTCTTCTCACTTCTCTCACAAAACCTAACTATATATCCTGGTGTAAAGTGCCTCATGTCCGGCGATCTATTTACACACTCAAGAACTCCCACTCTGATACCACTTGGTGAATATCACATTACACAAGCAACACTAAACAAATGATACACAAGTGTTTTTCCTTTGAAAAACTCATATAATCAAACCTTTCCTTACTTTCATGCCAAAAATGAGGATACAAAAGAAAGAGTCCTTTTACAATTTCAAAAATTCCCTCAAATACCCTATTTTCCCTTTTTCCTGCCTAAAACCATCTATTTCAAATTTGAAATTTGGGGGCAAATTTCAAGGTCGTAACTTCACATTCATTGACATGATTGACTATTACAGCATATTTTCAGAAATGGCGTGAAATGCGCTAAGTTAAATAGTTCTTATCTCTTCATGCCAAGGCTTACGTCTAGCTAAAAATCCTCAAATTCGACCTCTAAGACCTTCAAAAATCTCCTGCAAGTTAAACTAGTTTTACAAATTTAAATGATTACAATTTTTTTTCGGTGATGCAAGATCACTCTTACACCACTGGATGCTCCTGCATCATACAATAAAAACACTCAAGATGTCTACTTAAATACTGCAACTCTAGCTTCTCAGCAAACAATATCGTATATTGCTTGGTGAAAGGTAAAGTTTGATTTCCATTCTTATGTGCTTTCTTTTCTTGGGATTTATAAGGTTATAATTGAAGGAATTTAAATAATTGAAATTCATTCATCAAAGGGAATACTTTATCAAATAAATATAATATTTGCAATATAAAACCTAGGAGTAATAAATGTTTCTATTGGAATAACTAATATATATTTGTAAATGTTATTGTGGTATAATTTATACAAATATTAGGGAGTCATAAGGGCTACTACATCAAATTAATTAGTTGTAAAATTAGATAAACTAAACCTAATTCCCAAAGGTTTATTTATAAAATAGAGGTTTATCATAATTTTCTTAAATGTTGGATATTCATAAAATTATTGTCTCAAACTTCTCAAAAGTAGACAAAAGATCTGACATTAGATCCTCCTTAAAATTTAGGAACAATGCTTAGTTCAATAGGATCAATAAGAGATAATAATAATTAATTTTGGTATTCTACAAAACCTTACAAAATCAATCAAATATTGAACTATAATTTATGAAAGCACTATCTCTTATCCATAGCATACTAGGGAGTCATAAGGTATTCTACAAAATCTAAGGATTGATATTAAATAATTTAAAATAGCTTCAAACTAATTATTCCTAGCAGAATCACAATTAATCAAGCGTCCTAATTATTTTTCCTGGAAGAATAAAGTGAAAGCTATCTTGGTATATGAAAAATTATGGGATGTTGTCGAAGAGAAAATACAAATACCTACCACAGATGATATTGAAATTCAAGAGTTCATAGAAAATGATTCAAAGGATTTAATGATAATAACCTTTGCTATCACTGATGAAATACAACCCTATATATTTTTTGCAAAAACATCTTCAGATGCATGGACAAGCCTAGAGAAAATATTTGAGGAAAGAATAAAATAACTATTCTCCATCTTCAGACTCAACTTCATTCATTAAAAATAAATAATGGAGAAAGCATAGAACTATTCCTAAGAAAGGTAGTAGATATCAATGGGAAATTATTTATCATAGGGGAAACAATCAAAGATAAACTTCTTACTCAAATATCTATGAGAGTACTTCTAGACAACTACAAACAATTGGTAATATCTTTACAAGTTCTATGTAAAGATACTTCTTTTGATGAATTAGTCAATATTCTATAGGAATATGAAGTGGAAAATATAGTTAAAGAAGAAATGTCTAACAATGCATTGGCATCTAAAAAAAATCGATAGGAAAACATTGCTAATTCATCAAAAGGACAGAGAGCATGGTACAACAGGTATTGTAATATATGCATGAAAAAAGGCCATAGCACCAGCTACTGCATATTCAATATTAAAAATGAAAATCAAGTAAATCTGATGAACAATGGGAACCAATTTCAGACATGACAATATCAAAATCCTTGTTAGTAACAATTTCAATGTCCAACAAATTACCCTCAATTGGAGTATCAAAAAGAAATAAAAAATGATATATAGCTTAGAGGATAGAAGAAATTGAAGAACTAGAAGAATCAACAAATAATTATGAAATCAAAGCTCTCTCAGTAAGAATGAAATATTATGAAGATACTAATCACTTGCTTGAATAGGTTGCAAAAAATAGAGAAGAAGATTCAGAGTATCAAGGATAGAATGAAGATCCACATTGAAGACTAAAGTCTTCAATATCCAAATAATGTAATATAGGGGGTGTTAGAAATAAATTATATTACATCATTTGGATATTGTAAATGTACCTTTATTTTTATTTTATTTTTTTAAGTGAAAAACCCCTTGTAGGGCCGCCTTGGTCTAAGAGACCATGAACAAGGGGTTCTACACCATCAAAGTCACGCGGGGATCACACCCGATCCTGCCCACACCAACATTATCAATTGGATTTTGGGTACCCAATTCAACTTTTTGGTAGGGTAGAGATTCGAACCTGGGACCTCCCTTGGAGGATTGCCCTCTCCTCTCCAACTCACCTACAACACCTGGGTGTACCTTTATTAGTACATATTTAGGATATATATATATTTTTTTAATTTACATGGTGGAATCGGTAGCCGCCATGAATCCGGGCAGGTTGTCCAACTTTTTATGGTTGCCATAGTATTATGCGTTGTTCGCCCTAGAAGCCGCCACACAGATCTTCACATAGTCCGCCCCTATAACCACCATGCCACAATAATTTTAAACCTTTTATGCCACTAAAAGCACCAGGAAAGGGACAAGTGTTCAGTCCGACGAGGCCCGAGATTTGAACCTTGGACCTTCGCCCCTTATGGGGTTTGGATGAACCAATTTGTCTACACCTCGAACCTACATATTTAGGCTATTATATTACTTTAGGGGTAATTTATCTAGTTACTTCATGCAATGTAATAAATGCAGAAGTGTCAAAGTCCAAGTTGTACATGTGCAAGCTATCCCTTGCATAGCTAGGTAGAGTGTTTGCCAAGGAATATATTTCCTATATAAAGAGCCATAGGTATAGATAAAGATACAACAATAGAAAGTAGTGTAGATTAGAGTTGTGTGATATAGTAGTGTGATATAATATTATGGAGTGTGATATGTTCAATGCCCATTCTTGAGTAGTAGCTCTATTCATGGAGTTTTCATTTCCTCTAGAGCTATTTTGTAAACATATCCATCATTTCTATTTATAGTATTTTTAGTCATCTCGTAAATTTACTTTATTTCATATTATTCTGCATCTTATGATTGCTATCTCTCATTGCATGTGGCATCAAAAGCTAACAATCCTATTGTAGATGCCCTAATTTTGTAGTAGAAAAAGGCATCTATTTTCATATGGTCAAGTCTATTATTTTGATTGATATTGAATGTAGTTATGCCTTGTAGCACACCTCCTTAATATTTGGATATCAAAGCTAAATAAGGTTGAGAAAGCTCAAAAGTATTGTGATTCAAGAAATATTGGAAGTGTTAATCATGATTTGTTCAAGGTAAAGAGGTTTTCAATTAAAATATGCAAAATATTTTTTCAAAATATGGTTTGGAAGGGAAAATATATGAAAATGTAAAAGGGAAGGATAAATATGAAAATAGGACTATTGAGGGAAAAGGGGTGAAAGGTGAAAAAGGAAGGAAAAAAATTGAAAAGTGGATATAAAATGAGGAGAGGGAGGGAAGGAAGCTTTTTTTTACCATGCAAGTAGAGGAAAAGAGTTTAAGAGTTAGTATAATATGGTGATGGCTCGTGAAGGGTGACATAGACATCATATCAAGGTTATTCAAGTGATAGAGCTAAGAGATGTAGTGGCTTAGATAAGTGTCTATGACCCTACATTTTTTCTAGTTTTAACTATTTAGTAGGTCATAGATGCATCATTTAGATCAGAAAATTTTTAAATCTCATAACCTAGGTAGATGTTTCTTGAAAAGAATGTTTGTATGTCCATTTTATCATCCAATACTTTTATATTTTTATGGTGCTAACATCATTATATGAGATTTATGTTACTATGTGATGTTGATGTAATTATTTACTTTCATGTTATGATGTCTATAATGTTATCATATGATAATTTTACATCCATATGACACATCATTGTATAATGCTTCACTACAATGTTGACATTATTTTTTTATTAGATAGAAAAATTAGGGGTTTTGAAAGGCTTCCCTAAACATTTTGCAAAAGATACCTAGATACAACCGCATAATAGAGATAATAAAATAAATATAGGAAGATCCAACTACAAAGAAAAAAAACAAACTAGAAAATAACCACAAAGAGGATATAGAAAGTACAATCCCCACCAAAAGAGAACAACAAAGAAAAACCAACACCAAAACTTAATATTGTGAGGAATCCTTCGATATGATAAGGTCCATAATCGAAGTGGTTGGGCTATGTCTTAGAGAATAGGATAGCTTGTTCACAAAGTAAATGGTTTGATTAACTAATATTTGTATTGATATCAAAAACTCCTTAATAAGATCAGAAGAGCTTGGTATTGCAATAGGGTCATACTGGATCTTTCTCCTAGAAGATAGATTGGTCAACTTCAAACATATCCCATTCATAACAAGGTCATCCTCTGAGTCCTTAGAAACATTGAAATCATGTGTTTTCAAATTATTAGCAACCTTGGAGCATATTCAAACCAATATCCTCCTTCCCTTAGCCTCTAACTTGGGCTTCTTCAAAAATCTTGCCTTTATTTTCTGAAGAAATCTCGCCTTTCTTTTCTTCAAAAATCCTCCTTCCATTTTAGGAATAATGAATCAATTTCATCTGACTCTTGAGAGATTAAGGGAGAAGAAGGAAATTTTGAATTTTGGATGCCACCTTGATTAATAATAACATCCACCTTCTTCATATTTGTACCTAAACTCATATATATTCCTCCTTATATACAATGTTGACATTACGAAAGAGACACTTTTATGCAAAAAAACAAAAAATATTTTTCTTATTTAGATGAAATCTAACATTCTTCTTATTTTTGGATATAGGATCATCTAATAGTTTTAGAGTGTTGAGAGAGACTATTGAACATATTTTATACCATCTAGATATTATTGGAGTGGGGTGAATATGCTTTACTACATATGGTGGGGCTATACCATACAATGCAAATGCCTAAGATGGAGTTTGACCATGCCTTGTTGACAACACTAATAGAGTGATGGTACTTAGAGATGAGTATTTTTTGGCATCCTACAAGGGAGATGATAATCACTTTGGAGGATGTATAGAGGATATTCTATATATCTATCATAGGTTTTGTAATCAAGGTGGTATGTAATCTAAGATAATACCTCTAGAGACAAGGGATATAGATTTTCAACATGTATAGTCAAACATTGACATGATTGTCATATACCTTAGGTATCAGTTAGATAGATGAACAAGCTATTATATGCACTAGTTTTGGGTTCCTACTCAGAGATATGCAAAAATAGAATAGTGTAGCGAGGATGGGGGAGGTGGCGTAAACGATGAAAGATGACAAGGTTTTATTCACTTAACAAATGATGTTATTGATACACTTATATTAGAACCTTCACGAAATAGTATATAGGGATGTATGGGGTTTAATATATTGTATGCTTCTTTAACTCTAGGTATTGGATCACATATTGATCTTGTAGTCAGTAGTGCTACCAAGTAATGTAGTTGAGTAGCAAGTACCTATCACTTTTTGGTGGACATAGTATTCTGATATGAGATAGAGACCATCAATTGGGAGATGACTAATAAGAATGATAAAGATTGTCATAGCCCAAAATTATCTCCATCAATTGTGTTTATATATATATATATATATATATATATATATATATATATATATATATATATATATATGTAGATTAAAAATACACGCCAAACAAAAATAAATAAAATCACAATGACAGAGTATAGAATAGTTGCACAAAACAAACGATTTCTATTAATCGATGGAGTTTAAAAACTCCTTTTTGAATACAACTGGGCCTGTAACCCTTTATTTGTGATACACAGTTACAAGTTATGCTAGGGTTCTCCGAAACCCTAGCTGGCACAAATGGTGGCGCTTCCGAAGAATGTATCTTCAATCCCAACAGAGTGAGTGGGCTTTGTTGTATCCCTTGCTTGGACCACTCCAACTTAATCACTGCCATCAATAAATCGGATCTTCGTCACAAAACCCGCACACATTAACACTATCAAGGAGTTAGAAATTAATAAGAGGGCTCCACTGTGTGAGCCCTCAGAAACAATCTAAAACCCTAGAAAAATGGAATGCAGGAATTCAATAACAGATTAATACATAAAATACGGTTACTTTAAACTAATCTATACCTGTTTTCTGTTTAACGCGGCTAGACCAGGCGACACCGGAAGTAATGTGGCTGTCAGATCGGCTGCGGAAGGCGCCCTGGTGCACTCGCTGAACGCCCGCGTGCTTCTGGATTAAGGTTTCAGACGCCGGTCTGAGTCTGTGGCTGTGGGTAAACGCCCGTGGGCACTTGGTAAACGCCCGTGGGCACTTGGTAAACGCCCGTGGGCACTTGGTAAAGGGGTAAACGCCCGCGGGCACTTGCGACAAGAATGGGGGATTCTGCAGAATGCTGCAGAAGAGATGGCGGCGAAAGCAAGCGACGAAAGCGGCGATGGATGCGGCGATGGATGCGACGAAAGGGTAGCAGAAGAGAGATAGAGGGGATCAAAAAAGGAGATAGAAGAAGTTAAGAAGATAGAAAAGATCCAGGATAGAAGTAGCAAAAGACATAGGGTTTGAGCCATCAAAGTGACTCAATTTATAATCTACTCTTAGGGCACACTTTAGGGTTTTAACGACACTTTGAACGTGTGGCTAAGATTAAAGTGGATCCAAGGGTAGAGAATAAATCTTGGTTGTGAAATGGATTAAGATGGATGGACGGATGAGATTAAATGAAGGATGGACGGCTCAAATTAAATCACTTAAACTATTATTTAAATATATATATTAAAATATTAAAATATTAAAAAATATATATATAAATATTAATTTAAATAAATTTGGGGATGAAAAATGGCGGGAAAGGTGAAATTGGGCCAAATAATGGCGGGAAAGTGTGGATTTGGGCCAAATAATGGCGGGAAGGTGGATGACCGACACGTGGCTGACAGGAAGGTATAGATGACTTGCAAGTGGCTGGATTTTGGTGTCTACAGATGCCCCTTTTTGAGTTGCTTTGTGTGAAGACACAATGCAGCACAAAAACTTAGGACACCTGAAAAGCTGGATCAGACGCAACTCTCTCTCAAGACTAAAGCACAACTTTGAAGACCAAAAAATAAAAATAAAAGAATATTTAAGATTTATCAGCTTACCCCCTCAATTGGCGAGTGAGAATGGTTCTCACAAGCCAATTGGAAGAAATTTGGAATATAATGAACCGTTTTTGCCCCAACGGTAAAAAGGGGTTGGTGTATGAACCATCTGTTTATGTCCCAACAGAAAAGGGGTTGGTGTACAAACCATCTGTTTATGTCCCAACAGAAAAGGGATTTGTTTACAAACCATCTGTTTATGTCCCAACAGAAAAGGGGTTGGTGTATGAACCATCTGTTTATGTCCCAACAGAAAAGGGGTTGGTGTACAAACCATCTGTTTATGTCCCAACAGAAAAGGGGTTGGTGTACAAACCATCTGTTTATGTCCCAATAGAAAAGGGATTGGTGTACAAACCATCAGCAAAAAAGGAAAAGCAAGAAAAGGGGTTGGTGTACAAACCATCTGTTTATGTCCCAACAGAAAAGGGGTTGGTGTACAAACCATCTGTTTATGTCCCAACGAAAAGGGGTTGGTGTACGAACCAAAAAAAAAAGGGAAAAAAAAATATGAAAATGACTTTTCTCCCAAGGAAAGGGGTTGGTGTACGAACCAGAAAAAAATATGAAAGATTGACCGTTTTCTGCCCCAACGGAAAAGGGGTTGGTGTACAAACCAGAAAAAAATATGAAAGATTGACCGTTTTCTGCCCCAACGGAAAAGGGGTTGGTGTACGAACCAGAAAAAAATATGAAAGATTGACCGTTTTCTGCCCCAACGGAAAAGGGGTTGGTGTACAAACCAGAAAAAATATGAAAGATTGACCATTTTCTGCCCCAACAGAAAAGGGATTTTTGCGAAACTGTAATAATTTTTTTTTTTTTTTTTGAAAAAAATTTGTAACAAAATTTTGTTTTGTTGTTTTGCAGCTTAGGGTGTTAGAGGCGCGACACCGATTCTCCCCTATCATTCCGGGGATGAGGAGGTCATTGTCCCAGGCAGACTGGGAGATATTGGAGGCAGTGGGGCTAGCGAGGGCGAGGGAACCGCGGAGGTTCCCAAGCGCAGGGAGGGTCCCCGCCTTCGATCTGACAGTCGAAGGCGAAAGGGGAAAATGGCACGGCAGGCTTCGGGGAGCGAAGATGACGGAGATGATGGCGGAGAGGGCCTAGGAGAGGCCACAGGAGAGGCTAGGGAGGTACCCCCTAGCGGGCTCGAGGACGAGCTGGCACAGCTGTAGCAGCAGATAGCAGAGCGCGATGCTATGCTAGCTGCTCGGGACGAGAGGATAGCTCGACTGGAGCAGCAGGCAGCAGAGCGGGATGCCCTGTTAGCTGCTCAGAAGGAGAGGATGGCCCAGCTGTAGGCGGACTTGGATGGAGCGACTAGGGTGCCCCAGGATGACAGGGTGACGAGACTCCAAGCAGAGCTAGCGGAGCGGGAGCGACGACACGGGATAGACATAGCTAGGCTTAGGTCTAGGACTCGTTACATTGAGGCTCTGGAGGACACATTGTTTAGGCATCACATTGTGTTGCCTGATCCTCCATCCTCCTCTTTCTCTAGGCGTAGTGAGTCTAGGCACACCACTAGGTCTAGGGCTCCTACTAGGTCACAGGGGTCCTCTTTTGATGGTTAGCTTAGTGCTTAGATGCACTCTTTATGAGCCTTGGTGCTCTATTGTATATTGTAGCCTTTTGGCATTCATTGTACAGTTTGACCTTTATACACATATATATATACATGGCTTTTATTTTTAGTGTTTTACTTTCTTTTGTGTGAATGCCTATGTTTTTGTGATGCATGTTTTTATATGTTTTAATGTTTTTGATGCATATGTGATGGAATGGAATGCAAAGTTATAGATGATTAATGCGAGACTAAGTAAATGAAATATGCACTAAGAAGCACTCATACTTTTAGATAGTTAGATTTAGCCAACTGTTATCATAATTGTTTAATCAGGGGCACCGAACTTGGTAGCTTGTGAATGGATGACGTATGGAATGACATGAATATGGAAGAAGATATGGAGGTTGATATGGAAGAAAATATGGAGGAAGACTGTTTTACAAAGACTCAAACATGCTAGTGGTATCAAACAAACTTACTAATACCGCCTAATTCAACTAGGACCAAATGTGTGTGCATGTGAGTTCATTAACCAAATAGAAGCATGGTAGTGACTCTAGGCAATCAAAAACTCGTGTGTGTGCAAGTGTGTTCATTAACCTCATCTTGCACAAATTAGGTAACCCTGTTATGGAGAAGACCCCGAAGCTAGTTTGTCCGTATGAGCATTCAGAGGTCTCTCTTTGAGGAGAGACATGTCGCCACGCAATGAGTATACTCCACTGCCAGTCAAGCGTCTATAGCCCCGGTGAAGGTTAACTCCATAGTCCATGTTGTTTTTGACCTTTGTAAGCCTTGGGGATGACTACCTATCCGTCTTGACTGGACAAGTAGTACGATCCTTACAACTTATTTGGGATCGGTGGTGTGTGAAAAATGTTCATTTCCTTAGAGCTTTGGGGAATCGGATTCTCAACCGAAGTATGATGAGAATTTTACCCTATCCTTACTACTCTGTTTATATTTATATTTTGTTATTTGCTTGTGATAGTGGTAAGAACCACTATTTTATGGACTATGTTTGCATGATAGGACAAACGAGGATTACCCTTTTCACTTCAAGGCACAACCCAAGGATGGTGTTATCTCTCTTTGACACAAGATGTTTTTAAGATGTGAAAATGTGATAGGTTCAAGACCGCTTTTGAAATCATTTCCCAATACTCAAGATTTTATTTAGTGTAATTTGTGATATGGCCCTAGAGAACTTTGACATGCATTTCGAAGTTTGCTTAAAACACTAGAAATGGCTGAGTGACTGAAAACATTTTGGCAATGTAAATATGTGCAAATGGAAAATGGATGTACGAATGACAATTCGGTTTGATGGATTTTATGAAGGTGCCCTTGATTAAGGCAACATGACTTTTGCTTGACCAAATTTTATATCCAAAAGATAGAATGGTCTCTAACATGATATGCAACTATGGCTGAAAATGAAATGTTATGGTTTTCAATGAGATGTATGCACATGAAATGCAATGTTTTTGAATGAGATGTATGCAACTAACAATGAAATGCAAATTCTTTTTATTTTATTTGTTTTTTTTTTTTTTTTTTACAAGCCATGTATATATGTACATATAAAATTCAAACTATGCGTAGAATGCCCTCAAGTGTATAACATTAAGTGGTTCGGGTTCTTCCTCTCCCTCTAAACTGGCAAGTCTATAAGTTCCATTACCCACTCTTTCAGTGGCCATATATGGACCTAACCAATTAGCCGCGAATTTATCTCGAAGATGCGGCAATGCATTGGTGTTTTGTTGATTCTCTTTAAGGACAAGATCCCCTACTTGAAATTCTCTTAGATGAACTTTGGCATTGTAAGCACGTTTCAATCGGTCTTGATAAACTCGCAAATGCTCTAAAGCATTGATTCGTTTTTCATCTATGAGTGTGAGTTGATCAAGACGTGCTTGTCTAGCAATATCATCATCGATAAATTCCTGCAAAGAAATTCGCAAGGAAGGGATCTCGAGCTCAAGAGGCATGATTGCTTCAGCTCCATAGACCAAAGAAAATGGCGTTGCCCCAATGGGAGTTCTGATGCTTGTTCTGTAAGCCCATAATGCCAAGGGGATTTGTGTATGCCAATCTTTATGATTTTCTTTAACAAGTTTCTTAAGAATAGCAATTATGGTCTTATTGGAAGCTTCAACTTGTCCATTGGCTTGTGGGTAGTAAGGAGTTGAGAAACTATGTTGGATATTATACTTTTCGCAAAGAGCTCGAACATCCTTATTCTTAAAAGACTTGCCGTTATCAGAAATGATTTTAGAGGGAATACCAAAACGACAAATGATATGGTGAAGTATAAACTCCACAATTCTAGGACCCGTCAGTATCGGTTAGAGGAATACCTTCCACCCACTTTGTGAAGTATTCAATGGTCGTAATGATGAAAGTATGTCTGTCCCGAAGAGGCGAGTGAAATCTTGCCAATTAAATCGAGACCCCATTGTGAGAAGGGCCAAAGGCTTTGGATGGGTTGTAAAGCTTGTGATGGTATATGGATTAAATTAGCGTGTTCTTGACACTTTTTACATTGTTTAACATATTTGCAACAATCTTGTTCCATAGTGGGCCAATAATACCCCATACGTAAAATACGCTTCGCAATGGCCATTCCACTAAAATGACCACCACAAGTACCATCATGGGCTTCAAGCAATAGCTCTATGTGTTTCACCTGCTTCTAGACAGCGGAGGAGTACTCCATCATATCCACGTTTATACAACACATCCCCCAAAAGAACAAAACGAGCTGCCTTTTGCTTAAAGCAACGGCGGGCAGTTCGAGACAAATCAGGTGGAAGTGTTCCAAACTTGAGGAAGGCTACTATCTCACTAGACCAAGGCTCATATGGATCCGAATGGATAAAGCAAACATCTTTTTCATCTTTAGACTCAGCACGGACAATTGCAGACTTAGAGATTGTGGAAATGATTAGGGGTTGTACCTCTCCAAGGGAGTCCTTTGGAATCAATGATCCAAGAGAGGCCATGGCATCCGCAAATCTATTAGTCGAACGAGGCAAACTAGTGATCTCATACCAATCAAACTTAGAGAGCAACTTCATTGCTACATCATGATAAAGCTTAATGGTAGGTTCTTTGGCTTGGTATTCTCCTGTAATTTGTTTAACCACGAGTTGAGAATCCCCAAATATCCGAATACGCTTAATGCTCATAGCTATGGCTGATTGAAGACCTAAAATTAAGGCTTCATACTCGGCTGTATTATTGGTGCATTGGAAGTCTAGTTTGAATGATAAAGGGATGGGAATCCCTTGAGGTGTATGAAACACAACTCCAGCGCCTCGACCTTTCGCGCACTTAGAGCCATCAAAGAATAGCGTGATGTCAACATCTTCCTCCGGAATGATGTCCTCTTCTTGTTCAGATGATAGCAAATACCGAATCATCTGGGAGCTCAATAATCAAAGGATGATCACTAGGTAGCGGAGCTTCCGCAAGTTGATCGGCTATAACTTGACCTTTAACGGATTTTTGGCTAATGAATTCAAGATCGAATTCGGTAAGCAACATTATCCATTTAGCGGTACGAGTGTTATTATAAGTGCGAGACATCATATAACGCAGAGGGTTTTCTCTAGCTATGACATATGTTGTATGGCTAAGCATATAATGACGAAGTTTCTTAGTGGCAAAAACCACTGCTAAGCACAACTTTTCCACATAAGCATATCGGGTTTCATAGCTTACCAATGTTCGACTAATATAATAGATAGCTTGCTCACGATTTTGTTCATTCTTTTGTGCAAGCATTGTCCCTAAGGCAAAGTCTGTTGCTGAGATATAAAGGTTGAAAGGGACCCCTGGACGAGGCGGAGCTAAGACTGGCGGAGATGCTAAGTACTGCTTGATGTCATCAAAGGCTTTCTGACATTCATCTGTCCATGAAAATTGTACCCCCTTTTGTAGTAGGTGGCAAAATGGCCTACATTTATCAGAAAGTTGTGCAATAAAGCGACGGATTGAATTAATCTTTCCTTGCAAACTACGCAACTCCTTCAAATTAGTTGGGGGACACATTTCCATAATGGCTTTGACCTTGTTTGGGTCCACCTCAATACCTCGTTTAGAGATAATAAAACCTAGGAGTTTGCCTGAGGTAACACCAAAGACACATTTCTTAGGGTTCAACCTTACTTTATGCTCTAGAAGTCTATCAAAAACTTTTTCCAATACATCAAAATGCTCTTGTCGAGTTTTAGATTTTGCCAATAAATCATCCACATAATCTTCGATAATCTTATGCATATAATCGTGGAAAATATAAGTCATGGCTCGTTGATAGGTTGCACCTGCGTTCTTAAGGCCAAAGGGCATCACCCTGTAACAAAAAGTTCCCCAAGGTGTGGTAAATGTTGTTTTGTGTTGATCTTCAGGGTTTATTCGAATCTGGTTGTATCCTGAAAATCCATCCATGAACGAAAGCATTTCATGACCAGCACAGGTGTCGACAAGAGTATCAATGTTTGGAAGAGGAAAGTCATCCTTAGGACACGCTTTATTTAGATCTCGAAAATCGGTGCAAACACGTATCCCCCCGTTAGGCTTGCGAACGGGTACCATGTTAGAAAGCCACTCAGGATAATCAATCGGGACGACAAATTTAACATCCAGAAGTTTTTGAATCTTCGATTTAACTATGAGGGCCACGGTAGGATGCATTTTCCTAAGTTTCTGTTTGACGAGTTTAGCATATTTTTGTAAGGTGAGGTTATGGACAACCAAATTAGGGTCTAGGCCTGGCATGTCTTTGTAAGACCATGCAAATATCTCCTTCTTCCGCTTGAGTAGAGCAATCATTTGCTCTTGTTCCTCCGATGATAGACTTTTAGCCGCTTTCACAATTTGGGTGCCATCTTGGTCTGTACTAAGGTCTACATCGATAGTTTCTTCAATAGACATGTGGGAACCTTCCTCAAGCTGATGGGGAGTAGGGATCAGATTTATGTCATCTAAAATGTCATCAAGCTCCTGTGCCTTGCTCTCATCTATGTCCGCTCGGAAGACCTCTCGGCTTAGAAGATGAAGGTGAATGTGGAGGTGAAGGAGGAATGTAGTTGGCGGAAGCCCTTAACAATTCCTCGGAAAGGATGAACTCCGAAATAGATGGAGGGGATGAAATCCGATCCATGTCAATCAAGCTTGGGTTGATCGGGATTGGCTTATCCGGATCATATGGATTATGGAGCGGGGTGAATAAGTCTTCAAAATTCATTGTCGACTTATGGAAGAAAGGATGGGCGGAATGGAAGGGAAAACCGGTGAAGACCTCGGAAGACCTGAAGTGCAAAACAACATAGTTTTTCAGTTTTTTTTTTTTGTATTTTGAGTTTTTTTTTTTTTTTTTTTTGTAGTGGTGAAAACCACTATTACACACATACATAAAGCAATAAAGTATTTTTTATATATTTTGATTTATTTTTTTTTTTGGAATTTTCTGATTTTTTTTTTTTTTTGGTAGTGGTGAAAACCACTATTTTAGTATATACATATAATACAAGTTTGGATTATGGCTTATGGATGTGGCGGAGGGGGTGGTTCACCTCGTTCTTGTGGAAGAAGCAAGCGAAAGATGGCCTCTTGGAGAGGGAACAATTGGAGATAAAACTCGTCTTGTTTAGTGAGGGGAACAATGGGCGCCGACTCTTCTTCAGATTCATCACCATTTGACATGACGTCAAATTCTTCATAGACTTCATCTTCGGATTCATCGGGGTGGAGGATTTCTTCTTTTGAATTAAGATTAATGCTTTGAAAAGCTTGCTCAAAAGAAGAAAGGGATGAAAGTGGTTGGGAAGACACTACATTTGTCTCCAAAGGAGGACAATTGAGCATCTGGGAAGATGTTGGAGTTGAAACCGGCCGAGCAGATACAGCATTAGCCTCAAAGATGGGGCTAGTGTAGACCTGAGTGAAACCAACGGGTAGGGTTGATGCAATATCCTGCTGAAAAATAGAATCTTGCATAGGGGAATCTTGGATTGGCTCAAGGACATAGCCAGTGCCATCTCTTAAGTGAGTTTGCACTTGGGCCATATCAATGTGGATAATATGAGAGGAATTGTCTTCCTCCATGGGCATGGCCATGTGGTAGATGGCAGAAGGACGTGAAAGACCTGCAGGCGAACCTGCCTGAAATTCACTAGGATAAGTGACCATGTTGGTGGTGGGGATGTTCTGTGAATTACCCATTTGATTATTTAGATTTAACATTTTAGATTGATTCCTTGTTAAGACCATAAAGCAATAAATCTAAACAAATTCAGAAAAGAAGAATGCAAAACTCGAATGATAAATTTACACTAAAGAAATTATCGAAAACAAGTCACAACCTAGGTTTCAACCAATGTGTCTTACCTTGCGGTTAATTAATTATTTTCTCGATCTTAATCCGTAGTAAATTTTAAGTGTCCGGTTTATGAGTTTTGCATGTGATCTAATCTTGAATTATTCACAAAAAAAGGTAAAAACTATGGCTAGGAAAGGACAACGAGATTCTTACTGGTGATGAAATCCAGCAAGTTTGCTCGGGGGTGACCTATGGTGTCTAAGGCAGAAGTTTAATGGATGGAGATGAATTCCACCGTCACTAAACTTCAAGCAATACCTGGTGATGAAATCCAGATATCACTGTTTTAAATGCAATATGAAAATGCAATGAATTTTTTTTTTTTAAATGTTTTAGTTATCTAATGTGTACATACAAGGCTATAAATCAAAAGTTCTAATGATCTAAGCAAGAGGCTACTGAAAACATGTCATTTCCTCCGAAGAAGTGGAGTACACCGTTTAAAACCCCCCGCCTACCAATGATATTAGATATCAAAGGAGCAACCGGAAGGTTCGTCCACTTCTCTGCCTGGAATCACCCAATGGCAGGAGTACTATTGACATCCAATCAATAGTCCTACTTAGATAATTAAAACAAATAATTCGTAGCTATTCTAATATGCAGCTAGGTATGCAATTTTTTTTTTTTTTAATGCAAGCAACAATCAATAATGCAATGCAAAGAAAAATGTAATTAAAAATAACTGTTCTTTTCCAGATTACTTAGTTTTTGTTCATTTTAAAGTAATGATCTGAAAAAGAAACAAAATATGGCAGAAAAACCAAAAACGTAAAAAGTACAGCACTTACTTGGAAGCCTACGCTTTTCTCGTAAAACTGACTTCAAACGCCCACGGGAGTCTGCACAGGCTGAAACGCACCTCTGCGTTTCGTATTGGACTTCCAGACGCCCCTCTGCGTCTGCTGCGTTTTCGCAAACTCAGAAACCCTAGTTCGTTGGAACAACGAATTTCGTGATTTCTGGAACCTGCAAAATAAAACAAAAAATAGGAACAGATTAGTAAAGCAAGTATTAAAAATATGAAACCCTAGGGGGTCCCACCGTGATCGCCATTTGTAGATTAAAAATACAACGCCAAACAAAAATAAATAAAATCACAATGACAGAGTACAGAATAGTTGCACAAAAACAAACGATTTCTATTAATCGATGGAGTTTAAAAACTCCTTTTTGAATACAACTGGGCCTCTAACCCTTTATTTGTGATAGACAGTTACAAGTTATGCTAGGGTTCTCCGAAACCCTAGCTGGCACAAATGGTGGCGCTTCCGAAGAATGTATCTTCAATCCCAACAGAGTGAGTGGGCTTTGTTGTATCCCTTGCTTGGACCACTCCAGCTTAATCAGCTGCCATCAATAAACCGGATCTGCTGTCAAAAACCTGCACACATTAACACTATCAAGGAGTTAGAAATTAATAAGAGGGCTCCACTGTGTGAGCCCTCAAAAACAATCTAAAACCCTAGAAAAATGGAATGCAGGAATTCAATAACAGATCAATACATAAAAGACGAGTTACTTGCTTTAAACTAATTTATACCTCTTTTTCTGTTTAACGCGGCTAGACCAGGCAACACCCGGAAGTAATGTGGCTGTCAGATCGGCTGTAGAAGGCGCCCTGGTGCACTCGCTGAACGCCCGCGTGCTTCTGGATTAAGGTTTCAGACGCCGGTCTGAGTCTGTGGCTGTGGGTAAACGCCCGTGGGCACTTGGTAAACGCCCGTGGGCACTTGGTAAAGGGGTAAACGCCCGTGGGCACTTGCGACAAGAATGGGGGATTCTGCAGAATGCTGCAGAAGAGATGGCGGTGAAAGCAGCGACGAAAGCGGTGATGGATGCGGCGATGGATGCGACGAAAAGGTAGCAGAAGAGAGATAGAGGAGATAAAGGAGATAGAAGAATTAAGAAGATAGAAAAGATCAGATAGAAGTAGCAAAAGACATAGGGTTTGAGCCATCAAAGTGACTCAATTTATAATCCACTCTTAGGGCACACTTTAGGGTTTTAACGACACTTTGAACGTGTGGCTAAGATTAAAGTGGATCCAAGGGTAGAGAATAAATCTTGGTTGTGGAATGGATTAAGATGGATGGACGGATGAGATTAAATGAAGGATGGACGGCTCAGATTAAATCACTTAAACTATTATTTAAATATATATATTAAAATATTAAAATATTAAAATATAATATATATATAAATATTAATTTAAATAAATTTGGGGATGAAAAATGGCGGGAAAGGTGAAATTGGGCCAAATAATGGCGGGAAAGTGTGGATTTGGGCCAAATAATGGCGGGAAGGTGGATGACCGACACGTGGCTGACAGGAAGGTATAGATGACTTGCAAGTGGCTGGATTTTGGTGTCTACAATATATACATGTGCCCTACATTTATTCTAAGCTACTTTTTAGAAGGTCCATAGCTTGATCCACTATACCCATATCCAAAATTAATGATTCTAGTTATTCCCATTTCTACGTGATGAGCTAGATTCACTATCTATTCCACCTCACCAATGGGCTAGTGAACTATCTGTCTCATCAAGTCCATGAGTTGGCTTAGCTATCTATCTTATCTCTTCGATGAGCTAGCCTATGTCATAAATCTTATCATGACAGTGAGCTAGATTAGCTATTTATCTGATATCTCAATATGAGCAATCCAATATATCTATTTCACTACAAGGGTGATCTATATTATCTATTAGTCTCATATCTATGATGAGCTAGCCTAAGTTATCTATCTCACCTCATCAATAAGCTAGCTTAGCTATTAGTCTCATCTCAATTATGATCTAGCCTAAGCTATCAGTTTCATTTTAGTGATGAGCTACCTTGACTATTGGTCTCATTCCAACGATGAGCTAGCCCAATATATAAGCCTCATATCATTGGAGAGCTAGATTAGCTATATATCTCATCTTCTCAATGATCTAGCCTAAGATATCAGTTTCACCTAATGTGTCTATAAGTTATGCTTAAGCAATAAGTATGATCTGTATAGGAATAAGGTTTAAGTTTATGATTATGCATTTCTGGTATTACTTGATCTAACTCCTACTTATCTCTTGGAGAGTATTTTTTTCTCTTCCTTTATTTAGAGTCTAATTACATTATTTAAAAGAATAACATAGAGGACATCCCCTTTGTTTATTATACTCTTATTAGGTTCTTAAGCATACATCAAGAGGGTGCAATAGATTACTCATACTCATAGAAGAACAATATGCTAAGCATTAGTAATTTAAATAATGAGTATAGATTAATGATAGAGATAAAAATATGCAATGCACATAACCACATGACAAGGAATTTACCCTGGGAACCCTCGTGGAAAATAAATCCAACCTCAAAATCCTTTTCCATTTTGAGGTACTAACTCGTAGTCCTCTCTTTATTTCCATAATCCCTACATTCCATAACCTCAAAGAAAACAACCATCCTCCATGGATGAAAAGGGTTAGCATTGAGTTCCATGGTTCTGTTTCTTTTATCAAGGATGGGATCCCATAATCTAACTCTCAAGAATTGTTGTATTACATAGTAAGAAGTAAGGAGTCCCTCCTATACTTCTATATGAGAAATATAAGTTTCAACAAACCACTATCATTAAAGCATCAAATTAAATATCAATAATACATCTTCTCTGGTATTTCTATCAAAATTATAAGACATTCATCAAAGCATTAAATAGAACATCAACAATAAATCTTCCTAGGTATTTCTATCAACATTTAGAGTATTGCCAACAGTAATATAAGGCATCATTAAAGAATTAACTATAATATAAATGTCTATTTAATACATTCATCAAAGTATTAAATGAAATATCAACAATACATCTTCTTAGATATTGCTATCAACATTATAAGACATTCATAAAGCATTAAACAAAATATCAACAATACATCTTCCTGGGTATTGTTAATGACATTATAAAACATTCATCAAGATATAAAATAAAATGTTCACACTATGAAATCTAAAGGATGTTGATAGTTATGGTAAGTTATCTACCAAATTAGAACATCACACTATGTTATTCGTGAGTTTCCTCTCCAGTTACTTTGGGCTGCACTAATCGTGATCGAAATATTAGATTCTCATAGTGTTTTTTTTTGTTTTCATATAAGGTGAATGGGTTGAAGAGGCAACATTGGAACCTCCTCTGAGTTAGTCACTAGCTGATATAACATGTCACAACAATGTAGGTTCCTACAGTCCTACCATCCATTACCTTATGTGGGTATTAGGTGTTACAGTCATGCTAATCAGCGATATGTAAGGTGACAGTCAATGATGAGATATACACACAATTGGTTGAGATAGTCAGGAAATAATGGTATCATACATCCATATATTTTCACAAAGGACAAACATAAGTAAGATATAAATAAATAAAGGAGTGTCACTAATTGAATATACACAAACATAGTTTATCAAGGAAGTAATTCTAAACAATGATCCAGAACTAAGATATTCTTACCATTCCCCTCAACCCTGCTCATATAATCTCCCTCTCTCTACTCTCCCTCTTGCTCCTCACTTCTTCCTCCTACCATTCTCCTAATACTCCCATTTTTCTTTCCCCTCTTTACCTTTTCCCCCAATTTCTTCCTCTAATTAGTGCCTACAGACTCCTATCACTCCTAGACTACTTTTCCTTTGTTGACTACTGATCACTTGCCAAGGAAGTACCTACCAAGGATTGGTCATCTCTATATTATCCTTTAGTAAGGGCTCATTTATTCTCACTCAGTCATGAATGGATATTCCTTAGACCCCATCTAGAGCTTACCTCTTTTAGAAATTCATGAAGGGCCTACACCTCTATCCAGACTCTTACAAGTCCACTTTATTAATGGTAGCCATGTGCAAGGGGATGAACGTTCACCATGCCTCTTGTTTTAGCATCAATGAGACATTAAAAGTGTAGCCTATAACTATTTCTTCCTTCATGGTTGGTTTTCCTTTCTAGACTCATCATGAGTATAATTTAATTATGTATATATCAGATTGGTATGAGATCGATAGTTTTAAAAAGATACTTACTAGTCTAAACTATACCAACGTCTCAAAATACAATTTGTCAATCCTCCTTCATATGATTAAGATTAATAAGGGTATTATCCATGTTATATTTGTTTTAATTATTTTCAACCTACCAACAAGGATTAGTTTAACATTTTCCCAATAACATTAGAAAACATTATTATTGTAATCCACCATCAATCGAAGTTAAGGTATTAATAATATTGTCAGCAAGGTACCTTGTGGGTATTATTCACTTTTAATACATGGTAAATATTGCTAAAACCAATGAATTGGAAACATTATAACCATAAATGTACTTAAACATCACCATTATCCTTGTCACACCATGTTAACAAAAGAAGGATATAATATCATCTAGGTAGCATAAGCATTGTTCTAACAATTGCATGTCCAAAATATAACTATGCTAGATACATGAAGGCAATTACATCATCCACACACACACATAATAATAATTCAAAGTAGTTCAATGTGGTTGGGTGCTACAAAGATAGAAAATAAGCTTCAAGTAGATCAAATTATATGGTATCCTTATAGCTTACATATAAAATTGAATGATGTCTATTAGTTGGCCCATGTATGACAAGTTAGGTGGTTAGTAGGACAAACAATGAACTTGAGTTACATTGTTTTGATAAAGATATGAGATAGTTTGGTAGGATATAGGATATTTCTAAGGGACCAATGTGGTTCAAGAGAGCCCATTTTAGATAGCTACAAAGAGGAATATGGAGATGGTCATGTTACTGTATACCTAGGCTAGGAAGTTTTAGGTGTGGTAGAGGGACACCAACACTAATATGAAGGGATTAATTTAATATAAGTTACAGTACCAAGGTATTAGATCCCTAGGTCAAAGGACCAAATAGAGTTAGTCTTATAGAGGTATTTATAATAGTTATGGTTGAGGAAGAGTTAGAGGTGAGAGCTAGTAGTAATATTTCCACTTTACATGATATCATTACTATAGGATGCAATGGAGAAGATAGGTGGTAGTAGATAACCTCATGGGATAAAGCAATATAAGGAGGATTTTTTATTATGGATATTCCAATTAAAGTCAAAGAGATATGTCTTAAGAGGTAAATTGATGAATTTGAAGGTAGTTTGTTGTTTAGATGAAGACAAAAGTGATAGGGAAATATTACAAATATAGGATAAATAGTATTAATTGGTCATGGAGAGTGATAGGTAGGTGGTCTACATGTAGAGATAGAGGATGATATTACAGTAATAAATAATTGAGCATATGTAGGAGATATATTGGTGTTTAAAGGAAATAACAATGATGCATCAAACTATTTATATTCTAATTGTTGAGCATGATGCTATAGTGGTATGCGCTACAAATGGATAGGAGGAGATAGTTCATATACTTATAGATCAATTACCATAGTTGTAAGTATGACTAGAGTAGTTATAGAGCTATATGGGTTAGTCATAGGATGAGTTAGATCATATGGAGAGAGAGCTAGCTTTGTTGCAATAATATTTAGTATGTTCTTAGGGAGATATTTTGGAAACATAGAGAGAATTTCAAGTCATACACAGAGACCTCCAAATAGAGATAGATATGAAAACACATTATAGGGTATTATACCATGTGACAATACCTATATATTAGTGATTTTATTCATCTAATAGAACATAGAACTAGACATTCTCATAATAAATGACTTAGGTCCCTACCAATTAATGAAGATGCTACCACTCAATAGAGGAGAATCATACATAGGTTATTAGAGCTAGAGACTATGGGTGTTATATCTAGTTTTGATTATGTACCCTTTGGGATGATGTATCAGTTTTTCTATGTCATTATAATAAAAATATGTATATATGTATGTATTTAATGAGACCAAATAATATGAAAGGATTATTTAATATTTGTTAATTTATGATCATTTGTTGACATTTGTAGATGATGATGTATGAGTTGAATAGATTAAAGGTTGGTTACATTGTGTTATTTTAGTTTGTATTAAGGTAATTTGATTGTGAATTGATTATTTTTTAGTATAAATTAAAATAAAATGTTTGTAATCAAGGACCTTTAAGTATAAACTTAAAAGACCCTTTTGTTGACGTTTTGAAGGAGCCTTTTGTGATTGATAAACTTTAAGAACAAACTTTAAGGAACCTTTTGTTTATATTTAAGTGTAAGTGTAAAGGGATCTTTAATTACCTTAATCATAAGATAAAATAAGCATTTTGTATACCACTAAGAATAATATTAAAGAAGCCTTTCATTGGCTTTTAATTGTAAACTTAAAATATCCATTTATTGACTTTTAAGTGTAAAAATAAGGGAGTTTTTTGTTCACCTTTAATAATAAATTTAAAGTAGCATTTTATTGACCTTTATGTGTAAATTTAAACTATCCTTTGGTTGACCTTGAGGTATAAAATTAAAGGAGCATTTTGTTGACCTTTATATGCACACTTAAAAGAGTGTTTGGTTGACTTATAAGAATATGCTTCAAGGATAGTTTTTCTCAACTTAAGTGTAAAATTAAAGTATCATGCTATGTGGATTCACCCGCAATTAGTGGATTCTTAGCTATAGTAATTGATAAACACTTAGACAACTTCAAGATGTTGCTTTGTTCATTTAAGAATTTATCATTGTTAATTGGTCCACTAAAGGATGCTTTATTGTTGATTGGTCCACTAAAGGATACACTATTATTGATTGGTCTATTTGAGGATGTTTTATGCTTGATTGGTCTATTTAGGAACACATTATTATTGATCAGTCCATTTGAGGATATTTTATGGTTGTTTGGTCCATTTAAGGATATTTTATTGTTTATTAGTATATTTAAGGATATTTTATTCCTAATAAATCTATTATAGGATGATTTAATACTAATTGGTCTATTTTAGGATGGATTGTTATCAATTAATCCATTAAAGGATAGTATCGTTGATTGGTCCATTAAGGATGCATTATTTTTTATGGCTATATTTAAGGATATTTTGTTATTAATTGGTCCATTTAAGGGTGCATTCTTACTTATTAGCCAATTAAAGAATAATTTATTGTTTATTTATCCAATAAAAGACACTTTATTATTGATTGGTCAACTAAGGATGCATTATTGTTGGTGGGTATGTTTAAGGATGTTTTATTGGTCCATCTATTGAAAGGCATAAAATAATGTGGTCTATTTAGTACTCATAATGATTTGATATGTTTTAAGGTATATAATTGTTTATTTGAATATGTACTTATTAAATTTATTTATGCCCCTAGTTGAGAGATCATGTTATAGGTAAGTTACCTCTAATTATGAGGATATGAAATGGGATATATGATAAGGTCTTAATAGATCTATCAACACCTACAAAGTCTCACAATATTCATCATGTAGCTAATGATGAGATAAAAGAAGATATATAGATCAAGAAATAAATATTATGGAAAACCATAGTATTCATCACATAGCTTGACAACATCAAGGATAAATAAGGAGGGTATGCCATTTGGAATCTTATAAAATGCCTTTGGAATATAGCATAGTGGTCCTATTTCTCTATATGTTGTATATATGATAGTTGTTCAATCCTTAAGAATTTCAATAAGGCTAACAATATTACATTGCATTTAAAATGTATCTATAAGGAACCTATGTGATAAGAGAAATATACATGGGTCTATCAATACCACATATGTTCAAGGTCTTCATAACATAGTCTATGGTGAAATGAAAAATAAGGATTTTATGAAGTTTTGATATTAACATTTGTAGATGTCGTAGTGTTTATAATGTAAAAATTGATGAAGGATGATAAATTTTTATGATTGATTATTATTTATGCCTTATAATCCTATTATATTGGACCTATAACATGGAAAAGAATGGAAATATTAAAGTACAAATAAATGGATTAAAAGACTAGACCATTTATTCTTGTTATTTGTATAGTAGACATCATGTGGTAATATTATGATAGCTAATATGAATGAGAGAGAATTATCCCAACTACCTTATATATTGTTGAGAAGTGTGGATTGTTATTATCCATTACTTTATAGATTTATAATTTTTATACATTTTCCAAGCATTGGATAAGCACATCTACACTTCTTGATGGCCTATAACTCAATGAGGATACACAATATGAGATATAGAATAATAAGATGTGGAGAGGGTTATACTAACATCCTTATACATTGTAAAGAAGTGTGCAATGATTTTAGCCATCCTTATACATTTGCATAGAATTGGTTAAAAATAACCACACTTATTGAGATCCTATAAAGTAGTGATGATGGATGAGAGAAGATTGATAATTAACTTGATGAGTTAGGGTCACCCTGAACACCTTATAAATTACTAATAAATATGGGTTGTTTCTATCTATTTCTTTGTGAACATATAAATCTCATGCATTTGTAAAGCATAAAATAGAAACACATAAAATTCTTAGGGGTCTAGAAGACAATGAGAATGTTCTAGATAGAAGTGTGATGATTCTTGGTTGTGAAATATGAGAAAGATAACTTATATTTTTTTATAACTTTAGAAGTACAATGAATATTATAGCTTTGTTACCTATGAAGTTGTTTATGGGGTATGATAGTGATAAGGACCTTTTCCTTAAAGCATGTATAAAGGTGTCTGCAAGTGATTTAATATGAAAAGATATTAAGAAATGGTTATGGATCTAGGTCTAATTCATGAAGAGAGGAGCATGAGGAATCCAATAGCATTAGCTACCTAGTGCAAGTGCAACAAAATAATCTATTACTAATTAGGATAATCATTTTCATTAATTTGGTTCTCCTAACTCAATATGCAATAAGCAATCCAAGTAGAGGTAAGCATTTACAAGAAGGAATTCATGAATACGAGTAGTCATCCATAATGAAACACAAGCATAGGCAAAACATATGATAGAAAGCAGTTATATAAGAAATTAGTCAATATAAACATGATATTAGGGAGCATCACTATAATTATAAACCTAGTTAAAGTGAAATGTAAAATGATATATGCCTATCTAGAATCATAATTACATCATAATAGGACCCTATTTGATATGCAATCATGTAATCTATGCATGTATGCAAATATGAGGACAAGAAGTCATGTAAGCAAGCAACTATACAAGTAGCCAATCCAAAGTCATGTAGCCATATGAAATGAGATAGTAAGTCAATGTAAATACTAGAAATAGTATAATTTTGAGTGCATTATTTTAGTTCATTTCTATCAAGTGTGGCTAGGCAGTAAGATCCTAAACCAAACTTGGTGGTTGTTATAAATGGACCTAGCCAATTATGCTCAAATTTACCCTTAAGCTAGGATTTTGTATTTGAGATGTTTTTATTTTCCTTGAGAACCAAGTCACCAAATTGGAATGAATAGGATCATATTTTTTGTTGTGGACTTTCTCGAGACTTTATTGGTAAAGTCATAGATGTTCTAAAGTATGGACCTGCTTTTCATCAAGGAAATCCAATTGAGTAATAAATTCAAGATGCTATTTATCCCCTATGGAAGAGTCCTTCAATAGGATTTATAGGGAGGGTACTTCTAATTTTAAGGGGAGAACAACTTCAACTCTATGGAAAATTAAATACAGCATCCATCATTAGATCTAGTAAAAAAATGAAAATCCACATAATAAATATCCATAACACATTATTTATCCTAGAAAAAACCCTAAAGGGAAACAACCCAACCTCAATATATGTCTCCTCATATTTCATTAATTCTTTTATCTCAATTTACAATGATATAAGGAATCCTAAAGATCCTTTTCCAGCCATCATTAATTACATTGATATGGGATTATTTAGTATATACTTACTTTAGGTCATCATTACGATTGAAACACATTAATTAAATATTCCTTGGATTCATATATATTGAGATTAGAGAGAACCTCATAGTTACCTCAAGAATGAATATTACATTCATTTTTCAAGACTACTTATCATTATATCATTCTATCTAACATGAAGTTAAAGTTATAAGATAAAATTATATTAATACAAGAAGAGACTCCATAATATCTTAAATAATAGGTTCCACATTCATTCCTCATATATACATTCATTTTTCCACCAAATAAATCTTCTGATGCACACACACATAAATCATTAAAAAAAAATCTAATGTAACCATACTATAAGAAGAAATACCATAATTTCCTCAAGAATGGATTTCCCATCCATCCTTCCCAAATTAGAAATGTTTTCACAACATTATCCTATAATTAATTCCTAATTTCTTTGCAAAATTGGTCTATAGTTTACGTACAATATCTCTCCAAAATTTCTCTATATATTCTCTAAAATTTCTCCACGAAATTGTTCCATAGTTCACTTACAATTCCTCCATGAAATTTTCCTATATATCCTCAATAATTTTTCCGTAAAGTTATATTATGGTTCCCTACAAAATTTTCCCAAATTTGTACCATAGTTCCTACAAAATTTACCATAAATTTGTATTATAATATTTCTATAAAATTACACTATAGTTCCTAGAAATTTTCCACAAATTTGTGCTATAATATTTCCTGAGAATACAATATAGTTCTTACAAAATTTATGATAATTTTGTACCATAATCTATTCACAATACTACACTATATTTTTCACAAAATTTGCCATAAAATTCTTCACATATTTATTTTAAGATTCATACAATGTTTTCTTGGAATAAAATATGCTAGAAAAAAGAGAGTGGAGGGCTTGGTTTCAGAAGATTTCATCAAATGAATCTAACTTTACTAGCAAAATAGGGATGGATAATTGATTCAAATTCCCAATATTCATGGATGGAGATAATGAAATGGAAATACCTCCATCAAAATACCTTCATGGACGAGGTTCCAGTTCACAATGGATCGTACTTTTGGAATTCTATTGTCCAAACTAAAGATATTATAAGAAGGGGTATAATATTAAAACTTGGCCATGGTAGAAGCATAATACTTTGGAAGGATCCATGGATAAAGGATTTCCCTCTCATCAGGGACCAAAATTTAGCAATTCTAAAGCCTTTCATAGACCACCTGTTTGGTAGCCAAGTGTCTTGTTTCATCACTCAAAATCCCAATAGCTAGTAATGGAAATCTATTTTGACTAATAATATCAATATTACTTGTAAAAATGTGGTAGTAGCCTTAGAAAATATTCTTAGAGTGCACGTGATTCCAAGAAACCAATAAAGAGACACCCTTTTTTGGAATCCCTATGAAGACAAACAATTTTTAGTCAAATAAACATATTACATCCAAGGTTCTCTTATTTCTCAATAGCCCCTTGTAAACTTTGTATGGCCCAAAAATTTGATTCCCAAAGTCTCCTTTATTTCATGGCTCACATCCCAAAATAAAATTTTAACTACATATAACCTTATAAAAAAAGGCATGTTCATTCCAAATCACTATTGTCTTTGTAACTCCAATTGGAAATTTTTCCAATATCTATTTTTGGAATGTGTTTTTTCTAGGTCTATCTTAAATTCCATCTTTGAGATTGTCAATGTTGCTTGGGTCCAACCACCTTCCATTCCTCTCCTCTTTAAGAAATGGCCTAATCCATTTGTCAACTCCTAGCTTAAGTTCCTTTGGTCTATTTGCCTCCATCATTACCTTTGTCAAGTCTGGTTGGAACGTAATAACATAATTGTTAATGATGTATTAGAGACAATAATTCAGTTCTTTCCCACATCATTTCCTTTGTGTTAGAAAATGCTCAAATGGTGTCATCTAAAGAGTGTCCTAGACCTGGTCTTGAAACCCATATATTTTATTTCTTTAAACTCAGTTACATTTTGGGTAGGTCTCCCAAATCCCAAGTGGATAGATCAAGCATCAAATAGACCCCCCTTTTCTTGGCTAGAAAAAAATTAAATTTGTTGGTACATCGAAAGGAAACCCAAGCAGGGTGGGTAGTGGAGGTATTATAAAAAATTATAGAGAAAAAATTATCATGGCATTTGTAGAGAATGTTGGAATTCAGATGAATAATATGGCTGAGGTGATAGACCTCCACCAACGACTAATGGTGTTAAGTGATATTGATATTGACCAGCTCATGGTTGAAGGAGACTCCTTGATTGCCATTAACTGGATTAATGGAAACCAACATCCTCCATGGAATATCAAAAACATCATAGATGAATGCAAGATAATGTTGGATAAATATTTGAATGTCACCATTCAACACATGTACAAGGAAGGTAATAAGGTGGTTGATCTATTAGCTAACAAAGGTGTCATAGAGCAATCCTTCCATGTGTGGTGAACCAAATTTTCATTGGGGCTCATGAATGATAGTAGTGGAGGTAAAATTTATCTCCTTTAATATGGTTAATAATATTGGTCAGTTATTTAGGACCACCAACCATCCAAATATGCTCCATGTTTGTCCCTTACCTCTTGAAAGGTGTGGTATCTTGGGTCTTCTTTATATTTTTCAAAATTTCTCATAAGCTCTGATCTTTCTCCAACACTGCATCCACGTGTCCCAAGCAATCAACTCCCATATTTGTGGCAACAATGAAGAGATAAATTTTAACCTTGATCAAATGGTGTAAGTAACCTAGATATTGCTTTCAGGTCTTTTTTCTTTCAACGTATGTTTAGTTTGTGGTTGTATGTATTTGAGAGGGTGTGATAGGAGTGCTTTTCCATTGTTTGTTTGTTGTTCGACTATGCTATTTTATAGCCTATTAGTTTTTGTTCCTTTGGGTGATCCCTTTTGGATTATTGGCTTAGCTCTGTAAAATGTTTTGGCTTCTTTTAAAACACATCCATCAATAAGAAAAAAAAGATTCATACAATTTATCCCCAAATTGTTATCAAATATATTTCCAAAAATCTGATCCAAAGATGCACCTATTTGTCTCACCAATTTCTATCAAATATCCTTCTAAAATTTGAACTAGGAATGGATCAATTAACTCAAAAAATGACACACACTTTGCTATCAATATTTTTCTAAAATTAGATCTAGGGTTGTATCCAATTTTTCCATTGATTGGATATCTCTAGAGATCTCGAAAAGCTCATTAAGCAAAAGATAGGCCAAGATATTTTTACAAATAAAAGGGATGTTTCTAGCTCTAAAATGATCGTAATCTATTATGTTAAAATTTGGTTTAAGGAATTCAAACAACTAAGTTTTATCTCAATGTGTTAACCTTTCAAGTATAAGCAAGTCAAATCATGCTAGTTAAATCTCTACCAATGCCTAACAATCGATGTGTTATCCTCTTTGGCTAAAATGACCAACATTATGGTCATCTTAGTATGTGAGGCTTTCCCTACTTGAATTCCTTGATTTATCCCATCAAAGTAATGTGGGATAAGTCCCATAGATAATACATAAAAAAGAAGGGGATTTGCTTTAGTAGATCTAGTGCTCAATTGAATATAGATAATTAGAGAAGATCATTTTTCAACCAAGTATAATGTGCCATGTGAAGTACATAGGAGGGTCAATGGTGATTAATTATTCATTCAAGGATCAAACACACATCCTTGGTTACACGTGTTGAAAGTGTTCAATCTAGCACATGGTGATCATCGACTGATGGTCATGCTAGTAAGGGAGATTTAATACTTATAAACAACTCATAATCTCTCATACCATCGATGTGGTACAATTTATAATAAGCATAATAAAATGGTTCTTCCATATGTATGGTTTGAAATAAGTTCCACGTGTCAAAAGTTGGTTTAACCTAGCTAACAATTGTTGTCTACAAATCAAAGTGATTGTACTAACAAATAGTGCTATCCTGACCACCAAGTTGTTGGATACTTGACCACAACTTGGTGGTCAAAAACACATAGGTGGGAAGATACTTTAAAATGTACTGTACCTCGAGCATGTCCCATGTGGAATAATGCTCGTAGAAGGCCCCAAAGGCCTTACATTCATGATAGGGATCACTTAAATTTCATAGAATTTCTCAAAATTCTCATTAAAAAATCTAATGAAATCAAAATCCCCAAGGTATCTAATCTAAAGGTGTAATTTTAGCTTCACACTCCTATAAGGCCATTAAATTGGCAACTGGGACCATCAAGAATTAACAGGGGTTTCAGGTGTGATATTATGCCAAAATGACATCTACTTTAAGTTTGAAACCCTTTCAAAACATAGGCACAATATTTATTAGATATATGATTACATAAACCTATTAAAATGAATCTTGTTATCCAAATAAATCAATGATTGTATCAATTAAAAGTTACAAAAAATGGATGCAAGTATGATTAATTTTCAATTGATGCTACAATAGAATTTTTAGAAATAGTTCAAACATCAACCCTCTATATAAACCTTTGACGAATAGGTTATGAAAATTATAGGAATCGTCTTAATCAATTTTTGACAAATACATGGCAATGGGGTTGATTCCTATGCAGGCTAAAAGCTCTACAAAGGCCTTAAAGATGGTTAAACTATAGTTCTTATAGAATATTACTTTCAATTTGTTGTAAAAATATAAAAGAAATATCAATATATTTAGAATGTATTAGAATGTATAATATAGATACCAAATGAAGTCTATCTAAGGATCACAGTTAATTTGTGATTGTTATCATACAGTGCATCGAGGTAGCAAAAAAAGACTTCATGAATCCTAATGTAAGTATCTTATTGGAGTTCTTATATCTAAAAAAAAAGTATAGAAAGCAAGAAGAATAATTTTAATTCAACATAACCTTTCAAAATATATTAACCCTATGCTCCTTACAAAAATAATATAAGAACCTTTTAAAAAGAATTTTATGCAAAGAGGGATCCAACCTGTTAAACCTTCTGAATTGATCTCCTCTTTCAATCCTCCAAATGACATTCTCTTAGATTTTTCCCCATGCTTTTCCACCATCTTCTCCTTAACTCCCTCCATCACTTAATCTCCTCCAAGGCTACCTGCCTCCCTTTAGTTAAACATACGAAGGTATTTATAGACTTTTTGGTAGGCTCTTCATTCAATATTCAAGATAGGAAAGATAAGAGGAAGGATCTATATTCAATCATAGGGAGACTAAAATACCCCTGGTTCATTTTTTCTTTCTTCTTCTATAACTTGCTCCATTTTCTTCCTTCTCTAGAAATTAGCTCATTTTTTCTTCCTGTCTAGAACTTGGCTTATTTTTTTCTTCCTTTCTAGAACTTGGCTCCTTTTTTTCTTCCTTTCTAGAACTTGGATCCATTTTTCTTCTTCTTCTAGAAGTCCTCTCACTTAATTTTATTTTTATTTCTTTTTGTCATTTTTGTAACAAAAAAATGATTAAATAAATTACCATTTAGGTATTAAATACAATTAGGTTAAACTAAAGCAATAATCAATGTCAATTATTAATAATATTGACATTCTCCCTTTTTGATAGATTTTTTGCAAGATTTATCTTTATCAAGCATTTTGATCTTGGTGGTTGTTTTCCTTTCCACCTTTGAGAGTACCCAAACCTGAAAATTAGCAAATCATTAGCAATACCATATTAAAAATATCAATAAAATTAAGTATTGATCATATTTGTATCTACAAAGCATGATGATCTACATTAACGATGGAACCTGCCAAGGGAGGGTTGTGATAGTTGCAGAGCTCACAAACATCTTGTATATGAATACTTTATGAGGTATGGTTGTAGTATGGTGTGAAAGCTAATTTCAAGAGGCACATCCTATAAGTAGATAGAAATTAACAATAAAATGTAATGTTAAGTGAAGACAAAAAAATTATATAATTGGTAGCTCACTAACCGGTTACAATGATCGAAAACCATTTACTAGCTGGCCTCTTTTAGTTTTTCTTTTATTTTTTCTTTTTGTAGTTGGATGGTATTTTTGAACCAAGTGGCTCTAGTTTTGTGAGCTCTAATATTGTAATCCATTGAAGTGTATAAACTTGAAGCACTGTACTTAATGACTATCTTTTAATATAAATGCTATCAAAACAATTTGTGTTCAATATGCACATGCTGATGGTGGTTGCACTCAATTCATTTCATAGTCTATTTATCCTATGAATATTGCACCATCTAGGCCCTTAGGTTGTGTCAATACTAGTTGGGTCAAGATTTGTTTGATTTGAATTTGTTGCTTTACTGGATAGGAGCTAGAGTTTTAGGGCATATCAACTTGTATTTTTTTATTTTCTCTCACCCATGAGCCTTTGAATTTTATTTGAAACTTATTTATATTAGGAGTAGAATTACTTTCATACATTCAAGCATTTCAATTTTTAGCATTGTACCAAGAAATTTATATTTTTTAGACATAACTAGCAAATGCCCCTTAAAAGGAATAATTATCAACAACCTCTAATTCTATCCGTACTGGCCAAGACCTGGTATATCCATACATTGGTAGAAATATATTCCCTTTCAAGAGGGAATAAATATCTATTCCATGTACATTAAAATGCCCTTGATAATATGTCATTATAACATTCAACAATACCATGATATCATGGATGTAGGGAAGAACTTATAGGAACACCATGGAAAAGTGGTTTTATGTAGGTCTAGACAAGAAAATCCTTCCTTGGACTTTGAAACAAAAGGGAAATATTTTCAATTTTTTGAATTAAGTTTTGAGTATGAATTTCAAAGAAATCAAAGAAATATTTGCCCCTCGTAATTTGTGATTCCTAAATTATCATAGAAAATTTTAAATTTAAATTTAAAAATAAGTAGGAAATTAGTTGAGAGAAAGTAAAGTAAGTGCATTTCAGGAGTTGATCCACATTTTGGGAAGGTTTTCTCCAATTTTGGGATGATCCTATTTCTCCCTGGTAGCACGATCATTATTGCTCTTTTTGCAATCCATTTATGGTGATTTTTTCTGTTCAATTCTAGGTCCTCTAATGGAATTGACTCCCTCGAGAGTCTATGTTTGATTTGTTGCCCAAAGGCTCAATGATCTCTTGAAATATTTTCTACCTTACCCTTTAGACATTAAGTGACCTTCTATTTGGATCCTATTACTTCTATTATCCTTAGATCTCTTTGTTTCATAGTCCTTGGTAGAGGAAAAAAGCATATGGCTATTTTTTTGTCTTATTTAAGGTTTTTTTTCCTTCTATGGTTAATCAAATCCAAGTTTGGGTCAATCCTTCTATCTTATATCATATTATCTTTATTATATCTTGTTCTTTCACTACTCTACAGTTGTTCAATGACTCTTTTTTCCCATCCTATTGGGACTCTATCTCAATTCATTATGGTCTAGGACTCCTATCTTAGTTTGATTTCTTACCATGGCTTTTCAATTTAGATCCTAGAGGATCTATTTATTTTGGATTTTTATAGGGTCTCCCCTATTTTGCTCTATTATTTGTTCATATCCCTTTAGTTCCTAGGATTTTACCTTGTAGGGTCATCTCTAGAGGCCTTTTCCTTTTGTAAAATATTTGTAGACCCTTTCAAAAACCCTTTGATCAATCAATAAAAAAAAATATTAAGGTTTTTAATGGTAAATAAAGTTAATAGGTTTTTAAATAAGATAATGCAATGAACAAGAGCATTATATTTATTATGATTTTAATTTACATATGTACATCTAAATAGACTATTGTAAAAATAGTGATAAATAAAATATTAAAAATTACCTAGATTACTTATAAATGAGGTAATATAATAATTTATGAGAAAAATTTGGAAATGAAATTATAACTTTGTAGAAATTATAAAACATGGAAAATTTGATAATTTATATTAAAATATTTTATATTAGATAAAGGAAGGGGTTTTGAAAGCATCTCCAAACCTTTTACATGAAAGAAACTACTACAACCAAGATAAGGACTTAAAGATAACAAATAAAATGCTACCCAAAATTGAAGGTCCTATAAACAATAAAACATACGCCTAGGAAAAAAGAGAACATGGAGGGCCACAAAGTGAAAAGACCCATTAACCCACCCACCAAAGAGGTCTAGGGCATCAACCCACTTCTTGATAAGTCTAGTTGAGCAAAAAATAGGGAGAAGGTCAAAATATTTTCTCATTCCCCTTTGAATATTTATGCATTTTAGATACTTTTACATCCATATGGTTCCACTCCATCGCAACCTTGAGTTCCTAAATGCAAGAGATTGTAACCTTAAGAGTTTTAATCAAGGATATCATAAACTCTTTATTTCACTTCCTAAATTTTGTGAATTAGGATTTATTGAATCTTAAATTTATTTCAAGTTGATGGACCACTTGAGGGTTTTTCCCTCTTCCTAGTTAAACCATAGTCTTCCCAATCTAACTCCTCAATAAGTAAATTGGTCTTTTACACTTTGACCACCTTAGAGGAGAGGCACTTAGAACTCTTGGTCTTATTCATAGTCATTGTGGATCCACTAGGGACCCCACTAGTCATACCTTGAGTCTATAAAACCTCATCCATCTTACCTTGAAGGGTGGATTAATTGAAATTTTGGTCAACCTTAAGACTTGAATTAGTCAAGTTGGAATGGTAAGAATTTAGTGAATCCTCCTTGAAGTCGATAGGATAGTCCATTAGCGACTTCAAAATTTCCATGTTGCCTCCTTTCTTAAGCATATGCTCATATATAGGCTTAATAGACCCTGACAAAAGGGGTTTAAGGAGTCTCCATGTTTGGCACTTAATATTGACTTTCTAAAGACTTGAATAAAAATATGGGTATGTTGAAATTTCTTCCATGATGCAATTCAAAATGAAAATTTTTGAGTATATCCCTATTACTATGCAAGGTGAAGTAGTCCATGAAAACAGAGATCACTCTAAGCAATCTCTAAGAATAACCATTTTGAATTTCTCCAATTCTTCATCCTCGACCAACAAATTTCCTTTTTCTTTAGTGAGGGAGTGCTTCTCCATATTCAAATAAATCTCATCCATGGGTAGACCAATAATTTTACAATCAAAAGAATGGAAATATCAAATTCCACCTCACCTAATTTCATAGTGCCCCTCCTCCAAGAGTACACTAGTTGCCAAGAAAACGCCCTATTGAAAACCCTGAACCTTTTGAGGTAATTTAAAAGACTAAATATTCTCATTATTGTTTTGACTTACTCGCTTAAGTAAAGGATAATATCTCGACTATAAATCATCCATATTTAAAGGTATATAGAATGAGCAAAAGCAAAATAGAGGAATAAGAATTGGAAACTCAACACAGAAAGGCATTGGACCACCAAGGAAATAATCTATAAACCTAGTTTGTTGATTAAGAAAGAAGCATTAAAATATGGAATTTAAACACATGCAAATTATAGCAACTGGTGGAAAGCCTCAAAAATAGTGGAACACCCATGACAATGCATGAGGGGTAATAAGCTTGCCCACCAATCAAAATTATTTTAAAAATCAAGAACATGATGTAGGTGAAGATAGGAAGATTTGGCACATGAGGAACATTGATCCATCGCCTCACTATAGGGAAGATACACCTAATAAAAAATATAAGAGCCCATGATGAAGTAGAAATAAAATCAAGCATGGGAATTTGAGAAGACCACATAGGGGCTTGGCTCCCCTTAATAGAATGATTACCATAAAATTTTGGAGGTGCACAATGGGGACACATCCCAACATAACATCAACCTTCCATCCAAACCAAGAAGGGTTGGAGTCAGCATAAATGTGGCAATTACCACCAAAAAACACCATCTTGGAAGCCACCTAGATATCCATTAAGTATAGCATACTAGGGCATAAGTTTAACCTCAAAAATTTAAAACTAACACCTAATATTCTACCCTTGTGATCAAAAACACTAAACTATGATTGACCAAATAAATTACACAAGTAACCCAAGCATATAACTAGAATTAAGGACTCCAAGCACTGGTAGAAAGGTACTAACATACCACAATTGAGAATACAAAGAACAAGTAACATCCTAAACAAGGCAATCGAGGAAAAAAGCATACAAGACTCCATTAATCCATCTATTTTAGGCCTTGTAGAAGGTCTTCTAGCTAAATAGAAAATCCCATTTGAATCAGATCCAAATTAGATAAGAAGTTCGTATACTTGTTATCTTCCCTTTAAATATGTCTCACTTGAACTTATTCCAAGACTTGGAGAACCCATTTGGCCTCCTATATCAAATTAACTATACTCTAGAAGGGGATTTGTGATCCAGAGATCACATTGACTATATTTTTAGAATCTCCCTTGATAATAACTTTACTGCACCCTAAATAAGTAAGCAACATAACCCCTTGGAAGAAAGCTCCAGCTTCCATAAAGTGGTATGTCCAATAACCCAAATTATTTCAAAAACAAGGATGATATCTTTGTAATGATTACAAAACAAGCCTCCTACACCTACTTTCATTGGTTTACCTTTAGAAGAACCATCAAAGATAAAATTTATCCAATGAAGAGGAGGATGAGTCCATTTGGTTATAGCTCTGGTGTTAATCGAAGGTTGAGAAATCCTTCTAATCTACTAAAACTCAATGTTGGAATTAGCTAGGGCCTCATTGTAATGATCCAAAATCTAACTAGATTTAACCAAGATTTTTTTAAAGCAAGCACAAACTAAGAGGTATTACCCTATCCCTAACCAACATATGCATTAATACAAGAGAACTAGGCTAAGCTAAAGTTTAAGTTGATCGACTTTCTCATTCCCAAATATACTAAAGGATACACTCCTCTGTATCCCATACACAAATTCATATATAAGGGTATACTATGTGCATCACAAATAAGCTATTTATAACCTCTTATTGATGAGCTAATTTATCTCCTTCTACTAGTCGAAGGAACATGCCCATATCTATACCATACACAAGTCCATCTATGCAAGTATACTATTTGTATTGTGAAATAAGTCATTCATCGCATATCCATGATGAGCTAACTTATTCCTTTCATAGATATCCAAGTTTTTTCATAACTTATTTGGTTTCTTTTATAAGTTTATCCTAAGAGATACTAATCCCTTATGCTCCTTATCCTCTACTCTTATCACATAATTGATAATCATTTTTGAATAACAAATCAATAGTGTAATTATGCTAAAATGCAAAATTTTCTAACCCTTCAATATTTAGAAGGATAAGACTAAGTCTATATACTTATTTTAAACATAGATTGATATCTACATAAGCATCAAACATGTACTTAAAATAAATATCATTATCTAATTAAAAAAATTAAACAAAGGAATTAATATGAAACCATAACAACTACAAGCTAAACAATTCCTACATGGGTTAATAGACCATATGTAAGTCATCCAAGCACATAACATAGGCCACCAACAAATCACAACACTAATGGCTGATAAATCATAACATAGGCAGATGGAAAAGTCAACACACAAGCCCAACTAGCTGGCCATCACCAAGTGCACCTAGAATACATCCTTGGCTAACAACCATAGGATGCACAAGCTATCTTAAGGAGTCCACATCCATTTCTCCCCACAAATGTATGATTTAATACGTCTAAAAAAAAACTCAAACATAGGTAGATGGACCTTCTACCAAAATTTCAACGAACTCCAAAATACCACATGACACTTAAAAATAAGCCCAACATGATGATAATGATGGCCTACTAGGGTATGAGCACAATTATTTCCAAGCCACTATGATTGGAGACAAGCTTAGGGGATTATTATCCCCTTAAAGTTATTCTTGTACCCCTCCAACTATGCATATGGGATAAAGTTGAATCCTTTATAGACTTGCAAAAATTTATCCTACATGCTTAGTATGGGGGCTTCATAGGCCTGCAAAGGACACAAGGCTCTAGAATATATTTGACCATCACCTAGTGGTTGGGTAATGGTAGAGAGGGTTTTAAACTATAGTGAAAGCAAGGTTTAAATGGTGGTGTTCCTTGGTCATCGGTGGAACAAAAAATAAAGGTTTAAATTTTGCCAAAAATTAAAATAAAACCAAAGGGATACAAATCTCACATGCATAGGGTGTTGGTGCCTTTATTCTTTAAAATTAATAGGGTGCCCTATGAACTATCGACCACCCACTGGTGGTTGAGGACCCTATGACCTAGTAATGAAGATGGAGGATGCACCATGTTCTACTGTAGGTATACATGGCAACTGAGGTATGGAACAATAATTGAAGATATAAATAAAATAATACTATTTTTGTTAACAAATAGGGAAATGGATGGATATTTCCAGTTTAAATTCCAACTTGGAATTTATGTGTTTGTTATAATTGCTCCTTTTCCTCCTTTTGCATGTATATTCCTTCAATTCCTTCCCTTCTGACATTTCTCCAAAGATAAAATATGTTCATCCATATTTTCATACAAGACCCTCTTAACAAGATGCCCTCCCAACTATCCCAACCATAAATCCCACTTGGGTCTTAATGGCCATCCACAAAAATTTAAGACAAGTCTATCCATGGGGGAAAGAGGGAAGGGTATTTGAATTTTAAAATAATTTTTCCCTTATTTCAAAATCTCACACCCCAAATAAAACCACTTTTCATTATTTAAATATTGATTTAATTCTTTAGTAATAAAAAATTATTCTTTTACATTAAAAAAGAAAAATCAAAATATTTATTTGATTTGAAATATAAAGCTATCCTCTTTTGATTTATTTAAAAAAAATGAAATATGGATTATTGAATTAGCTAAAGGTATGGAACTTTAGATAATCAAGGAATGATGCTGATTAAAAGAGCAATTCATGGTAAAGTCATGGGAACTATGAGTTCCTATGCATTGTATTGGCATATATTTGGGAGAAAAGGATTATGGGATCCTTGTATTTGTAAAGACAAAAATTATGCAATAAAGGAATTGTTTGAGGTTGGGTTTTCCTGAAACAATTTTTCCTAGGATATATAATGTGTTATGGGCATTGGGTTTCTCTTTTATTAGATTTAATGTATCTCTTTATTGTAGTTTCCATATTCACTTTTAATGTATCTTTTGATAGTTGATTCTTATGTTTGATTTGAATAGATGTTTTAGTAAATATTGTTCTTTGTTTATTCTAAATTAGATAAACTATGTGGTTGTTAGTATGTTATGGTATTTTATTTTGTTAATTATCTAAAATATATATATATATATATATATATAATCAATAGTGACATCCCTTAAACTAGTTGGGTTTTTGGGGTGTTACATATGGCATGAAAGCACTAAAGCATAGGTCAAGATGCTTGCATAAAAGTAACTCTATAATATAATGGACTAGAGACTAGGAAGCAAGAAAATTCTATGTAGATTCAAGCCTTAAATAAGGCATGCAAAAATTTGACTTGAAATCCCTTGGATGTAATGAAAAAATTCAAGAAAATTCGATCTCTAGGAGAGAGTTGTGATAAAATTCAAGATAAAAATAAAGAAAATCTTGCAAAGAGTGAAATTTTAACATGGATGATGGACTCTTGTACTCTAAATATGGGGTATTTCTACCAAGAATTGGTAGTTTGAGGCAACATGTTATGCAAAAATTGCTATATTTTCTTCTTTCCTTTACCTCAAAAGTATAAATATGTAGGAAATTAAGAATAAAATCATCTTCTAGATAGATTTGGAGAAGTATATTACTACTTGTGTTGCTAAAATGATTAATATTGCATCTCTCATGAAGCAAATGTAATGTTGATATTTGCAAGGGATGAGGAAATCTTGTTTAAACTCAATAGAATGAAATATAGATATTATCCTCGATCATTGACTTGGTGTAGCAATAATGTTTTGCATAAAACACCCGAAATGGTGTTTAGAACTAGGGGTCAATATGTTATGACCCTCCCTAGTAGACCTTATGGCATGAAAATCATTATTTTAATTAAGGATAACTTGTACACATTTTTGCTATAATTTAATAGCTATTCAATATCTAGAATCAATCCTAAAGACTACTGTATATAATATAATAGGGGAATACAATATTATAATTAAAAGTGCTTAATTATAATATGGACTATTATATATAATAATATGATAGGGGAATAAAATATTATAATTAAAAGGGTTTAATTATAATATAGACTATTATATATAATATAATAAGGGAATAAAATATTATAATTAAAAGGGTTTAATTATAATATAGACTATTATTTATAATATTATAAGGGAATAAAATATTATAAGTCCCAAAGAATAGCTCCAGGAGACTGCCCACACAACCATTAGCAAGGCTATTGTGAGTCTCAAAGAACAGCGCCAGGCTCTTAGCCTTCTGTTCTTTTGTGATACCTTTGATGATACTCCTAAACTATTTGTTGCTGAAATGCCTTCTGATGTCAAAGGGGGTGCCAAATATGATGATGTGGTTGAAATCACCAAGGAATCTTGTATCGATGATCTGAAGGACAACCTGAAGGATGCTATGAAGGACACCACTCTGGACACCGCTGCTATTTATCCAATGCAAACTGATGCTTCTCTCTGAGTGTGCTTTTTGTCCCTTTGCTGCAACTACTTTTTTTTCTTTTTGGGTTTTGTTCCTTTCTATCTGGGTTTTGATCCATTTTCCTGAAGTACAAAATGTTTGGTTTTGATCTAGGGTGATGGTTTTTAGTTCCTCTTTTTGTTCCTTTGTCCCAGAGGACGTTCTCCTTTTTTTGTTCTAGGCTTAATTTCTCTATGTTGTGATCCTATTGAAATTTTAGTGTTCCTTTTTGCTTCACTAATGTACAAGGTGTTGGGGTGCCTTTCAAATGCCCTATTTTGAATAAAATTAATTTACCAAAAAAAATAATCTAATAGGGGAATAAAATATTATAAATAAAAGGTTATTTATAATATTACGTTATTTATATTAAAAAGTTATTATATATTTAAAAGAATATTAATTAAATAATATTATCATTTGAAGAAGGTAATAAGATATTAATTTGGAGGTTTGAATATTAAAATTAATATTTTGAATATTTTAAAAATATCCCCCACCGTCATATATATCTATGTGAAAGGGACTATGTCAGGGGCTTCCTAACATAGGGTAAGGTAGGGCTTCAAGGTCTTCAATGGAGGTAGGAAAATAATTATGGAAGGGAAGACCTTCTGATAGGGGTAGATGAGGTTCTCCAATTCGAGTAGGTAATAATTAATTTTAAAAAATAACTTTGAGACTTTGACAGATGTGGATGGGTGAGGTAGAGCATAATGATAATAAAAAGGGTAATTTGGTAAAAAAATAAGGGCATATTAGAGAGAGGGATATCTCAACTTTGGGGAGGAAGGATTGATTCAAAGGAGAAAATCCCATAATATTTTGATATTGCCGCCTTCCCTAGCTCCTTTGGGGGTAGGTAAATAATACACTTATTCAAAATTAGGTTTTGTTTTTGTTTACAAGAAATTGGTGGGTAGAAAAGTAACCAGGTTTAGGTTATTTTCTTTCTATATTTTCCTCCTTTGATGTATTTAGGCATACTTAAAACTTAACCCAAGCAAGTCCTTTCACATGCCTATGGGTGTCTGTTTCGTTGGTCTATAATTGCTTAAGCAGTATTGTAGAAATATTGTAGTGAGAATACCTTACTACCATTTAGTTGTGAAGACCTATCTTTCAGAGACTTAGAGGTGTAGGGATTTAATCGGCCTAGAAGGGAAGGCCATATTTGGATTCCATCCATGGTATTCCACATGGGATACACAATGGTGCAGTGGTCAATTTATAGGCTTGAGAAACCTGAACTGATTCACTCACTATATAGTAGTTGAGCATCGCTTCTCACCATGCATCTAATAGAGTTGTTATTGGTTGTGTTCTACCGAGTATTGAAAAACCCTAAAACCCCTATTTTGGAGAGAGGGTTCCTTAAAAGGAATAGCGAGAAATTTCATTAATAGCTATATTATGTTTAAAGTATAGAAACATAGTTTATATTCCAAATTTGTAGATTATATTCAATGGATGGAAATATAGTTTATATTACAAAGTTATTGACTATACTAAATATGTTAGTATAGTTTGGTAAATGAAATATGGATTATTGAATTAGATAAAGGTATGGGACTTTAGTTAGTTTGGTAAATGAAATGTGGATTATTGAATTAGCTAAAGGTATGGAACTTTAGTTAGTTTGGTAAATGAGATGTAGATTATTGAATTAGCTAAAGGTATGGGACATTAGTTAGTTTGGTAAAAGAGATGTGGACTATTGAATTAGCTAAGGTAGGGCAATTTAGTTAGTTTGGTAAATGAGATGTGAATTATTGAATTAGCTAAAGGTATGGGACTTTAGTTAGTTTGGTAAATGATATGTGGATTATTGAATTAGCTAAAGGTATGGGACTTTAGTTAGTTTGGTAAATGAGATGTGGATTATTGAATTAGCTAAAGGTATGAGACTTTAGTTAGTTTTGTAAATGATATGTGGATTATTGAATTAGCTAAAGGTATATAACTTTAGTTAGTTTGGTAAATAAGACATGGATTATTGAATTAGATAAAGGTTTGGGACTTTAGTTAGTTTGGTAAGTGAGATGTGGATTATTAAATTAGCTAAAGGTATGGTACTTTAGTTAGTTTGGTAAATGAGATGTGGATTATTAAACTAGCTAAAGGTATAGGACTTTAGCTAATTAAGGAATGATGTAGATTAAATAAGCAATTCATGGTAAAGTTATGGTAACTATGAGTTCCTACGCACTGTATTGACATATGTTTGGGAGAAAGAGATTATGGGATCCTTGTATTTGTAAACACCATACTTATGAAATAAAGGAATAATTTAAGGTTGGGTTTTCCTAAAAAGTATTTTCCCAGGATATAATGTTTCATGGATATTGAGTTTCTCTTTTATTTGCTTTAATGTATCTATTTATTGTAGTTTCCATATTAGCTTTTCATGTATCTTTTGTCGGTTGATTCTTATATTTGATTTGATTGGATATTTTAGTAAATATTGTTCTTTTTTTGTTCTAAATTAGATAAAATTTGTGGTTGTTAGTATGTGATGGTGTTTTATGTTTTTAATTATCTAAAGAAAAATTATAACAGTAAATAGTGACATCCCTTAAACTAGTTGGATTTTTGGGGTGTTACATTACTAAACATCATTATTTAGAAGGATTCCAAAGTGGTCCTACCAAATTTCTCATACCCTCATTGACATAGGATAATGCAACCGCGTCATAGGGATTATCCTACAAGTCCCATAACAATTAAAGGGAAATGAGTGTTCCCTAACCTTATCCAAATTCCATCTAGGTAGGTTATTCAAGTGTAAAGACTTGGTTCTTATTTAAAACACCTTCATCGGGTAACTAAGGCCATTACCACTCTATTGGCAATGAATATGACCACTTGAACCTACACATTTTAGGGATTACCATTGCTATATTGTGAACAATACCACATATCCTATATGTTGTACACCCTATCATCAATGCTCAAGGTGCTTTAATTCATAATAATTTTGTTATTGCATTAGCACAACTCCTTCTATATCCATGAGTTCTTATCTATTGCATCCTCAAAACTCCTTCTAAGACTCATATCTACCTGGTTATTGCATCTTTGCAACTCCTCCTAAGATTGGACTATTTATTTAACTTATGAAATTAAAGTATTTCTAGATCCATCCCCAAGAAAATTATAAGATCCAAGATAGCATTCAAGAAATATAAATCCACTCTCTCTATAATCAAATACTTCACTTGAAAATAACATGCTTAAAGCTATAACACAACATTGAGCATGGAAAATAAAAGGATGATATATCATAACTCAAAATAACATAAGCTACAAACAATGTTACCCCTAGTAGCATTTCATCCATTTTTAACCCATGATTTATTTATTCAAGTTCTATCATAAGCTATGTAAGAAGCATTAATTTAGAAATAAAATGATAAATTTCAATGTCATCTACTTGTTCAAGCAAAATATGCCTTTGGATATGTTTGCACCCAAGACTTTACCAACATTGAAAGACCATGTTAGAATAGAGTCTACCTGGTTCAATCTCTAGAGGAGGTTGGTTACTTTGCTTCTTTTAGGAAAAGGGAGAGAGGTAAATGCATAAAGAGAGGGAAATATAGTTATGGCTAGAGGATTAAAATGGTAATGATTAAGCAACAACAACAACTATTACTACAACCTTTTACAGAGAAGCATAACATAACCAAAACATAGAAACTAAAACTCCTAGTGAATGCTTTATGAAAATACAACTTTATCTGTGAAGTTAAATTGCAGATCTAACAAAATGTTAATGCAGGAATTTAGAATAAGAATTTATGCAGATTACATTCAACTTAGATTCAAACAACAATAGACAAAATATATATTTTTGATTTCAAAACACCAATGAGCCAAAAACTAGAATGGAGATATTTATTTAGCTTTCATAAGTCTGTATACATAGCCTTGTAAATGGTTAAGATCTGACCATTTTTTTGGATCGCTCATTCTATATATAAGAGTTTTACATAACAGAAAAACTAAAATTTGTTACAATATCATGCCCGTAGGCTCATTCTGGTTCAGAATTTGTTGCAAAAGTATGGAATCCTCAACTGGAAGTTGTTTGAGATATTCTTGTTATGATGATATTTCTTAACTTATTTATACATCATGGTCCATCTGGTCCTCAAATTGTCATGAAATCACAACTTTCCACCTCAGCTTGGTCATAGGACTTCAAAATGTCATGGAATTATGAATTTTTGCCTTAGCTTGGTCTTCAACCTTCAAAATGTTGCAGAATCATGAATTTTTTCCTTAGCTTGGTCTTCAACCTTCAAAATGTCATGGAATTATGACTTTCCACCTCAACTTGGTCTTTGGCCTTCAAAATATTGTGGATTGCAACTTTTTTCGACCTTCAAAATGTCATGGGATCATGACTTTCAACCTTAGCTTAGTCTTTGGTCTTCAAAATTTCATGGAATCATAAATTTCTACCTTATCTTAGTCTTCGGCCTTCAAAATGTTGTGGGATCATGACTTTTCATCTTAGCTTGGTCTTCGACCTTAAAAATGTTGGTAAATTGTGACTTTCTGCCTCATATTAGTATTTGGCATTCAAAATATTGTGGAATCACAAATTTACACCTTAGTTTAGTCTTTGGCCTTCAAAAATATCACGAAATCATGATTGATCTCCATACTTAGCAAAATTTTGTGAAGATTGCTCCTTATTTCCCTAAGTGTGGTCATTTTGATCAATATTCTTAGTGCCTCGTGGGGTAATTCTATTAGCATAATGTCAAAACCTACAGCCTTTATCCATTGGATAATGGAGTCAACAAAAACAACCTAAAACAAAAAAAAAAGGAAAGAAGGGGAATGATACCAAGTACAAAAAATTTCCTACTTTGGGGGTATTCATTCTCTTGGAGTATCTTCCTTAGTAGATTTTTTGGCTTCACCTTGGTTGGGAGCTGCTGCACTGCTTGAAAAAGTTTTCTTAGCCTTTTCCTATTTGTATTTTTATTTTACTACTTCGTTATAGGTGATGCAGGCTTTCCTCTAGGTTTCCTCATCGGTATCTATTTTTTATTGGAAAGTGCTATATAGATATTCCAATTCTTCCACCTTATCATATGATAAATATTTTGATTTCATACTTAGCTCATGTAGGCAAGCATTCATCTGGGTAATATCTTGGACCATGCTGAAAATTGGGTCTTCTTGAATAGGCTCTTCCCAACTATCAATTTCTTATTCATCCTCTATAAATTTCTTCCAGGAAGATTTTAATTCATATTTTGTTAGGAGATTTGAATATTTGTCCCAGAAGCTTGGCATGCCATAATTTTTAGCTATGCTTACATGTTTTAGAATTTCTTTAACCTCTAATTTGAGCTCTTGTATGAGTTTGGAATATTTGGTCACCAGCTTGTACCTTTTGAAGAAATTTTTGGCAACTATTTTGGCTTGAGACCAGTTTTTATCCTTTGCTCTGTATCTGATTATAGCTTGTGTGCTATCTACTAGAGATTGAATTTTGTTGGATTCTGATAGCCTTGTTGCTAAGAGGTTAAATGATGTTTCTATTTCATCTTCTACTTGGCCCAATGTTTCTTTTATTTTAATAATATAGGATACTGTAGGCCTAGCCTTTGGAGTTATCATACTAGTATTTTTAAGTAGGTTTGTCCTGACCTCCCTTATTTTTTCCTTGGATAGCCTATTGGATTTAATGGCACTGTCGTATAGCTATTTTTCAGGTCCTCGACCTGTTGCTATAAAATTTTAATATGCTCTTCAGCCTTTGCTACTTTCTCCTTGAAGGGGGCCACTTCATCAAACATTTGCTTCCATTTTTTGGCTTCATTTTTCAAAGCCTTCTTTGTTGCTTTTTGCTGATGCAGGGCTTCTTCTAACTGCTTTCTTTCTTTCTTGACCCAGGAGTACTTTTCTTTGTAATAATTAGCATTTAGATAAATGGTCCCCATGTGAGTTTGGGCCTTGCCCCACTCGTCGTCCATTGACACTTGAGTGATGTCTTCCATTGTTACCTTCCCTTGATAGTCCTCCAAGGTCATATCTTTCTCTGGATTATGTACGAGTGAGGTCATCTTCATGGTGGAACAATGCATGCTGATAGGATCCAACATTTATCCTTATATGATATGGGCTATATCATTAGAAATTCTTGAGCTTAGTTACTTCAGCCATGTAGCAGTATTTAGGGTGGCTTTTTTCATAATTTTGAACTTAGTAACCATAGGGTTTCTGGTAGGAGAAGCAATCTACATAGCTTGAAATATTAATAGGTTGGTGGATTAATGGAAAGGAGTGGTGTCTAGAGGGGCCTACATACTTAATTGCTCAGTGGAAAAACCTGTGGGGGTAGAGGAGGATGTTGGTGGAGTTTTTTGAGTTGATGGTGGTGATTATGGAGGCTGATGAGAATGTGCTGGTGATGGTGGAGGCTGGTGAGATGGTGGGGGAGAAGGATTGCCTTGATTCTTAGAATAGGAAGGGGAATTATTTTTGGGAATGATGAGAGTAAGGAGTAGTGAGATCAATAAGATACATACCTAAGTACTTCTATGGAATGGTGTCGCTAGTCTCCTATGTTTTTTTTGTGTAAGCTTCTACGATCTACTTCAGCACAAAGTCATAAACATTTGTTGTTACTTTTGTTAGGGTTTGTTCCACTCTAAGGGTTTCTTTTGAGAGAGCTCCTTCTTCTATTTTGACCATTTGTTTTCTTGTCTCCTGATTCTTAGGAGTTTACTTAGAGCTTTCCCTTGTTCCTTTTTGGTACTTTGTTTCTTCCTCGTCTCCCAATTCTTTGTGTTCCTCTAATTCCTCAACAACTTCTAATTCTTCATTTTCTTTTGATTTTTTAGAGGACATTTATTCTCTTTTACTTTTATTTTTGTCTCCTTCCTTCTCCAATTCTACTTTTATTTTTCTTGATTCTGTTGTTTACCTTATATGATTGAGTTGAGCACTATCATCAGATTTTGTATCTTATCCAGAAGGGGGAATGAAATTACAATGCTTCCTCTTAGGTACTTCTATCTGTTCGTTAGTGATTTGATTCTCATTGTACCACCTTTAATTTGTTCAAGGGGGATGTCATTGATTCCCAAAGGAACATTATTCGCTAATATCTCTGACCAGTTGTCATGATGTTGGTCATACTTCTCAGAGAATTCTTTATTTATTTTCATCCTATACCTCGAGAAGGTCTATAAGTGGCATCGCATTTTCCACATTGGCATGATCCCAATCTTCTCCTCTCTTCTTGGTGTTTTCAATTGTCCTGTTACTTAGCTTATGGACTATGTTTACCTCAAGGCACTAATCTGACAAGTGCAAATATAAATCATGCTATGGGGGCAATGGTTTTCTTTTCTCAGCATGCCATTCTAATGGTTGGTATTCATCATTATTTCTACCTTGCTTATTGATTTGTCTATCAGATAAATGGAATTTCTTGAAAGGGGATTTATTGAGGGTGGCTTGCTTCTAGGTGAATTTGTCTTCAAGGTAGTACTTCTATTTTTTGGGGAGCTCTATCAATTTTAGACTCATAACCCAAGCAATTTTTTCATTATCCTCATTTTTTGACATTGTTACACCTTCTAATTGAAAGGGCATGAGTAAAGTACCTATCAAATGTGTGCTTGTGCCAAATTTGTTGTTAATGAAATCTATCTGCCTCACGTACTCTAGGGCAAATAATCACTTGGTAATAAAATAGGGCAACAAGAAAGGCTTCCCTATGAAGCCATAGATCCTGATGACTACTCCTCGTGTTAGAATAAACCAATCTCCCTATTTTGCATGGGGATGCCTTAGGGTATCTCGCATTTGCTGAGGAATTATCGATATGGCACTATACATGATTTTTAAAGCAAGGCCTAGGAAATCCATGTTAAAAAAATAATATGAACGCACATTCGAAAGGAGTGACATCCATTCACATATAGGCAAGAGATTTCTCTTTGGATCTACTTGTGTGGTAGGGATGAAATTCAATACTTTTGCCTAGAAATAAAAGAAAATCTATACCAGGTAGGAGGAGAACCTAAAGGTGTCTGAGATATATTTTTGCAGCTTGAAAATCCTTGTGTGCAGTTGCTAGACTAGGTATTCTAGCCAATCAAAGAATATTGGCACTCTTCTTGGGTCTACATGGGATGTGTTGTAGAACTTTAGGTTGGAAATACACTATGCTACTACTATCTACCACTCATAGACCTGTGCATCTATTTCCAATCCTTTAACCATTTCTAACATGGAAAAGAGCTCCTTTTTGACCAAGGGAATTGGGGATTTCAGTACTGCTACCTCAAGAATAGGGTCTCATATATCTTCTTGTAAAAATAGCCAAATTTTTAGGGTATTTATGTAATATTTTGTATTATTAGCAGGGTCGAGCTGAATGGGAGGAACTACAGTCTTCCTACCATGGGAAAATATTATCCTAATCAAATCAACATCCAATGTAAAGATGACCTCATTCCTATAATTTCTCACTATCATGTTCTTGGCGTCATAGAATTTTGCCATGGCCTTGATCAACTCGGTAAAATGGTGAACTTGAGGATAATGTACTAGTAGAGAAGAGAGTGGTAAGGAAAAATTCTTGGGATTGATGGGGAGATATCCGTGGCTATTCTAGTTGCTATATATTTCCATATTTTCCCTAGATCCTTCCATGTTAGCCTTGTATCAGTGATGTGGCTGTTAGGCTCCACGAAGATGGTTTCCTTTTTGGATGATGTTCATTTCCCCTTGGAGGAAGAGGCTAGAGGTGTGGCCATCATGGTTGATTTCTGTTTTCTATAATGAAACCTACTTGAATGTGCTTAGCACAGAGTTGTAGAGCTTGCTAGGAGAGTAGGGAGTGTGATGAGCAGAAAGGAGAGGATGCAAAAGGTGACAAGGGTGATGAAAATATTTTTGTGATGTAGTCGACTATGCATGTGCATGCCAAGGTTACATGCAATAACTACCAAGGTGATGTGGAATAATTGCAGTTGGTGGCACACATTCCTATGCTAAAATTGAACATTGTCAAGCGCTTTAGTTCATGTGCCTAATTAAGAAACCAACTTTCATGTATTACCATTGGGCTAATGATATCCTTCCTTGCTATCCTAGGCCAATAAAATGACACCACCTCTGCTATCGACCAATCAGAAGGTAAAATGATACCTTAAAAAGTGGGGCCTTTTAAAAATTTGAGAAAATTGCTTTTCCCACAAAAAGTTCCCAGTTGTTTTGAAATAGCCATCGATTGCCCAAAAGTCATGAAATCATGAAATTTTACCTAAAATGGGCCTTTGAGTGCCAAAAAGTCACACCATTGTGACAATTTACCTGAGTCGGCTACCCAAAAGTCATGAAATCATGACATTTTACCTAAAAGGGGCATTTGAGTGCCAAAAAGTCACACCATCATGACAATTTACCTGAAGATGACCATATGTTTCCCAAAAGTCATGAAATAACAATATTTTACCTGAAAGCTTAAAAGAAAGCAAAAAAATACATATAGGGATAGGTTGAACGTGGCCCTGTTCATATCTCAAATGGAATTATTTGTGTTTCTTCTCTTCTATTATTTCAAAAGGGCCTTCCTAGAATGCATCAAATTTATCATAATTTATAGGTTTAGACTTCTTCTCATTCCATCTGAGGACTAAGTCTCCCACCTTAAATTTCCTCAGGGTGGTCTTTTTATCAAACCATCCCTTTATGGTAATTGTATGCTTTTGGTAATGGTTGTAGGATTGTTCATTCTATTCTTCCAACTGTAGGAGTTGGATTAGCCTATTCTCCATTGGTTCTACCTCTTCAATACCAGTTTGATTGAACAACTTCAGAGCTGGTATTTCTATGTTTATCGTAAATACTGCTTCTTTGTCATAGACCAGAGAGTAGGAGGATGTTTTGATAGACTTTTTTATGGTAATTCTATCAACCTAAAGCACTTTATTTATAAAAGAGTGCCAAATTATCTAATTATATTTTATAGTTCATTTTAAAATCTTGAGTAGGCTTTTGTTTGTGGACTCATCTAATCCATTCCCATGGGGTTAATAGTTCAAATTTGTCTTTAGGTAGATCTCGTATTTGCATGCAAATTCAATAATCTTGGAACCTACAAAGGATAAGCCAGTATCCATGACTAATGTATCTGTAGCACCCTACAATTGGCACAGTTCAACCCTTAGTAAAAAGATAAAATTTTAATTTTAACCCTGAAACCGCTCATTAACCGCTCACCCTATTTTTTGTGCCATTTTTAGGAGTTTTTTTGACCATTGGATGATATCGTCGCCGATCAGACGAAATCATCCCAGATCGGATGAATTCATCTGGAACAGAACGTCTAGACGATTTCGTCCCAAAACCAAATTTTCATAATTAGCTTATATTTCAACAACCTCTCCAACTTGGACAGAAGCATGTTTGCGCAGTTGGAGATCTCCCAGATTGAGATGATCCCCAACATCCTAACCTCCGCCTAATCCTATATAAACTAGGATTTTCTCAGTTTATCCCCCTGACTCTTTGGATCCCCTACCTAGCTTTCCTCCTAACCCTTTCCTTGATTGGTTTTCCCTACCATTGAAGTTTTGCACTCGTAGTTTTAGGTTTTCATTATAGGTTTTCACTGTGCTTTAGTTGGAGGAAGCTCGGATCGTCGCAAGCGATTCCAGATGATTTTAGACGATCCTATCATAGATCGATGATGATCTCATACGATTGGAGGTGATCTCAACTACAGTTTAGATTGGGGGCAACCAGAGTCTTGAGTTTGCATTTCTCATTTGTCTTCTTTATTTTACTATGCATTAGTTTGATTTATTCTCATTCTGCATCTTGGAGTTCACCGCATTCAACGTAAATGCATGATAAAATTAAAATAAGTTATTAAAACAATGCATTTCCTTTAATTTTTTATCTACATTTATTAGTTAGGCATTTATACTATCATTTTTATCCTTTCGCATTAATCTCGCAGTAGCATTTTTAGTTTTTGGTGTCTGTTTCTGTGATTGCAGGTTTTTGATGAATTCTTCTAACGAATTCGTCAGATCGATGATGATCTTGTCTGATCTCAGATGATCGCCTATGATCTGAGATGATTCTATACAATTGTAGATGATCCTGTCATATTCGAGAGGATCTGAACTCCTACAAGATTCAAAATCTTCACCAGACATCCAGAATAAGGTGCATTCTTTCTCATTTAGTATATTCCTGGTATTTAGAATTTATTTATGCTTTATGTATTCATACAAATCGACATTTCATATAGAATAACTTAGATTCATTCTGGCCAACCTAGGATTATGAATGATCAAGTATAAAAAGAACACATCAAAACCATTCTCAACCTAGGTGTGGAAACTGCCACTCAAAGTTTCCTAGGGAACCCACCATATTTTGAAAATTCACCCTTATACCCCTCCCTCGAGAGGCACAACCTTCAAAGGGCCTCTCAGTTCGAGGGATTGCCCCATCCTTCTCGCATCCCCCTTTTGGGCAAGGATCCTTTAGCCTGAAGGTAAGGATGTGAAAAATTTGGGTCAGTACCTTTTGGTGAACCTGACGTGAAACTAAAACCTTTTGAAAAAAATCCAAAAAAAAAATATTTTTAAAAACATCTAGAATCATTAGACAAACAGTTAAACTTGCATATCATGTTTAGATGGTAGATTATAATAAAATATGAGCTGTCACCATAAATTTTGAAAATTAATTAATGGCCATAGAGATTACTTTTATACTTAGAGTACCTCAAAAAAATAGGGTCCAATCTTTGTGGGATGAACTTGATAGGAGATTGGATATTATTTCATCTAGATCAACCGAACTTAGGCAAATTAAGAGGTTTGTCTTAGATAGAATCCTAGATCTTGATCAGGTGACTTTGTACCATGAACTTCAAAGAGCTTGCCATAGGTGGTTAGCCTATAAAATACCACTTGTGTCTTCAGAATTGTACACCTTTGAGGAATACCTTGAGAATGCAGTTGTATTTCATAAGTTTCTATCTCGTATAGAGGATCAAGAAGTCGTTCTTACAGATAGGAAAATATGGAATAGATTTCCTAGAGCTGTGTTATATCGAGAGTATTGCCATGAAATTTATTTCTATAGGTTAGAATCCGAAACGGATCATATTACCATAGCACACTTTGTCAAATTTTTGAAAAACCATTTCCAATTTGAAGAGGAGCATCTTATGACTCCTGATGAACTTGATCCTATCAACAATATCCATAAATTATTTATACAAAAACTAAGTTATTATTTTTATTATTGTTGCTCATTTTGCAACTAGAATGCTATTTGTTATCTTTATAATAATATTATAAAACACAAAAACAATAAAAACAAAAATAAAAATGGCAAAGAACAGATCTTGCATACTACAGAAAAACCAGAGAAACAAGAAAGAAAACAGAGAAACAAGAGCCCAAGATTTGTATTCAATACTTTGGAAGAATTTACATGAATATACAGCATAACATCCATGTACCAACCCCCTCTCCTTACAATCCATGGGTTTTTATCGAGGTCCCCATCCTCTGTGCTTCCCCACTTTCCACGATCTACAATCGCCACTTGGAGCAATTTTCCCAATTTGCATTGATGAGACTCGAGTTGAGGTGCGCGACTGGCTGCCATACCTCAACGGAATCTTCTTCTCGATCTGCTGCTTACTGTTTGTTGTTGTAAATGCATCTCCAGATCTCATGCGAGAGTGGCCAACATGCCCATTGAAACCCTTCTTTGAAACTGCTGCTTCACTGCCTCTAACTTGCCGCGCACTAAGGGGCGTCTTTATGAAACTGGAAGTGCATGTCTTTCTGTTTGGTCGCGATATCGCGACATGTCGTGATATCATGACCATTTTCCTCCGGCACCTTCTCTCTCTGTTTTGGTCGTGATATCGCGACATGTCGCGATATCGCGCCGTTTTTCCCATCGGCCTCTGTTCTCCCGTTCCGATCGCGAAATCGTGACATGTCGCGATTTCGCGACCGTTTCTTCCCCGCGCCTTGGTTCCGTTGTAGTGGCCGTGATTTCGAGACCATTTCTCCCCGTGCCTTGGTTCCACTGTAGTGGCCACGATTTCGTGACCATTTCTTCCCCGCGCCTTGGTTCCGCTGTAGTGGCCGCGATTTCGTGACATGTCACGAAATCGCGACATGTCACGATTTCGCGACCATTTCTCCCCACGCCTTGGTTCCGCTGCAGTGGCCATGATTTCATGACCATTTCTCCCCGTGCCTTGGTTCCGTTGTAGTGGTCGCGATTTCGCGACATGTCATGAAATCGTGACATGTCACGATTTCGCGACCCTTGTGTCCCTCGGCCTTGCCTTCTCCGTTTGGGTCACGATTTCACGACCCTTTGGCTCGACTTTGCTTTCCTCCGACTTGGGTCACAATTTCGCGACCCTGTGTAGCACTTAGAAAAATAACAACAAAAATAACTTTGTTACTTAGAAAAAAAAATAACAACAAAAGTTTGGTTGATGCTCGATTGCTTTGCTGCCCTCGGATGCTCCTGCATCAGACACCCGGGGTGGATTGAGAAGTGATCCTCACTTCTGATCTTTGGGAGGAAGACCCAGGTGGTCAACCTCTATTTTCGACAACCAAGTTGCATCTTCTATGGGTCTGCCCTTCCACTTGATTAAATACTCAGAATACTGTTTGTTCCTTGTGCTTCTGCCTTCGCGAGTATCTAATATTTCCTCTATTTCTTCTTTGGCTGGGCTAGACGCTGGAATGTTCCACAATTCAGTGCTTGGTGCCTCTGTACTATCTCCTTCATGGTACTCTACTAAATCAGATATGTTAAAAATAGGTGAAATGTCAAGCCCACTTGGCAATTCTACTTCATATGCATTGCCTGAATCCTGTTTTTCCAGTATTTTGCATGGTCCGAATTTCTTCATTTTCAACTTGTTATAAGTTTTGGCTAGGAATATTTCTTTTCGGAGATGCACCATGACTTCATCCCCCACTTTGAACTCCTTGGACCACTTCTTTTGGTCTGCTCTTGCTTTATACTGAGTATTCATTCTTGTGATCTGTTTCCTCACTTCTTCATGCAGGCTTTTCATCTGTTTTGCAAATTCCTCTGCCTCCGCACTGCACTTTTCTCCTTTATCCAATTTCCTCAGCTCAGAAACGTTTCTTGGACTATTTCCATATATTATTTGGAATGGAGATTTGTTTGTACTCTTGTTGACAGAATTGTTGTATGCAAATTCTGCCTATGGCAAAACTAAATCCCATCCCTTGGGTTTATCTGCTATCAAGCATCTTAGCAAATTTCCCATACTTCTATTTACCACTTCTTTCTATCCATAATTTTTTGGGTGGTATGCAGAACTGAACTTCAGATCTGTCTTTAGCTTCTTCCACAATGTTCTCCAGAAATACCCAACAAATTTGGTATCTCTGTCAGAAACTATGCTTCTTGGTAGACCGTGCAGTCTTACTACTTCCTTGAAAAATAACCCTGCAATGTGAACTGCATCACTTGTTTTCTGGTAGGGAATGAAGTGTGCCATCTTGGAGAACCTGTCAACTACCACAAATACAGAGTCATTTCCCCTCTGTGTTCTTGGCAATCCAAGAATAAAATCCATGCTTATGTCCTCCCACGGCCTCTCAGGTATAGGTAACGGCTGGTATAATCCTGTATTTTGCCTTACGCCTTTTGCCGTCTGGCATATTCTGCAACTTTGCACAAACTTTTTCACATCTTGCTGAAGTTGCGGCCAGTAGTAATTTTCATTTACCAGGGCAATGGTCTTATCTCGACCAAAATGCCCAGCCAGTCCTCCGCTGTGCTTTTCCTTGATTAAGTTCTCCCGCATGGAACTCCTTGGAATGCATAATTTACTTCCTTTGAACAACATTCCATCTTGGATTAAGAAATCCAACCATTTTGTCATGTCCATAGTAACAGGTGCCAAGCAAGCCATCCAGGCTGCTGCAAAATCAGGATCTTCAGGATAAAGGCCCTTCAGCTCTTCGAATCCCACTACTTCCACTGTCATTTCAATCAGCAGATTCTGCCTTCTGCTTAAAGCATCTGCAACTCTGTTTGATTTCCCGCTCCTGTGCTTTAATACAAAGGTATAGCTTTGGAGAAACTCAACCCATTTCATGTGCCGCTGATTCAGTTTTGTCTGGCTGTTGATGTACTGCAATGCCTGATGATCAATAAATAGAACAAACTCTTTTGGCAACAAATAATGCCTCCACTTCTTTAGAGCTTGAACTATGGCATAAAATTCCTGGTCATAAACTGAATACTTTTTGTGAGCATCATTGAGCTTTTCACTGAAATAAGCTATAGGTCTGCCTTCTTGGCTCAGTACAGCCCCTATTGCACTGCCACTGGCATCACAGTCGACTTGAAATACTTTGTTAAAGTCTGGAAGTGCCAAAACAGGCTATTCTGTGACCTTTTTCTTTAATGCATCAAAGCTCCTTTCAGCCCCTAAGGTCCACTTGAATTCTTTCTTATCCCCTCTCATTGTTTCTGTGAGGGGTGCACAAATGTTGCTGAAGTTTCTTATAAACTTCCTGTAAAAGCTGGCTAGACCATGAAAGGATCTCACCTCTATTGTGCTTCTTGGAATAGGCCATTCGATGATAGCTCTTACCTTCTCTGGGTCCATTTTTAGACCTTCTTCTGAGATCACAAATCCCAGGTATACTAGCTCTCTCTTGACAAAATTACACTTTTTCAGATTTATCAATAACTGCTCCTCCCGCAGCTTTTCAAAAACCCTCCTAATGTGCATCAGGTGTTCCTCCAGGGTTCTGCTGAATATTAATATGTCATCTAAGTAAACAATGACAAATTTTCCCAAAAACTCTTTCAGTACCTCATTCATCAGCCTCATGAAGGTACTTGGTGCATTGGACAGCCCAAAGGGCATGACCAACCACTCATACAAGCCCTCTCTTGTCTTGAAAGTTGTCTTCCACTCATCTCCTTCCCTGACACGGATCTGGTGGTAACCACTCTTGAGGTCAATTTTGGTGAAGTACTTGGCTCCACTCAAACAGTCCATTATGTCATCCATCCTTGGCAGTGGAAATCTGTATTTTATTGTTATCTTATTGATGGCTCGAGAGTCTGTGCACATTCTCCACTCTCCATCCTTCTTGGGTGCTAGTACTGCAGGTACTGCACACGGGCTAAGACTCTCCCTAATCAACCCTTTCTCCAGCAACTCCTGGACCTGCCTGTTTAGTTCTTCAGTTTCTACAGGTGTCATTCTATGTGCAGCCTTATTTGGCAAGCTTGACCCTGGCACCAAATCAATATGGTGACTAATTTTTCTTACTGGGGGTAAACCCTCAGGCACATTATCAGATATGATATCTAGAAATTCCTTTAACAGCTCTTGGACTTCTGCTGGTGCATCTTTGCATTTTGTATCCCTGGCTCTAGGAACTAATGCATAACACATATGCTCATGCTTCAAATCATCTAAAAACTTTCTTTCGTCAACCAAGAAAATTCTTGCACTACCACATACCTTCTCTTCCACCTCCTTCAGGGGCTTCAACTTATGACGCATTCCATTCTTGGTCACGGAATAGGTGTTGGCTCGACCATCATGAACCGCACACCTGTCAAACTGCCACGGCCTTCCCAGTAGCAAGTGGCACGCATCCATGGGCAGAATGTCGCACAGAACCTCATCACGGTAATTTCCAATACTGAACTTCACCAGGCACTGTTCATTGACCAAAACTTTGTGGTCTTTCTGCAACCACATGATCTGATATGGATGCGGGTGTTTCTTTCTCTCCAGTTGTAGCTTTGTAACCATCCCCTCTGAAACTAGGTTATCTGTGCTACCGTTGTCAATGATAATGTTGCAAATCTTACCAGTGCACTTGCACCTTGTGCAAAATAAACTTTTCCTCTGACCTGCAGCTCCCTCTTCATTCAGTAGGACTCTCCTTGCAATCATTACCTCTCCTCTCTCAGCTTCTTCTAAATGCTCAGACCCAACATCTTCATCCATGACTGCTACTTTGGCATTTCCTTTCGGCCTACGATTATTTCTTTCTCGCTGTTGTGGGCACTCATACTGGTGATGTCCCTCTTCACCACACTGGAAGCAAGTCCCTCGAAATCTTCCTCTTCCTTGACCTCGTCCAACTCTGCCTCTTCCCCCTCGGTAGCCATTATTCTGATTACGGGGGCGGTCTGCATTTTCCCTCCTTTGTTCTTGATTGCTGCTACTTTCTCCATTTTTCTGAGATTCTTCATTTCTTCTTCCACTATTCCTTCCGTCGGTCCTTCCGCCTCGACCTCTTCCTCTTTGCTTGTTTTCAAACCTCCTATTGAGCTTCTCCTCAACCTTTAAAGCAAATTGGTAGGCATCCTCTATGGTGGTCATCCGGACTAGACTTAGTTCCTCCTGAATGTTGGCTCACAACCCATTAATGTAACGGGCTACCTTCTCCTTGTTGGCCTCTGAATGGCCTGTTCTAATCATTATTTTATGAAACTCTTCTGTGTATTCTTTCATAGACTTGCTTGATTGTCTCAACCCTTGCATTTTCTTTAGCAGGTCTAACTCATAATCACCAGGGATGAACTGCCTCTTTAGCTTTTCTGCCATCCGTTCCCACTTAGTTATTCTCTCTTTCCCTCTTTTATTTCGCTCCAGCTGCACTCCCTTCCACCAAATGCTGGCATGACCTTTCAGTTTGGTCTTTGCGAATCTGACCCTATCAGGATCCTCAACTTCCTCATACTCGAAGTACTCTTCCAGGTCGTTGATCCAGTCGATCAATTCTTCTAGATCAAGGTTCCCAAAATATGTGGAAACCTCCATTTTTGGCCTCTTCCCAATCTGGGATATGGCCTTGTAAAGTCTGGCCTGAGCAGGATCTACTGCTTCTTCTTCTTCCTTAGGTTGGTCTTCTTCTTCATCATCTTCCTCTTCACTACCTTCATCTCTTCTTGGCTCCATTCTTCTACGCATTTCTTCTTGCAGAGCTTGCATTTGCCACTGCAAAGCTCGAACATCTTCTACTGCTGCCATGCCTCTCCCACCAATAGGATTTCTCCTTGGAGGCATTATGTTCACCCGATCTCAAGCCCTCCCATAGGTCCTGGTACAACTGCCTCTCCTTCGGTGATCTGCTGCACGCTCAGGAACTACTGGCTCTGATACCACTTGGCGGAGAATGTATCTTGCATACTACAGAAAAACCAGAGAAACAAGAAAGAAAATAGAGAAACAAGAGCCCAAGATTTGTATTCAATACTTTGGAAGAATTTACATGAATATACAGCATAACAGTCGTGTGCCAACCCCCTCTCCTTACAATCCATGGGTTTTTATCGAGGTCCCCATCCTCTGTGCTTCCCCACTTTCCACGATCTACAATCGCCACTTGGAGCAATTTTCCCAATTTGCATTGATGAGACTCGAGTTGAGGTGCGCGACTGGCTGCCATACCTCAACGGAATCTTCTTCTCGATCTACTGCTTACTGTTTGTTGCTGTAAATGCATCTCCAGATCTCATGCGAGAGTGGCCAACATGCCCGTTGAAACCCTTCTTTGAAACTACTGCTTCACTGCCTCTAACTTGTCGCGCACTAAGGGGCATCTTTATGAAACTGGAAGTGCGTGTCTTTCTGTTTGGTCGCGATATCGCGACCATTTTCCTTCGGCACCTTCTCTCTCTATTTTTGCCATGATATCGTGACATGTCATGATATCACGCCATTTTTCCCATCGGCCTCTGTTCTCCCATTTCGGTCATGAAATCATGACATGTCACGATTTCGCAACCGTTTCTTCCCCACGCCTTGGTTCCACTGTAGTGGCCGCGATTTCATGACATGTCGTGAAATCGTGACATGTCATGATTTCACGACCATTTCTCCCTGTGCCTTGGTTTCGCTATAGTGGCCACGATTTCGTGACCATTTCTTCCCCGCGCCTTGGTTCCACTACAGTGGCCGCGATTTCGTGACATGTCACGAAATCGTGACATGTCGCGATTTTGTGACCATTTCTCCCCATGCCTTGGTTTCGCTGCAGTGGCCACGATTTCGTGACCATTTCTCCCCGTGCCTTGGTTCCACTGTAGTGGCTGTGATTTCGTGACATGTCACGATTTCGTGACCCTTGTGTCCCTCGGCCTTGCCTTCTCCGTTTGGGTCACGATTTTGTGACATGTCACGAAATCGTGACATGTCGCGATTTTGCGACCCTTTGGCTCGACTTTGCTTTCCTCCGACTTGGGTCGCGATTTCGCGACCCTGTGTAGCACTTAGAAAAATAACAGCAAAAATAACTTTGTTACTTAGAAAAAAAATAACAACAAAAGTTTGGTTGATGCTCGATTGCTTTGCTGCCCTCGGATGCTCTTGCATCAAAAAACAAAACAAAAATCAAAACATTTCCTTTTTATAGTAGGTATATAATTAAAATATATACCTCTCAAACCTATCGTATATATATATATATATATATATATATATATATTTGCTGAAATCTAAGTTTAAGCATAATGCCTAGACTTAGGAATGGAAAACAAACTGAAGAAGAAGAAGATTGGCTAGGAAAACCATTAAAAAACCTAGATATCCTTCCTGAAGACCAAGTACAGAAGAAGAAATCCTAGACCAGTAAGAAGAAGAGCTTGCTGTAAGAAATGAACAAGAATAAAATGTTAGAGAGGAAGGATCCTCATCCCCTAAAATGTCTCCGGGAGGAGCTGTTACTTTTGAAAACATGGAACAATTCTAGAAGTTCATTAATACTAATATTGGTGTTCTTAATAGAGCATTCCATATGGACAATGATCAAATTAGTGACACTCAAGCAACTCTACAAGACGTATTTCCCACATGCACTAATCCCTTATCCTTTATAGATCAAGAGAGTGATCAATCTGGACCATCCAATTTGGATATGGCAGCTATAATCCAGAACATGCAAAAACAACAGGTTACCCAACCATCTAAAGTGCCTGTTAGCAAGCCAAGGGTCATTCCTACACAAAATAAACCATCATTTACTACTCTATTTTGCCAAGCTATTGAGCAATATACCTCAAATCAGCAAAAACCCAAAATAAAACCAAACACCAATTACCAAAAATCTGGGATACAACATAATACTACTACAAATCCTCTTCATAATACTCTTCCTACCAATGCTTTGCATTATAGCAATATAGCATCTAATCCTTATGTCACACCGTCATACACTCATAAATCCCATGCTTATGTCCCATCGAACCAATATGGTGGACAAACTAGTAATCTTGAAACTATGGTGAAATAGTTAGTTTCTCGCATGGACCAGATAGATCCCTACCATCCCTCGTACAATTATCGAGAGATGTGTAGTCAGCCATTAGATCCTATAGTTGTAGCACATCCATATCCTAAACATTTTCCTATGCCTGTATTGCCCATATATAAGGGAACCGAATATCCCATAGAGCATCTTCGTATGTTTAGGATAGCATGTCATGATATATCACATGATGACTTGTTATTACTAAAAATGTTCCCAAAAAGTTTAGGAGGAATGGCATTAGAGTGGTATTATCAATTACCCACTAATTCTTTGAGGAATTTTGAAGAAACAACCGAGTATTTTGTTCATCAATTTAGTGCCTACATCGAAAGGCATGTGACCATTAAAGACTTGTACAACTTAAAAAAAGACAAAGATGAATGTTTTTTCGATTTCCTAGCTAGGTGGAGACAGTTGATATGAAAATTGCACTTTGTATTACCTTATAGGGATATTTTGGACATCTTTATTAATAATTTACAAGATCAACTATCCTACGAGTTATCAACTGCCACCTTGACCACCTTTGATCAGGCTATAGACTTAACCAGATGAGTGGAATATGCTCTCATTAGAAGAGGTCATCTTAAAAAGAAAGACGATGAGAAAACATCCAGAAATCAATATAAAAATAAACAAGTTGTGGGTGATGAAGTCATTGATAATAGAAATATTGCTATTGTTAATGCTATGAAAACAATGGAGAAGTTTATATTGAAACCTCCTAATAAACCTCCTAGAGAATTTACTAGGTTAAATCAACCTTTATCAACCATTCTACCATAGTTATTAGAATGAGGTTTGATTCAATTACCAACTATTCGGGAACCTGATCCAACTATACCTGGATACAGAGCCGATTTACATTGTGACTTCCATTGAGGACCTAGACACACTACCAACTCTTGTAAAAGATTAAAACATAAAATACAGGACCTGATCAATAACAATGAGATGAAGGTGCAAACCTTTCAACCTAAGAAAAATCCTCCTAATAATGCTCAAAATAACATCCCCCAAAACCAGAATCAGAATGCCAATTAGTCATTGGACATATTTCAACATCCTTTACCAAAATATTGCAAGGAAGTGGCCAATCAAATTGAACATCATAATGTTCCCCCTCCTACCCGATATGTAGGAACTATTAGTGGGCATTTACCTACTCATGAGCTAGAAATATTTGACACAACCTTATCCGTGGTTACAACTATGCCTCTATACAATATCCAGATACCTAATCTCAGTGATACAGAATATGAGACTGAGAGTGATATGGAAATCACATCAAATCAATCAAATAGCTCTAACGATGAATCAGATCCTATTCTCCCTATCACAAGTTCTATGGTTCTAGAAGAACCATTTCCATGAAGAGTCACTACTAGACCATCATCTTGCCAATTACTTTCTAATGAGCAAGCCATAAATGCTAGACCAATACCCATTCATAATCCACAGAATAATATTGTGGGTACCATTGGAGCTGTTACTAGACAACAGGCTCAGAACTCTCAACAAGATCAAATGCAGAACGATGGATCAACTCCATTTCTTTTGAAATTTCCTAATAAAGGGAATCAGACACCTAATGTTCAACCTAAAACTCCTTATAATATTAATGAGAAACTATCAAATATTCCATCTAGAATTTCTCTTTTGGACCTTTTAAGATCTTCCCCTACACATAGAGATGAATTAATGCTTACATTAAGCCAGATGATGGTACCACAAGACATTCAACCTAAATCCATGGCCAATACTATAATAACTCATGAAGTTGATTGTATTGACTTTCGTTATAGAGACATACCTCAACATAGTTTACATAAGGATAACCCCTTATATATTACTACCTTAATTGGAGATGTAGCAGTTAAACGAGTCTTGATTGATAATGGTTCATCTTTAAACATCTGCACTTTTGACTTCTACAAAATATTTGGGTTTAGAAGTGATGAAATGAAAAGAACTGGTATGATCATAAAAGCCTTCAATGAAAAAACATAAGAAACATGTGGAGTTATTACCATTCCATTGCAGGTTGGTCCAAGAACCTTGGATAAAACCATGTTTATTGTACATTTCCCTGCTTCATACAATATACTCTTGGGTCACTCTTGGATCAATGCAATGCGAGTTGTTCCCTCAACTTTACATAAATGTGTTAAATTTGAATTTAAGAATCAGTTGGTTACCATTCATGGTGATCCTAGACCCTTTGATATGTGTGCTTTGGCAGAACCTATTGGAGTTCAATTTTGTCCTGCTCTGTCATCCACACATCCTAATTCTCATTACCCATATAAACATGTGAAACACACACCCATAATGCCATCTACTCCTTCTACATCAGTTCCACCTCTACATAAAACTCAAACATCCTTTAAACAAACTATATTAGGACCTCAGAAAAATCATAATCCCACAACCAAGGCTTCTTGGTTTACTCCTATCACTTTTATACCTATAAAAAACCCATCTATTGACACCTCTACACCATATACATCCACCAAAGGCATAGTTTCTACATTAGAAGATGTAGGAAATTTTCCTTCTACCTCTTATGCTCTTACTGACGAGCTCTTACCCGATTTATCTAAAATTCTTATATCAGAGAAAAAAAATTCTTTTATGCAAGATTCCCTTATTTTAAATAATTTACCACAATATCCTCATACCTTGGGCCTCCCACAACCTATGGGAAGTACTTACCAAGTCGGGAGTTGTGCTTTTATTTATAAGGGATATGACTGGGGTAGAATACCTAGAAACATCAAGACTCATTATGATGGATATGCTCGATGTTATTTTACTAATGAATATGTTAAAGCCAAATCTATAATGCTTAAATTGGGATATAAAGGGAAAGGTTTAGGGCCTTTCCAAAATGGCATGAAAGAACCCTTTGAGGTAGATCCATGGCCTGCCCGATGTGGTGTGGGCCTATTTCCTAGTAAAGGTCAGCCCTTCCCATTTGATGATGATGACCATATCATATGTTACCAAGATTATTTGGATGAATGTGATACTTTGTGTTTAATGTATAAGTAATTCACATGTAATGCTATCTATAGCTTACCCTGAGATGATCACCGAATCCGACGATGAGTTGGAGGGAGATATCTTCCATGATGTCTCCATTGAGGAATTATTACATCATGAATTTTATTTTGATGGCTCTATACCTACTATATCCCAGCTTGAGGCCACCACTCCTCAAGATGAATTATCCAAACTAACCTTGGAAGAATTACAAGAATTGGGCGTTTCACCTACCCCACCTAATTTTGAGAAAAATTTACACATGGAAGTAGAAAATGTCATAAAAATTAACATTGGAAATGAGGATAATCTCACATAATCAACATTGGATCAGAATTGAGTCAAGAAAAATAGGATAAATATATTGCATTTCTTAAAGAATATGAAGATGTCTTTGCTTGGACATATGAAGATATGCCAGGATTAGACCCTTCTATAGTTATGCATCACCTAGTAGTCCATCCGGATGCTAAACCTGTTAAACAAAAACTTAGAAAAATGCATCCTAAAGTGGCCTTACTAGTCAAATGGGAGCTATAAAAACTCTTGAATGTTATTTTTATACAAGCCATTGATTATGCCGAATGGATCTCAAATGTAGTTCCAGTACCTAAGAAAGAAGCTACCAAAGTTAGGGTTTGCACATACTTTAGAGATATTAATGTTGCATGCCCTAAATATGATCTTTCCCTTCCTAATATGGATCAGATCATTTATTTTACTGTTGGGAGTGGAATGATATCCTTAATGGATGGATTTTCTAGTTATAATCAGATCAGGATAGCTCCTAAATATCAAGCCAAAACAACCTTTATTACCCCTTGGGGAACCTTTTGTTGGAAAGTGATGCCATTCGGTTTGAAGAATGCAGGTGCAACCTATCAACGAGCCATGACTTATATCTTTCATGATATGATGCATGATATACTACATGATTATGTAGATGACATTATAGCTCATTCTATTGATGAAGATGACCATTTAGATGATTTGAGAAAAGTATTTAATCGGTTAAGGGAATATCTTATCCGATTGAATCCGGATAAATGTATATTCAAATTTAAGTTCGGTAAATTATTGGGGGTTCTAGTTTCTTTACGTGGCATTGAAATTGACCCTCTCAAGATTGTAGCTATCACTGATATACCTGCACCCACAAACATATCTGAATTACAGAGTTTACAAGGTAAAATTCAAGCTATATGTCACTTCACCGATAAGCTAGCGGATTAAACCGGACCCTTTCTTAAGCTTATAAAGAAGGATGTCTCTTTACATTGGGACAACAAATGTCAGGAAGCATTTGAACTCCTCAAACAATATCTTCTTAACCCACCTGTGCTTTTGCCACCTAGACCTGATCGCCCATTTATCTTGTATATTTTTGCTTCTGATTTTGCCTTAGGAGCTATGTTAGCTCAACTTGATGATGAAAAAAGAGAATGTGCTAATTATTATATCAGTCAAACCTTAATTAGTTATGAAACCCGCTACACAACATTAGAGAAGTTATGTCTAGAAGTCGTATTTTCTACACAAAAATTATGCCATTATATGCTCAGTCATAAAACCTATGTTATTGCTAAATCCGATCCTTTGGGGTATCTCATGCGTCGAACTTATTTATTTGGTCACACAGCAAAGTGGGTTCTTGTGCTAAGCAAGTTTGAACTCATATTTATAGGACAAAATTATGTTAAGGGTCAAATCATAGCAGATCAATTAGTTGTTGCACCCTTAGAGTCTACCCATCCCCTCATCATTGAGTTTCCTGGTGAATGCCTTAAACTAGATGCAAACCATCCAGAGCAGTGGTCCTTATAATTTGACAGAGCCCGATGCACGAGTGGGGCTGGTGCAGGTATTATTTTAATATCTCCATAGAAACATCTTATCCCTCTATCCTTTAAATTAACATTTGCTTGTACTAATAATACTGCTAAGTATGAAGCTCTAATCCTTGGCTTACGAGCTGCCTTGGCATTAAAAATTAAAAATCTATTAGTTTTTGGTGATTCTCAACTTGTTATAAATCAAATTAATGATTTTTATCAAACCAAAGATGATAAATTGCGTCCATATAAAGCATATGTATTACAATTAATATCTTTATTTGATCAAGTTACCTTGGAATCTATTCCTTGAACTAGTAATCGTGCGACTGATGCTATGGCTACAGCTGCATCTATTTTACCCTTGGAGTTAGATGAAGAATATGCTACCATCATTATTCATCGACTCCAAGAACCCGCTTCAAATAAATCATGCTTAGAACCTTTGGATGTGTTTCTAATCAATGAAACTACTCCTAAACATTGGTACATCGATATATCCAATTTTCTTCAAAATGGGACCTTCCCTGAAGGTTTTAATAGAAACCAGTGTCGGTGATTACATAGATGAGAAATTCACTTCGTAATAATTGGTAATATGTTATATAGGAGATCTTTTGAAGGTATCCTACTGAGATGTTTGAATCTAGAAGAATCTAGATCAACTTTGAGTGAAGCCCACGATGGATCTTGTGGGGGACATTTTAGTGGTAGTGCCATTGCTAAGAAGCTCCTTAGGATAGGATATTTTTGGCCTACCATGGAAAATGATGCACATGATTATGTGTGCCATTGCGACAAGTGCCAAAAACATGCTGACCTTGTCCATGTGCCTGCACAAGAGCTGCAGGCTATTTCATCTCCTTGGCCTTTTTCAAAATGGGTCTTAGAAATTACTAGAAAAATTAATCTAGTGTCATGTGATGGACACAAATTCATCATAACCGCCATCGAGTATTTCACAAAGTGGGTTGAAGGTATGCCCTTAGCTTCTTGCACTGGAACCCAAGTTTCCAAATTTATTTTTAATCAAATTATTTGTAGGTTCGGAATTCCTGCAAATCTCATCTCAGATAATGGAACTTGTTTCAAAAATAAAGATTTCAAGAAATTATGTCAAAAATATAAAATTCAACATCGTTGGTCCACTCCCTATTATCCTCAGTGTAATGGCCAAGCAGAAGCATCTAATAAAACATTAATTAAAATCCTCAAAATATTGGTCAATAAATCTGGCCGAGATTGGCACATTCAATTATATCATATTTTATGGGCTTATCGTACTAGCGTTCGTACTCCCACGGGCACTTCACCTTTTGTTTTGGTTTATGGCGCTGAAGCAATTTTTCCCTTTGAATTAGAAGTTCCTTATTTGGCTCTGCTACTTCAAGATACTATAGTAGGAGATGAATATCGTGTTGGCATATTTAGTTAGTTGGAACTCCTAGATGAGAAGTGCATCAATACTTTAGAGCATCTTCGAGCCTACCAGAACAATCTTAAATGAGCATACCTCAAGAAAGTTCATCATCGATCCTTTGAGATCGACGACCTTGTCTTAAAAGAAAATCAAAAAAATACTAATGCAACTAAAGACCTTAAAGGTAAATTTGAACCTAACTAGCTTGGACCATATATTATCACTGCCAAATTCGGATTGGGAGCATACAGATTAGCTACCTTAGATGGTAAATATCTTAAAGAACCTATGAACATTATGCATCTTAAACGCTATTATGCATAAATATGGTCATTTCATCATTGTATATATTGTTATTTTACATATTGATTCATTTTAGTCATCCATATAAAAATTTCAAAAACAATAATATTATTTATTCTTTCAATTCATAAATTAAAATAAAAAAAAAAATCAAAATCATCAAAATATTCAAAAACATTTTTTTATTGCACCCGTCAATTCTGGAAGTATTGCAGTCATATTTTCAATTATTTTAGATAAATTAGCATTTATTTGGAATCCCTCACTTTCACACTCACATGAATAAATATCTTGATTTTATTTGGTATGATTATTAATCTCTCTTATATCAAAGTCCATAGTTGAATTAAATAAAGTTTTGAGCATAGAGAATTGATCTTGTTATTTACTTGAACCAAGTATATCTCTTCACATTAAAATTATTTCATTGCAAATTCAATATGATGCTACATAGTAGAAGTGGTTTCTTGAGCGAAAAGTTTCCCCTGCTATCCTATCATGCACATGGTCTAGAATCTTTGAGAATTGACAAAAGGAAAAGCTCACCCCTATCCAGAATAAAATTCCCTTGCTCTACAACCAATCCGAGCAAGTACCCCTAGTATAGGAAGAAAAGTCAAAGAAAATGAGAAAAAGAAAAATATATCATTTTGTACCATCGCAGCAATATTTCAGCATTATCTCAAGTTCCAAGCAAAAATACAAAAAAAGAAAAAGAGAAAAAGAAAAAGCAAAAGCAAAAGCAATAAAATCCCTTTCCCTACCCTTTGAAAAGAAAAGAAGGATGAATGAGCTTGAATCCCTGGAATTCTCAATTATTCAAAAACCGTGAGGTAAGCCCCATAATAGGTGGTTTGTGCCCAACCCGCTTGGCCTTGGGTAACTCCTAGCGTGGTGATATGTTTGTCACATTAGCGACCTTCTTTTGTACAGACCTATGTCTGCTTATGGATCAGCTAGCTCTTGATGACCCGACTTACATAGTAGTCTAGTACGGTTACATGCATATAAATCATGGTCAATGAACACTCATTTGGTTAATTCAAATTACTTGTATCAAATTATCTTGCCCAAAATTGGTAAATGAACAATACAATTGCACACACATTTGTATTTGAGAGATTTTGTATCATTATGATAAATCAAGATCGGAAAATGAACTCACATATGCACATGAGGGTTCCTTATAAATCTACATTTTGTCTTTGAGATAATTTAAAATATTTTTTCAACTCTTTTTGGAATAATTTCATCTTCTTATTTAAAAGAACATCTGTTTCATATAAAAACAATTACATACATTGTTTTCAAAAATCCAAAATTTCTTTCAACAACATATTCAAAAATCTAGCAATAAAGTCATGTTTATATATTTTTTTCTATTTATCTCAAAACCAAAAATCAATTATGCAATAAAATTATTTTTTGGATTTTGCGATGATGGTATAAGTCTATACCTATAATTCTATGCCTAGCGCAAACCATTGTTCTAATTTTATTTCCCATTCATTATTATTTATAAAAACATATGGCTTATATCATTATGTCACACAATTGTGCTTTAAAAAGAATGGACACCTTTTCTATTTCATTTCATTATGTCAACATTCAGCTTTGCAACGATGGTATAATTTCTAAGGAATTGTTCAAAATATTATCACACTTAGGAATTTTATGCCTAGCAAAAATCATATTTTTTATGCATAATATTTTCATGGAAATCTGAAAGAAAATCATCACCATCATCAATTTTTATCATCACAACACAAATTCTTAAGACAGTCTCTTAAGCACTCTTTTAATTTTAGCAATATTTCTATACTGGGATTAGCTTGATGACCTAGCGAGCGGTGACTCCATGAAATGGTCTGTAACATCAACAATGTCCTTTGAAATTATTGTTAGAAGCCCCTTTATTTTTCATCAAAATCATACCACAACAACCAATTTGTTTACATCATATTATTTCATTTAAATTTTACAGCATGACATAAAATTATACTATTTCCAAACGACATAATTACATGAATAATCAATCAAAAAATCAAAATTTAAAGCATCATAAAACATATGGATAAGTCATATCACAAAAATATCTATATATATATATATATATATATATATATATATATCAAAAATGTATGTACATCATATCAAAAAACTGGATTGGTATGCCATTATCTATACCCTGGCATACTCAATCCTCTCAAAAATATACAGTCTATAGTCTATAGTAGCTAGTCTCGAGAAGCCCTTCAGCTCTCAGCCTCATCTCCTCTCCCACCCTAGAATGGAGGAGGTGGTCCCATAGAAGTCTGTGTTGTGTCGTGGGTCCTCGACATCGATCGTAAGGATGACCTCGATGACCCCATCATGATTGGCTCTACAATGGGAGCTAGCAGTGGTATCCTCTGGTTCTCTAGAACCATGTAATAGTACAATACCTGGTAAAACACGGTCTGAGCGATAGACCATGCTAGATCTTGAGTGCTCACCCCTTCGCTCCTAGCCCTGAGTCATGTAGCCTCATCTTGTAGTTTTTGCACCTGAGCCCGAAGGTGGGCAACCTCAGCCCAAAGAGCCACCATCTCACTGCTCTCCCCCACATCGATACCCTTGCCCTTATCAAGTGATGGTGGTATATCCATCTACTAAGAAGGGAGCCCCTCCTCCCTCCTCTCTGGCTGTTGTGGTCTCTTCGGAGCTTGTGGCACTCTTTGACGTCTCTCCTAAGGAGACCGTCACTGCTCCCTCCCCCCGTGACCCCTTGTTGCATCAATAGTAGCCTAGTGCTGCCTCCCTATCCATCGCACCATGGCATGCATCGGACCCTATGCCATCATCATCTGAGGAGGGCAAATGCTTGTGTACCAGGCATCATATCTGTCTGTCACCCTAGTGTCGTCCCCATCCATCGAATAAATGGGGGCATCGTCAGCATCTTGACTCTAGAATCACTGCATATCTAGAGACCCGCTCAGTGTAGTGCTATCTTAGATAGTCTAGGAGTACTCGTAATCCCTGAGAGAAGGGATACCCTACTGTAGACCGAACTATCACAAAACTTGATCATAGCGATGGAGCTCTACCTCTCCCCACTCCATCCTCAACCAAAAGACTCACCTAATGCGAGCAAACTCCTATCCATCCTCTCCCCACACTGGGTGCTCTCTCCATGGCCTCTAGGTGATCTGGTCAGGGATGAGGTCATCTAGCAACATTTAGGACATTGGTAGATCTATCCACCGCTGTGACCCTCTTTGGAGCCACCAATAGAAAACCCAAGGTCTCTCTCGGTCAACCCCTATCAGTGGAAGCCCTACCGGCCTCTGCACCGCAATGTGCTCCCAGCACCAAACCTGTAGTAGCGATGTCAAAACCAAACATCGAACTCCCTTGTATACGACCTCGTACAAGATCCTATTTAAGTGGTATGACACAAATCTACCCCAAGAGAATCTGTAGCCATGGTCTCTCATATCGTAGACCACATCTAAGAGCAGCCATGGTAACCTGCATTCGCTCTGGTGGCATAGCAGTAAGCCAACCACCACCCCTGCCAAAACTTGAGTCAATCGAGATGCCCCAGGCATCTCTCGTAATGTCTCGATGTTCACTTTGCCTTTCTCCAGAGTGAAGCTAGGGTCTCCACACAGTCGCATCATGGCATGGCCCTGATTGGCCATAGGATTCATTAGCCGTCCATGTATGGGGATCCTCAAAATCCTCCATACATCCTCTAGAGTGGGAGCCATCTCCCCTATCGGTATCCAGAAGCAGGATGACCCCAGATACCACCTCTTTGCTAGGGTTGTTAGTAGCCCCATGTCTGTAGGTATTTGTGGCATCTATGCCACATGTTGTAGCCCAACCTCTGATAGTCGGTCTTGCTCTGCCTGATCGAGCATGGATACATTGTCTCTTAGCCCCCCGTATTTTGACTCCTGACTTTTTAGTAATCCCCTCTACAAGATAAATAATAAAACAACAAAAATCAATAATATATAATCATTAAAATCAATTTCATCTTATAAAAAAATGATGATATCATCCATTATTGGATGATATTGTACTAAATTGGTTCAAATTGTCCTTTGTAGGATGAAATAATATTTGATTTCGCAACTTGGGGATCACCCCTTGTTGGACGGGATCGCCCCTATTTCATTGATTTCGCTCCTAGATGAAATCGGCTATCTAGGGACGATTTCGACGAAATTGGGACGATTTCGTCCTGACGTCGTTGACGGCATAAAAATGGCCATGATGCCCCAAAAATAGTCAAAATTTAAATTAAAAACCACAAAAATCAAATTAAAAACATAATTCATCAAGTTTAGATCCTTACCCACAACCCGCGTCCGACCTCTGTCGATCTGTGCGCTTTTTCTACCATTTTGCCTACAGAGCTTTAAAAACAGTGAAAGTGAACAGTAATAATGAATTAGGGTTTTACCCTATTTTTTTAAATTTTATTTTAAAAATAACTTTTTCTTAAATTTTGCTTTTTTGTGCTTTTACCTCAAACGTTCGATTTGGGTAAAAACACGGAGGGGGCACCATAGCAACCAGTCGTACGATTCGACCTAGAATCGTCGTCTAGAAAATTAAGTAAATTTTTGCTTTCTCATAAAGCATCAAGAACTCGTCTTTAACGCATTTTTAGAAAATTCGCTAAAGAGGGGGAAAAATATAGCAACCTAAAATTGGTGCAGTTCAACCCTTAGTAAAAAGATAAAATTTAAATTTTAACCTCGAAACCACCCGTTAACTGCTCACCCCATTTTTTGTGCCATTTTTAGGATTTGTTTTGACCGTTGGACGATATCGTCGCCGATCAGAAGAAATCATCCTAGATCGAATGAATTCATCTGGAATAGAACGTCTAGAAAATTTCATCCCAAAACCAAATTTTCATAATTAGCTTCTATTTCAACAGTCTCTCGAACTTAGGCATAAATGTATCTGCACAGTTGGAGATTCTTCCATTGGAGATCTCCCAGATTGGGATGATCCCCAACCTCCTAACCTCCCCCTAATCCTATATAAACTTGGATTTTCTTAGTTTATCCCCCTAACTCTTTGGATCCCCTGCCTGGATTTCCTCCTAACCCTTTCCTTGATTGGTTTTCCCTACCATTGAATTTTTGCACTCGTAGTTTTAGGTTTTCATTGTAGGTTTTTTACTGTGCTTCAGTTGGAGGAAGCTCGGATCGTCACAAGCAATTCCAGGCGATTTCAGACGATCCTATCATAGATCGATGATGATCTCGTACGATTGGAGGCGATCTCGACTATAGTTTAGATTGGGGGCAACTAGAGTCCTGAGTTTGCATTTCTCATTTGTCTTCTTTATTTTACTATGCATTAGTTTGATTTATTGTCATTCTGCATCTTGGAGTTCACTGCATTCAGTGTAAATGCATGATAAAGTTAAAATAAGTTATTAAAACAATGCATTTCCTTTAATTTGCTATCTACATTTATTAGTTAGGCATTTATACTATCATTTCTATCATTTTGCATTAATATCGCAGTAGCATTTTTGGTTTTTGGTGTCTATTTCTGTGATTACAGGTTTCTGACGAATTCATCAGATTGACGATGATCTTGTATGATCTTAGATGATCACCTATTATCTGAGATGATTTTATACAATTGTAGACAATCCTGTCATATTCGGGAGGATCTGGACTCCTACAAGCTTCAAAATATTCATCAAACATCTAGAATCAAGTGCATTCTTTCTCATTTAGTATATTCCTGGTATTTAGAATTCATTTATGCTTTTTGTATTCATACAAATCAGAATTTCATATAGAATAACTTAGATTCATTATGGCCAACCTATTATTATGAATTATCAAGTATAAAATGAACACATCAAATCCATTCTCAACCTAGGTGTGGAAACTGCCACTCAAAGTTCCCTGTTGAACCCACCATCCGTCGAAAATTCACCCTTATACCCCTCCCCCTAGAGGCATAAACTTCAAAGGGCCTCTCAGTCCGAGGTATTGTCCCATCCTTCTCGCATCCCCCTTTTGGGTGTGGATCCTATAGCCTGAAGGTAAGGATGCAAAAAAATTGGTTCAGTACAGTATTTGGGATGTCGAATCTTGTAATTAAGCTTTCCATGAATTCAATAATGACCTCCTGGATTGCTTCTGCTCACTTTGTGAAGTAGTCGGTGGCCGTCAAAATGTATTTACGTCCTACAAAAGAGTTGGGATCTATTATTCCCATAAAGTCCAACCTCCATTGCTGAAAAGGTTCTTCGACTTGAATGGACTGCAGGGGCATTGAGGCCTTCCTATTTAATACTATGTATCTATGGCATTCTTCACATTTCCTTTTTATTCTAAAGGTGTCTATGAAAATAGTTGGCTAGAAGCATCTGGTTCTAATGATATTTAAGGTAGTGTTCCTTCCTAAATAGTGTCCTCCAGATGAGCCATCATGGAATTCTTGTAGGATCTTATGCTTCTAATTTTCATTTACACATTGAAGCAACACTCTATAAAAATTCTTCCTATATAGTCCCTCACGAATCATGGTGTATTTTAGGGCCTGGAAATTCTTTGTAAAGCATTCATATTGGTTAGGCATTTCCTATTTTGGAAGTACCTAATCAACTCATTTGCCCAGTCAAGTTGTTTTGTAGGTTGATATTCATCTACTGCTACTTCTTGAGTATGGCAAGCTATATAACCTATTGTAGCTTGCTTGACGAGCTCTTGGTATAGTGCTCTACCTCTTAATATCTTGGTTGGGTGTATCTCTATATTGTATTCTTATATTTTAGTCACCCAACCAGCTCTTGTATCACCAAGCTCCCCTTGTATGATGAAGTTTCGTACATCTAGGTGGATTGTATAGACGATAATCCTGCTCTATGATAAGAAATGCCTAAATTTTTTAAATATTTCATTATTGCATAGATATGCTTCTCAATGAAGTTATATTTTTCTTCATGTTCCTGCATAGTCTAACTTAGAAAAGCTATGGGCCTTTCTTCATTATCAGTTCCTTTCTATGTGAGCACTACAACATAGCTCCCTTGTTCACCTATAGCATATAATATGAAATATCTAGAGTAGTATGGGTTCACTAGGATGGGAGCCTGAGATATTTGTTATTTTATCTACTAGAAGGCTTACTTTCTTGCATATATCCATTTTAAAACATCCTTTTTCAATAGTTCTATCATAGGCTTGATGATTTACATAAAATCAGCTATGAATTTGCGTACGAAGTTGATCTGACCAAAAAATGACTACAAATCCTTCTTATTAGGGGGAAGGGGGAGGTCTAACAATGCCTTCACCCTATTGGGGTCTATGGCTAGACCAAATTTAGAGACAACATGGCCAAGCAAAAGTCCTTCGATAGCGAAGATAGATTTTTTGGGATTTATGGATATGTCAAATTCCCTACACTTATCGAACACACTCCTGATATGTGCTATATGATCTCCTTTATGGTGAGAGAACACCGTCATGTCATCTAGGTATATCACTATTATTTTATTGATGAGTTCTCCAAAATCCACATCCATAGCCCTTTGAAAAGTTGCTCCGATGTTAGATAACCCAAAGGGCATTCTCTAGTAAGAAAACATTCCCCACTTGGTTATGAACATGGTATTAAATTGGTATTCGTATTTGACCCACACTTGGTTGTATCCAGAGAAACCATCTAGGAGCGATAACCTTTCTACTTATGCTACTGTATGTAGGATTTGGTCTATCTACGAGAGAGGGTAATGGTCCTTGAGTGAAGCTTTGTTCAAATTGTGAAAGTCGACGCATAATATAATATCCCCATTCTTCTTCTTGATTGGGACTAGGTTAGCAACCCATGTTGAATGCTTGATTGGGTAAATTATTTTAGCTTCGAGTAGCTTTAGTAGCTCTTGCTTCATCAAGGCTTCGATTTTGGGATTTACTGGTCATTGCTTTTACCGAAATGGCTTTGCACCTTCCTTGAGCTCAATCATATGCTGGATTATCTCATTGGAGTAGGCTTTTAGGTCTCCATAGGTCTAGGCAATGATGTCGAGAAATTCCTTATATAATTTCTTGATTTCTTCCATTTCTACTTATGTAGTGTTCACTCCTAATTTGATGGCTTTTTCAGGCTCCATTTGAGTTTCCTTGTATCTATGTTTATCAACTTTCATTTTGTGACCATTCAACCTATCATTATTATCAAAGAGGCTCTCTAGGGTAACCAACCCTTTTGGGATATGGTTGTTTTTCAATTGGATGATGTTTGCATCTTCTTCATCCTCAGCCATCCTGTTATTCAAGCAATTTATCTCATGGATGAGGAAATCCACTATTTGCTAATTGTTCTCAAAAACATACTAAAAGGTATCTCTATCTACTACAAAAGGTCTGTAGATCAATCTGACTATTTTTTACTTTTGGATGACATTGCTTATAGGGCATAAGTTAGCCCCTACTAAATCCAAAAAAATTACATGTGTATTTTTCTCTCTGGGAATTACCTTTATGTTCAAATATTTAAAGGATTCTAGTATATTCCAAAATTTATTTCAGTAAGCCTTAAGATAGTGCTATTTTTTTGCATATTTTTCAGTAACCTGATTCACTATCAACTCAGAGTCATTGAAGATCTATAGTTGATTGATGCCTATCATTTTCAGCCATTTTGAGGCCCAGACAGAGTGCTTCATACTTTGCTGCATTGTTAGTGCAACTCTAGGTTAATCGGTAAGAAAAAATATTTTCCTCACCTATTGGAGAGATTAGGACAATACCAGCTCCAGCTCCATTTTTACATCTAGCCCCATCGAAGAAAAGCTTCCATAGCTGATCAGTGGGTTGGTTCACCGAAGGGGAGAAATTGGATTACTTTTTTTAGGTTTTAGAATTGTGTAACTCCCAATGTCATTCTCGATCATGGCATTGAAATATTGGAGGGAGAACTGGTCTTCTTCTTATAATACATTTAGAGCTTCTTCCATCAATTTTAGGTCTTCTAGTTCCTCTGTCATCATGTTCATAGTGGTGGACTATTTGTTTTCATCTTCAAGTCTTCCAATATGGAAAGTTGATGGTTTCTCATTGAATATTTTCACCCTTTTTCCTTTTGAATGAGATTTCCATATGTGATAAATATAATGATAAATATCCTCCTATTTTAGTTGTGAAATCTCTGGAGAGACACATACCAATATAGGGCTCCAAGTCCACTACTACCACTTCTTGTATGACTATGAGCTAGGGCAGCATGTGGAGTACTATCGGGATATATTTTATTATCTCTATAGTTTTCATGGTGTTCCCATATAGTTGTAAGATACTGGGACTGCTTCTTGTATATTCCATGCCCACCCTTCCATTTGGAGAGAAAATTAAAATGGGGGGTCTATTTTTTCCCAAAGTGGATGCTAGACTAGCTTATGCAGAATCCATATGAGTTGGGGTCTTGTTCTTATTTTTCATAGACCTCAAGGATTCTTGCAGCAATTCAATCTATCTTGGAAGCTGTAGAGCTTCATACATAGTTGCCTTAGAGGGAGTTTTCTTCATTTCCTCAACTATGTTAAAAGGGAGGGGTTCAACACTCTTTTCCTTTACTATTGCATCATACTTGTTTCTATACCCCTGAGTAGCATCAATCCTTTAACATTTAGTAAGTGAGGGGTATCTCAATTTATCCCTAGCTTGTTCCTATGTTTTGTTTTCTTTCTACCATGGTGCTTCCTTACGAGTTTTTGCATCTTTTTGGCTTGAACTCAGGGGAGATTTTTCATAAGAAGTCCTTTTCTCAATAGGGTTCCTTATAGGTGAAGGTACTTTTAGGGGGTTGAGATCTTGGGGATCAACCTATAAGGGTTTCTTTCCTGACCTAGTAAGAATAGCTACTTTTTCAATAGAAGGCATCATAAAAATTTTTATTCTCTTCCCTAATCATATTAACTTGACCTTTTAGGCTTCTTTCGATCTTCTCCATGGCTATATTTTGTATATGATGCTAATGAATCATGCAAGAAGTTTTGCCATGAGGTTCGTTGCATGTGGAACACCAAAAAAATGATTCTTTCGAAGCATTACTAGGTTCATTGTCTTCATTGGCATAAACCATGCTAGATTTATCATAGTTCCTACCACTCATAGAATCTTGGTCTCTAGTCACTTGTGGGAACCTCCTTGGTTGGGAATTTCTCTCCACTTCTCTACGTTCCATGGATATGAATTTATTTTCTAGAGTCTTATAAGAAGCGTGAAGGTCTTGTAGAACTTCTAGTTGAGGATCAGGAGTTGATGGGACCATAGACATGGGGAGTGTAGGAATAGAGGGGAGCATTGGAAGCATAGGGGGAGCTTGTATTAATGGGATTTTAGGATGTCCAGTCCATTTGGGAAGACTACCATTAGTTGTGAAAGTGGCACTTGATGCTTGGGGTAGATTTGAAAAATTAGGCATCATTATTTTAAGTGTAAATCTACCAATAGCAATCAGGTCCTTTTCTGCCTTCTATGCTTCTTGATAAATATTAGGGAAGCTGTGTACATGAGACTGTCTAATTTCTATACTTATATATGAGTTGAAATCTCTCAAATAATAATACATTGCTTGTTCATGTGTTGGTCTTAGACCATCAGGCACTCTTAGCCATGTCCTACTGAATCTGATATTGAAATCGATGATCTCTTCTTGTGGGTGTTTTTGAATAATAGTAAATTGATTCATTAGGGAGAAAGGATCTATCTACTCATTGAATTCTTCCACTAATTTTCTAGAAATTTGGGCCCATGTAGATATGGTCTAATTTTCAAGAGCTATATACCAATAGAGAATTTTCCCTTTCAAATAAATGACCAACAATCTTATCATAACATCTTCTTCCTAGATATTATGTATGGGGGCTAGTGCAACTACATCTAGACAATGTTCATAAGTCATATTTCTAGTACCATCATACTAGGGTAGAGCTTTTAGGGCTACTGTGGGGATTGGATGCTAAGCTACCAGGTTCAGGGGGCCTGTATGGTTCCATGTGGGGTAGGGAAAAATCAGAATATTTACAACCATTGTGGTTGTGTAGGTAACTGGAGCTAAGGTTCCACTAGCAAAAGTGCTATGGAGGGCTATAGAGGAAGAATTAGCGTGTCTTGAATTTTTGATGTAAGTGAAACTTGTTCTAGAAACTAAAAAGGGTTATCAGAGGCTACCAAGGTATAGTTTGAAGAACTCTATGGGTTCTTTTGAATTTTTTGCTTTAGATATGGTTATCATGAAAAACGGTTCATGACCAAAAGTTGGGTAAGGATTTTTCTAAGGTTCTTTTCTAGTGCAGAGTTGCCAGGTGATTTTAAAATATTGATAGGGCAAAGCTATTCACCAGGGATTTGATATGTATACTGCATGGGATTTGGGTCCCATAGGGTATGCCAAAAACTATTGGAGCAAAATATGCCTTTGGTTACGTTTGTGCCCAAGACTTTGGCAACATTGAAATACCATGTCAGAATAGAGTCTACATGGTTCAATCTCCAGATGAGGATGGTTTCTTTTCTTATTTTAGTAAAATAGAGAGAGAGAGAGAGAGGGAAATGCATAAAGAGAGGGAAATATAGCTATGGCTAGAGGATTAAAATGGTACATATTAAGCAATATCAACAACTACTACTATAGCCTTTTGCATAGAAGCATAACAAAACCAAAACATAGAAACTAAAACTCTTGGTGAATGCTTTATAAAAATATAGATTTATATATGAAGTTAAATTGCAGATCTAATAGAATATTAATGCAGGAATTTAGAATAATAATTGATGTGGATTACATTCAACTTAGATTCAAACAACAATAGACAACACATACATACTTGATTTTAAAACACCAATGAGCCAAGAACCAGAATGGAGATCTTTATTTAGATTTTAGAAGTCTGTATACATAGCCTTGTAAATGCCTAAGATCTAATAATTTATTTGGATCGCTCATTCTATATATAAGAGTTTTACAAAAAAGAACAAACTAAAAGTTGTTACAACATCATGCCCGTAGGCTCATTCTAGCTCAGAAGCTATTGTGGAAGTATGGAATCCTCAACTAGAAGTGGTTTGAGATCTTCTTGTTATGATGATCTTTCTTAACTTATTTAGACATCGTGGTCCACCTGGTTCTCAAAGTATCACAAAATCGTAATGTTTCACCTTAGCTTGGTCTTTGACCTTCAAAATATCACAAAATCATGACTTTTCACCTCAGCTGGGTCTTTGACCTTCAAAATGTCACAAAATCATGACTTTCCACCTCATCTTGGTCTTCGGCCTTCAAAATATCAAGGAATCACAACTTTCCACCTCATCTTGGTCTTCGGCCTTCAAAATATCATGGGATCATGACTTTCCACCTCAACTTGGTCTTCGACCTTCAAAATATCATGGGATCGTGACTTTTCACCTTAGCTTAGTCTTTGGCCTTCAAAATATCACATAATCATGACTTTCCACCTCATATTAGTCTTTGGCCTTCAAAATGATGTGGGATCATGAATTTATACCTCAACTTGGTCTTTGACCTTCAAAATATCATGAAATCACAAATTTCCACCTTAGCTTAGTATTTCACCTTCAAAATGTAATGGAATCTTGACTTTTTGTCTCAGTTTAGTCTTCAACCTTCAAAATGTCATGTAATTGCAACTGCTCTCCATACTTAGCAAAATTTTGGGAAGATTACTCCCTATTTCCCTAAGTGTGGTCATTTTAACCAACACTACTTCATTTAAATATTACAATCACATCAAAAGAAGATAATATTTAACATTTTTAACAATAAGAGTGCTAGGCAATTTAAATAAATCTTTGACTTGTACAATGATCAATATATTATTATCTTACAAAACTTGACTACTTTACAAGTTTTATCTAAACCACTCGTAAACAATTCTAAATAAAAAATAAAGCCATCTGACTAAGACATCTCCACACCACCTTCTACCATAATCTTCTTCATTAAAGGGATTACCCATGAGTTTGATAATTACTTAGGGATTAGGACAAATCTATATGCAATGCATTAAATCATGCTCTAGTATAATTCAAGAAACGATGCATAATACATTTATAAAAAAACAAGGAGAGAATCCCATACTTCTCTCTATAATGGTTCCCTTACCTCATCAAGTCTTAGGAAGCCATTATAATTATTCCAAGTCAAAGTTCTTCCATCAAGAAAATATGAGGATAAAAATACAACACTCAATGATATAATTCCATACTTCTCTCTAATGGTTCCCTTACATGCTCAAGTCTTAGGAAACCACTATAGTTATTCCCAATCCATTCAAAACAAATAAGCATCCAACTTTTCTTTCCAAATAATATTCATCCACATCCAAAACTTAACATGAGATTACTAGAACAAGCTTCATATTCCATTGCAATAATAAGACTGAAAGATATTAAATTTTTCTAAATATGAATGTATCATAACAATATTCTTTCTACCATTAATTTATTAATGATATATATAAACTAAAAATAGAGAACATAACAATATTATTTCCTACATTAATTTATTAATGATCTCTAAAGGAAGAATATAAACATAACAATGTTCTTACTAACATTAATTCATCATTAATTCATTAATGACCTATAAAGGAAGAATAGAAATATAGCAATGTTCTTTCTAACTTTAACTCATTTTTTATCTATTTCTACTATTAAAGAAAGAACATATTCTATTCCCAACTATATAGTTTGATAATAATTTATTATCTACATCTATCCAACCTTAAAACCCAATTTTTAAATAGGTAATATTTAATGAACCTGCTTGATTTCCAAAACAAAATATTATCGAAATAAATAGACAACAAAGCATAGAGGCAATCAAAAAACTAACAAATATGAGTGCCAATCCAAGTCTTATCCAAGCACCAAATGGAACAATACTCTATTATGCAAGTTGAGGATGTCTAAGTGTTATATAGGGATGATAGAATAGGCTATCCAAGAGACGAATATGGCCATACAAAACAACAAAATATGACATAGCAACCAAAAATTTCCCACAAGACTTAAGAAAGCTAAGATGGCTGTTAAGCTAGAACTTGCTATACGTTTTTGCAATTGGAATACCCAACCCACTAAAGCAACAGTCCTAGGAAAATCACTAGCCATTAGAAGATAAAATAATATTAACAAAACCAATCACAAGGGGTGATCACCATAGGGCTAAAATAATAGGGCTAAAATAATTGGCAATCAGATTTAACACAGGTTTGTAGTGATTCTACAAGAAACATTTAAATAGATCCAATATAGCAATTGGCTCAACAAAAACAAAACAAAAGGTAATATCTAAGGTGTTATCATACATATAAAACAAGGAGAATACAATACACCAAAACAATAAATCTACCTTACTTTTTTCTAAGCTTCCCAACATTCTCTGCTCTTGATTTGCATTGCAATCCTTCTTTCTCCTCAAGCTGAGTTTACTTTTCCTCAAGCTTCCAGAGAAACTCATCAACGGGTTTTCAGATAGGTTTGGGGTGTGGCCTCTTGTATGGCCAAAGTAATTAAGCATTTTTAAGGTGATGTTGGCTAATATTTCCACCTTTACTCTCTTTTAAAATACCACTAAGCATGACATTTTTCAATAATTAAAGAGGTTTACCAAACCTTAGCACCACATTAATTATTATTATAACTATGCACTAATTGAATCAATGGCTTAATTAGTTAATACCAATGGTTAATATTAATTATTAACCTTAGTAATAACATTTTCAAATATTAATAATGCTAGTTTCTATAATACTCATTTACATTAATTTATCATATGGTTCAAACAATACAAAGCTTAACCAAGTCTATAACAAATATCGTTGGTTTATTCTTGAGTAGGTGGTTTTTTAAGATAATATTATGTTAAATCCTACCTACCAAGAGTGAATTCCTTGCAAATAGGAATCTCATAACCCAACAATATATTCAAACAATAAATAAAATGTAATGCAACTACATGAAGGGTATACTTTATGTCGGAGTTGTTGATAAACAAGTCATCAATCATCATTTCCTTAAATTTTATCTCAACTCAGTGGTTGTCCATGTTCAATCCATCCATGAGAGTACTTGGCCCTTCAAAAACAAATGCATCTGTAGTATCATATTCCAAGAATTAAAATTAACCATACAGTATCATTATCATTTTTGTTGACATCATAAAGTGAGACTATGAATTAAATTTCCTTACATAATACATAAGTTAATGTTCAAAATAAGTCCTACTATGGAGAGGTGTTACAAAGAGCCATAGATGGTTAGTTAGAATAATTTTGCAAATCTACACACATACACACACATATAGTTATATATATATGTAAATATATATTACAATAATTGTTCAAAGAGTGAGGGTTTGATTTATCCACAGGATGCTCAAGATTTGACTACTCTACAAAAATAAATGAAATGAAATATTACAAAATATTGCAAATGCAAACTTGTCGATCCTTTCCAAAGTTAATACTATGAATATTTATACATTATAATTAGGAAGAGCTTTCCACCAAAATTATGTAGGGATTTTCAAGGTGATTGTTATTCCTAGTTTTGGGTCATATCTTGATTGAATTTATTTAAGTAATCTAGATTTTGGAACCATTAATATTGGGTTTTCTTAAAACCAAGATGTTCAAAGACTTATATTATTGCTACCAGTCCATTTTAGGGATCCTCAAAGTTTTTATTTTTTGGTAATATTAATATATGGAGGTTTTTACCAGGAATCCCCCAACCTGTTACAACAACTCCACCAGGGAGACACACACCCAACCCCTCACAAACTCACCCACGCTACGGTTTGAGGGATCCTCAAAGTTTGAGTAGATCATAATTTTGCAATTAATTTCTCAGGTTCAAGGTTCCTTTTGATGTAGCTCTCATGCTATTCTATTTATTTTTTCAACCACTTATTTTGGTTGCCATGTTTTCTTTGGAGGTGGAAGACTATACTTCTAAAAAGACTATACACTTTAGGATAATGTGTAGGTCTGGAGTGGATTTGACTTTCAAAATTTTAATCACCATGCCACTCCAATGCATTTAGTATTTTCCAATATCAAAATGTTTCTACTTTTGACCTTGATAATTATAGTATTGATACTTTTATTTCACATGTTTGGTTAGAAGTTCTATAATTTTTTATTTTATATATTTTTCTTGTTTGTGCCTTTTTGGAACTTTATGATTCTTGGATCTTGTTGATCAAAAATTTGGTTTACACTTTATCCAATGCTTTATTTTTTTGACGCATTTTTTGAGTGTAGTGATAATTCACTATAGGAACCCTTTCAAAATACTACTTGAAATAAATCAATATTAATTTAATTCTTTCCAATGATCAATACCTTAGCATGTTATATAAACAAATATTAATGATTCTCTGCTTCCATCAACCTTCGAGATTCATTTAACACTTTGCATTGATGGGATTTTCTCTCCATATTTAATAATCCCATTGGACCCTAGAGTGTTAATCAAGATAATCTATTTATCTAGATATGTTGTATTAGATAATATCCATGGCATGGTTTACAATCACTACATTGATGTTATAAGTCCTACTTTAATTCATGCTCAAGTAGTTGAGAACTTAATTAGTGTCTAGACTTCCTCTAGTATCATAAAGCCTCAAATTTATTCACAAGTTTTCCAAGTGTAATAGTTAAGGAATGTGTTAACCATTGCATAACATTTCTCTAGTTCTTCATTAAAATTACAAAATTTACCTGATGTAATTATTTCTAATTAGTGATATTATTTATCCTCCAATATTGAATTTAACTAGGATATACAAAAGGGTAAGATTCTAAAAATGGGAAGTTAATGACCACTAATTTGTTTTTACAAGGTGGATATAGTACTAGTTTTCTTGTGTTTCCTAGAAATTGAAAGCATATATATAGAATAACTTCTTAGAACATCTATTTATTAAAGAAAAGAAACAATGAAAACATGTAAATTATAAACAATAATATATTTTATTTAATGGTGTTCATATAATAGCCCTATTTCTTACAATTTGACAAATTAATATTATTGCAACAAAGTCAACATTGAATGTAAGTAACCAATCATAATTCATCTTAAAATGTCAAGCTAGAACAATAAGTTATTTATAATATTTAGATACAACCAGTTCCCATGTTTTTAATAATATCATTGAATGTACATAACCATTCATTAAAGTATAAATATAAAATAGAAGGCTATGTAAACAACCATTATTATTTAAGCTCCATCATACATGGTGTTTTCTAGAGAGATAAAATCAAATTGAAGTGTTAAAAAAAAAAATCATCTTAGCTTTATAATTCAAGCTTCAACCCTTCATGATATGGTATATACATAGGATCAACCTAACTAGAGAGAATTTTAATATACAAATGAATATTCATATATTTTTTCGTGAGTTCAAATGAGTTTTTTTTATAATTATTAAAATAGAGAGGGTTTTGAGAGGATCCCACAACCTTAACAAGAGGGTTTTAAAATGGTCCCCATAAGTTAATACGACAACTCTGAATGAAGCTACCATCCACCAACCAAGTGGCCAAAATCCAACAAACATGAGGAATAGGAGCTGATTTTAAATTTTAAATTAAAAATATAGTTCCTACTTTAGTACAAAATCCAACATAGTAACTAGCCACTAAACCCTTCAGAAGGGGTCAACAACTCCAAACAGAGGTGGAATTACAAATATATTACATTAAAAGCTCACAAGTGGTAGAAAATAAATTACCACCAAAAAAATAATTTGAAATTTCAAAATTGAAAAACTTGCTCCAACTAGATTTGATATTTGAAGCAAGTGTGCCCTAGAAAATTGGCCAAGGAAACCAGAACCCAAAATCCAGGAATAGAAAATTAGAAGCCTACTACAACCAAAAATACAAGAATTGAAAAAATTATTAAAACCACTCTTCAAAGTGCTTCCAGGATGCAAAACCATTTAGGAGCTAATATTGAAATCCAAGTTAGAGCACCACAAATCTAGAAATAGTATTGCAACATCCTCCCATAAACCAAGAAAAAACTAGAGTGCAGAAGAATGAATGAAGCTTGAAACTCCTACTTTATCCAAGAAATAACACTAGCTATAGGCACCCAAGCAACTAGCCAATAAAAAAACTAGGGGATGAGACCACTGCATCCCCTTAAAAAACCATCCTCTAAACCCACACAAACTGAGCTTCTTTGAGGGAAAACTAAAATCCCAAAAAGTTATAAAGGAATTCTAAAGAACACGGGGAAGAAACACTAAAACTTACCTTTACCATAGGGTAGAGGCTAGCATCAGACCACCAACCTTCCATCGAAGGCTCAGGCAACATCAAAACACCCCTAAACTTGGGTAGAGGCCTATTTAACAACACCTAAAATAGGAACCAAATATTTACCACACAAGCTCATACACATAGTTCCTATAAATCACCCAACCACCATTTGAGAAAATAAAGAATAAAAAGAGGATCCACCAAATAAAAATGAAAACCATTATCCATAGGTGGATCTTGCCAACCATACACCACCAACCAAGAAAAACTACTAGAGAACAACCACACTTAGGAATAATAGAAATATAGATCTAAATATTCAACATATTACCTAAGAAATAAAGAAGAAAAATTCCAAAAGAATGAAAGCCCTGGTAACTTAGGATCAAACACTACCACCACTGCTGGAATCAGATATTGAAATCTCTTCCAACCATCGAAGCTAGGGAATGGAGCCAACCAAGGGAATAATTTTTTACAGCATGACAAATCACCCAAAAGGATTTGGGTCAGTGTTTTGCCCCCATAATCCTGATGCAAACAACTAAAGAAATACATAAAAAATTAACCAAATGCCATAACTAATAAGAGACCTTGAAAACAGAGCCACCACTCAAGTAGAGCAATAAAATAAGAAAACTCATAGGTAATAGAGAAATAGAATAAGAAAAGTCGAAGCTAACCAATGGAACAACAACTAAATTTTCTTAGTAGCATTACAAACCACCCAAAAGGGTTTGGGTCAGTGTTTGGCCCTCCCTAAGACTGATGCCAACACAAAAATAAATATGGAAAAAACTAACCAAGATCCCACTATTGGTAGAAACCCCACAAACAAAGTCACCCAATAAACCAACCAAAGCAACACAAAGCCAGAGCCAACCAAGGGAACAATATTCAGGGTTATCTGTAATATTACAAATAACCCAATATTTCTCTGATGGATTTAGATTGGCCTTTGGTCGTAACCCCTAAACTAGATATTAAGGTAATGACAATACCAAACCCATAAGAGATAAAAAACAACCCAAAAAGACCCCTTAAAAAGCAATAAACCCTGGTCACATATTCATCCAACCATAGCAGAGATTACAAATGATGATTTAAAGTAGGGAAGAACATGATACCTCTTGCTCAAAGGATTTTAAAGTGTAGGAGCTGAAGGAGAGGAGTTCAAATGAGTTTAAAATCATTACTAGATCTAGATTTAGTGCCACAACCAATTACACTAGTGGGAATATAACTACTATGCATATCTACATAATATTCTTACAACTTATATCTAATTCATACTATTATTCTTTATTTATTATGCATTGGTTTATCTACAAGGCACTCCCTCTACCAATCAATGATTTCACACATATTAAAAAATATTTTATCAAAATATATGGAACCTATTGTATGATTTCTATTTCTCATTTCAATCTCAATGTGCATGTAGCATAAGAAATGGTTTCCATTTAAAGTTAGTGTGACACATGTTACAATATTTTTTCAACCTTGTATATGAATGCTCTAGGATTTAGATTTATAAAGAAGATACTTGACTCAAACATGAAAATTATTATCATGAAAGAAAATATTTCATATTTAATCAACTTTAAGTTCCCTTTGTCAATATTCTAAACATAATTATAAGTTATAAAACATAAAAATACTCTTTAACATTTAGAATAGGGTAATCCATTCAATTTTCAAGGAATCATGTTTATAATAGCAAAGACAACTATTTCCATAAAAATATAAATCAATATAACCACCTTCAATTTAAATGACACTACTTTAATATCCATCAAAATTTCATTCAACCCAAGTGTTGTAGGTGAGTTGGAGAGGAGAGGGCAATCCTCCAAGGGAGGTCCCAAGTTCAAATCTCCACCCTACCAAAAATTTGAATTGGGTATCCAAAATCCAATTGATAATGTTGGTGTGGACAGGGTCGGGTGCGACTCCCGGGTGACTTTGATGGTGTAGAAACCCCTGTTCGTGGTCTCTTAGACCAAGGCAGCCTCACAAGGGGTTTTTGGCTAAAAAAAAAAAACAAATTCATTCATATGATTCAATATTTGACTAATTTATTAACATTTGATTTTTATGATAGTTCAAGATGATTTACAATAGTAATCTAACTTTGATGGTAAATAAGTAGTCATTATATTTTATTGATAGTACTTTCTCAAAAGTAAAGGGTCAACCATAGGTATAAAATCAGTAATATACTAAAGTCTAACTATTATATGTTATGCTATAAATAGCCACTCCACAATCTTTTCCTATGACATTTTGCATGTTCCAATAAAGATAAAATACATAACTTCTACATTTTCTATTTTTTTGTAATCAAAATTTAATAGGTTAAATCCATATTAAACAATTATTTTCATGGAATGGAAAGAGGTAAAGATAAAAATTGAAAAAATATTCACTTGTTGGTTATACATTTACTTGTATTTACTTGAATATGATAAAGGAAGACTTCACTTTATGTCAAGTTTAAGATTATCTACCAAGATGAAATTTTAAGAAATATTTCATGTGTCAAATGAAATGGTAAGAAAATATACAAAGTGTATACCTATTCTCCAATACTTGATTGCTAAATCAAACACAAGAAAATAATATTTTTCTATAGCATGCAAATATATTAGCAATGCAACAAGACAATTACCTATTTTAACTAAGGGAATTTTAGACCCAATTTAAAATTTCATAGCCACTTCTTTCTTGTAGTTAGGTTGTTAAAATATATGAGAGAGTAAATTATTCTAATCAGAATATCAATTGTTTGAATTTTTAGACCAAATAGGATCTTTCTTCCTATGTAAGAATGAATGTAAAACAAAGTAATAAATACAAAATCTTATTTCTCAACAAATGTTTCTTTGGAATTATATTTGTTGTAAAACAAAATGATAGGGTAATGACCGAAAATTTACATATTTCCCTTCCCAAGTCTTTTACAATTCTGAACTAGTCTAGGTTTCTTTCCCATGTATTTCTTTTTATGCCCTTGTATATGGTTTCTCTATAAACTTATTTCCATTTGCATGTAGAGACAATTATTTCCCCTTTGGAACAAGTAACTAGTTTTCCCCAAGAAATTGAAACCTATCAACATACAAAAGAGAGTAGTGATAGTTTCTTTCATAGTTGTACTTTACGCTATTCCACATCTATGGAACTTGAAATCCTATTATGCCCTTGTGGAAAATAGGGTTTTATTCCTCTAGCACTATCTAATAAAAACTTACTCACTTTCCTTAATAATTGAAGACCCTTTTAAATATATTTTTCCAATTCAAGAATGTGATTCTTCTAGAAGAAGGTTAAAAGGACACTAACACAAATAATCCATTATGAAACATACAATTTATGAATAAGTACATAATGTCACTAAGTTTTTTATTTTAGGCAACTTCTTCCATGACACCATTTCATTTAATTATATGAAAAAAATGTAATGCATCCAAATAGAATATTATTATTTTCATTCAAAAAGTTATATTTAAATGTAAAAAATAAATGCCCTTTCATGAATTTTGAAATGCTTTCATCCAAGTACCACCACCAATTAATGAAACATTTAAATTCATGTATACATGCAAGTGTTTGTGATCTCTCTATATTGATTACTTTTCTTGGCTATGCCACCTTTTCATATATTATACCTTTGCTTTTCTACCATAATTTTTATAATTTAATCATTTTCAATATAAAAATACAAAATTATTTAAGTTAAACTAATGAATGTTTAATTATTAGTTTTGAGAAATCATAAAATTAATAATTTCATAAAATATAAATTTTTTGGGATGTGACATAGTTGTACTCATCATAAAATTTATAGACTAAGATGACACTACTAGAATTAGAGGCCTATTAGCATGATATCCACAATTTTTTTGCTCATACCATAGCTAGAAGTATTTGAATTGTACTTGAATTCTAGATTCTTTTGCTACCTCATTTCAAAATCAAATAGTATCTTATATGAGTAAGAATTTGAATATACAACTAATGATCAATAGAAAGGACATCTAAATTTATAAAATGAAATGTAGTCCAAAGGAACCTCAATTTAATAGTCATATTTTGATGGTTAACACTAGATGTTATCCTCTAAGATTTTTAAATAAATAGTATATAGAAAAGAAAATATAAATCTTAATCTTAATGGAAAACAACACCTACACATGTTAAATACTACAAATATTCAATTCTAGTAATAAAATTATTTCTAGCAAGACATCCCTTCCTACTAGGGAAAAGTATTTTTATATTGTAGTCCTACCTATTATAATTTATAATAATTTTATAATATAAGGCATCATTAGTTAGAATTTATAAAAATATGGATCTCCTCCTATCAACAACAATGGAAATGTAATATTTGGTGTCCATTTTATAACCATGATACTTTGTATGGATTCAAATGCTCAATTATTTCCAAGCCTAATTTATTTACCATATCTATTGACATTAAATTTTCTATGCTTTCACTATTTGTAATAACCTTACAACATTTACCTATTTATTTTTAAATAATCCTAAACAAGTTCCTCCTTTGCTTATATTCATACACATCCTTTGCTAGTGTCAACAATAACCTTTTTATCATAAGGTTTTTTCCTTTTTTTAGTTTCTCCACGTACTTTGGAGAAGCTACACTTTATTCATATACTTGTCTAACATCGCTATGAACTTACTTTTCACACTTATTGGTTTACTATGCTTGAGGGTAATCATATGCTTTATGACTATCTTCTCCACATCTATAACAATTTCTATGGAATCCTATATCCCTTCCTCTACCATAACCTCCTCTTCATCTTGAGTTATTTCTATTTTATCAATAATTTTAACAAGTGCTAGCTTCTCCCTCTACCTTTCTTTTCCTCTTCCTCAAGAGGACCATCCTCTTCCTCTCATATTACTTTTTTTCCTATGCATCAATGTTTCCTCTACCTTGAGCACATATTGATATACCTCCTTAGTGGTTTTGATTCAAACCATACCAATCTCATCTTGCATGGCCAATCTTAGTCTATTTATGTATCTTACCACTTTTCCTCATCATCTTCAATATGACCAGCTCTTATGGTTAATTTATAGAGTTATTCCATATATTAATTCACTCCAAAATCCTTTTTCCTCGAGGTTTTAGACTATTCCAAATAATCCAATTTGATGATATACAAGTAAAAACATAGATTTCAACTTGGATATAAAAATTTTCCAAGATAGGATTCTATCATTTCCCTTTCATAATCTCTTAGTTTAGAAATGAACCCACCAAATTGAATCATGTCTCTTCAACCGTGTACACACAAATTTGACTCTCTTTGAATCCACCATAGATTTGTAATAGAGAAATCTATATATGTTTGTTGTCCAATTAATAAAATCTTATGAGTTTAAAATTCCACTAATATTTGGAGTATACATATTTGGCTTATGTCATATATTTGAGATTAATCAAGTCAACCACTACTCTAATTATTCTTATTACTCTTCCTCTTGAGCTTCTATATAACAAATTTCCTCATCCTCACTATCATTAACATCCTCTAGATGAATGAATATTTTTTGGATAGTCTTAATAAAATATAACCTAGGGATAATTACTCTTAGTATTTTTTTTATATCTATTGGTTGAGGTCCTAGACCATACCATCTCTCTCTTACTTAGTGTGATATCTTCCTCCATTATGTATTGCGACTGAATCTGATACCAAATGATACAAATGATTCTAAACAGTCAAGTTCATTTTAATAACAATATACTCCCTATTGTATGACCACATTCACTATATTATAACATTCCATTGTATAACAGGGTAAAAAAAAACTTAGTCTCTCAAAAGGAAAATTCCTATTATGCAAGATGATGAGTTTGAAACTTTGAGATGACAAGGTCTCATAAAAAAGATAAAAAACCATATATCTTATGATGATTATCCCTCTTATGATTGCAATATTATTTATCAATAGTATGAATATCCTATTTCATAATATGATGACATCCAAAAATGACTAGTTTCCATATTGGATCCATAGGACAGTTGGTTAACAAGATTGTTTATATAATGAGATGGTGCATCTCATATGATGATGCATATATACAATACTATATACTCTATGATACTATGCACTTCCTAATATGGACTTCTCTCATATAACAAATGTTTGTATGGTAATCACATGTATAATACATGGATTATTGAGATGTTCTCGAACAACATGATAATCCTCATGCACAAAAGCTACATTTTTGTCTACCACATTATCCTATCAATACTTAAGACCTCCATAATGCAAAGGATAGGTAATACAACTACAATAGAACATTAATATAAGTCACACAAAATAATGGAATATAACTGGAATTGAGAATATTGCTTCTATTGATTTACACAATAATAAATATATTGCCCATTCCTCATTTGCATTGTTTCCCATTTATTCAGGCATAGAATTCCAGTGGTTTTAAAATTGATTGCCAACCATTTCATAAATGGTTAATAATTTATTATTTATCAGTTAGATTTCCTGCATCAAATTGATTAGGTAGGTAAGAGGTATCAAAGAATTCTAATTTTTGTTGACATGGTGATACTTGAGAAGCTTGTAGATCAAATATTGTTAGTCCATTTATTTCTTATTTTTTGTTATAAAAAAAAGTAGGATTCATATTCATCCTATTTGAATTATGCCACTATTATTATAAAACATATAGACTTTATATTTATGCTATACACAACACCAATATGAATGAACAAGAGAAAAAATTCCAATTGAATGCAATTAATGACATACACATTGGTCATTTTGACATTTGTGCATCCACATTAAATTTTTCTGTAATACAATATTTTAGAGTACAAATCCATTTTATTGTTTTTCCAAGCATTGAATTCTATAAGTTTCTATCATTATGGACATGTTAAATGAACTATTTCTAGGTAAAATGATGAGTGATGAACAATTAAGGGTGCACTAATATCATTGTAAATACATATTAACATGAAATAGAGAAAGACAAGCTTTAAATATACATTTTTATTTTATAAGTATCTAAGTAACTTGGTTTTCCATGTAATTAAATATGTTTATGTGGCTTTAAATTTTTTGTATTTATTTTCAATTATTGTTATTAAAATTAACTTCTTTATTAACAATTTTAATTTTTAGGTTTAAAATATATATTTTACTTAAGAATATTATGTTGTATAAAAGGATTGCTCACATATTCTTTAATTTTTAAATTTCCATCATTTTTTGTAAGAGTATCTTAAGATATATCAAAATTTTAAGCACAAATATATTATATGCTGAGGAGTGTTAGGGCAATGAAGATAAGCAATAGTGGATGAGTTCTAGAGCAGTACTAGGAAAATGGCTGAGCAGTATTAGGGTAACAAAGGTAATGCTACGATAGGGCAATTTTGAAAATTGGTTAGTAGTGTTAACACAACAAAAATGAGCAACAATGGAATAGTGGTAGAGCAGCGTTGAGCAGTGGTTGAGAAGTGTTAGGGTAGCAAATATATGCAATAGTGGAGTAGTGCTAGAGTAATGTTGTGTAGTGGTTGAGTAATGTTAAGGCCATGAATTTGAGCAATAATGGAGGAGTGCTAGAGTAGTGTTATATAGTGGATGAGTAGTGTTAGGGTAACTAAGGCAAGCAACAATAGAGCAGTTATAAGGAAGAATTGAGCAGTATTACGGTAATGAAGGTAAGAAAAAAGGGAGCATTGCAAGGACAAGAGTAAATATAATCAATGAAGAGATATATGTGGTATTGGAAAATCAAAGACCATAATTCCCACTCATCCATGGGGTAAAAAATTATTTGAAATATACAAGAGTGGAAATGGGAGTAATAGCCAAGTGTTCAATAAGGTGTCAACTGGTTCTACTATGGGTGGTGGAATGCTTGGTTGGATGGAGGTCTCTAGGGATAGTAATACTCAATGTGAGCATTTAGGTGTATCTAGAGATTATACAGGACCACCTAGGGATTTGAAATCTCCTAAGGGCCCATAGGGCCTATCCTTTCCTTTTAACCATGGTGTGAGGTCCTTCATGGATGTTGTTGCCAATTTCTCTAAGAAAGCAATATCCTCTATGGGACTCTATGAACTTTCTCCTTCTGAATGGTCCTTGAGGATACTGCATTATCTCTTAGATCTAAATGAGAATGAAGGTACATTTAACTTGGTAGGCAAGGTCTTAAGAGCTCAGCTTGATATTGATGCCTTTAGAATATGGGCCTTGGATAAATGGTGTATCAAATATTTTCTACAGATTGTAACCCTTCCTAAGGCTTTTTTCCTTATCAAAATCAATGATGAATAAGACATGAATAGTATCTTGGGTGGTGGACCATAGTTATTTGATAAAAGGAGCTTATTTCTTAGGTGATGGGGGATGGATTTTAACCTTGACACACAAAATATTTACTCTACCCCCATATGGATGAAGCTTTCAAGCCTATTCCAATTATAGCATGAGAATATTTTGAGGTGAATTTACAAAGTGATTAGAGAGTTGGTGATGATCGATGCCACCACCAGATCCAAATATTGGATGGTGTATACAAGAACATGTACTAATTTGGACCTCTCCCCTAACATAATTTTAGATTATGGGTCTCGTACTCAAGCCATTGAGTATCAAAATAAATTGGTGTACTTCTCAAGCTGTAAGAAGATTGGATACCAAGTAAATAACTATTGGAAATCTGGCCAGCCAAACATTAAAATGAAAATTCAGGCCATTAGATGCCATTTTTAGCCTTGGAAATCATCTCCTCTTAGAGGAGATAAAAAAAAATTGTAGAGCTTTGAAATCTGTGCAATCCACAAAAAAATAGGCTCAAACGGACACCCGAGTCAAAAGTTATGGTCAAAATACTAAGACATGTAATAAACATCATCGATGTAGATCCGATGGATGTGATTTGCTAGGGTTAGGGTTTGCTTTGTTTTTTCTTACTTAAGGTATTTTTAGGGTTTTCTTTTAAGAAGAAGAATTTTGCATTGTAGTAAGTGTGTGTGCTCTTCCAGATCCTATGAGGAGATTGTAACAGAGTACTGAAACTCTGCCAGAATTATTCTAGATAATAAGAAGATAATATTTGCTCCAATTTTGTTTTATTGTATTATTGTAAATTCTCCATTTGGTATCAGATCAAAAAATTGGGTTCGAGTAACTATAGAATTTCTAGTGCAAGTTTTACAGAAGCTTCTCAAAGATATTAGTTTGTGTTGAAGGGTGTTATTATGGCCAACAACACCAATTCAATTCTGATCCTAGAATTTGATGGTTCCAACTACAAATATTGAAGCATACAAATGAGGATGATTCTAAAGGTAAAAGAAACATGGGCCATCATTGAATCTGGGTTCACTGAACCAAAATACTAGAGTGCATTAACTGCAGATCAAAAGAAGGAGATGTAGGAGAAAGAGAAAGAAAATAATTTGGTTGTGAATTTCATCCAGTCAACTCTAGACAAGAGTTTCTTTCCCTGGATTTCTACGTACGTTTTGGCTCAAGAATATTGGAAGGCGTTGAGGATGAATTACTAGGGAAGTACCCAAGTTAAGGAGGTGAAGTTGCAGAACTTATGGAGAGATTTTGAAAATCTCAAACAGGAGGAGAATGAAACTACAGGATATTACTATGTTCGGGTAAAAATAATAGTAAATAAAATGGCCACACTTGGAGAGATCATAGAGCAAAATGTAGTAATTAAAAATGTTTTAAGAACCTTGATAGAGAAGTTTGACATTGCAACCCTTATCATAGAAGAAACGAAATACATCTCAAAAATGGATATAGATTCATTAATTGGCTCTGTCACATCTCATGAAGAGAGAATTGCCAAGAGGAAGAAGGATAAATAAGGAGGTTATACAGAGGAACAATTTTTTTTGGCAATAGAGAATGATGGAGGAAAAGGTAATGGTAGGGGTTCTAGAGGAAGAGGAAGAAATGGAAGAGGATGTAGAAGAGGATCCTATGGTAGTAGAGGTCGAGGAAGATCTCAAGATTTAGATAATGACCAGGCTCATGCTACAAGAGGAGGATCCAGTGTAAGAGGAAGAGATAAGGGCTGAGATATGAGAAATGTGTAGTGTTACAATTGTAACAAATATGGCCATTATGAGAGGGATTGCAGGTTAAAAAAATTAGCACATTATGGAGAAGAGGATTCCTATGAGGATGATACTTTGTTCTGTATTATTGAAGAAAAAGTGGAGCAAGCAGCTTTCCTCTCTACATAGAATAGCAAAAAGGAGACATGGATCCTGGATAGTGGGTTCACAAACCATATGATTGACAAGATAGATATATATTCATATCTTGATTCTTATTATCAATCCAGTATCAGGCTTGGGGAAGAGAAGATCTTGGAGGTGGTTCCAAAAGGATAAATGAAGGTTCCTACTAGGAGATGAAAAATAATGAAGGTAAAAGATATTTACTATGCACCTCGTTTGAAGCATTCATGATGGGGGGGCAAAAAATCACAACCAAAAATAAAATTTTCATCCTTCTATTTTCTTCACGAAAAACAAATTACAACACTAGCCCGCAGGCATAGTTTTCTTTTCCTGGTGCAAGCTGCCTCACTTTCGACGATCTACTTGCGCTCTCAGGAAGAATACATCCTCTGTATCTCAAAACTCGACTTCCCCACCACCTTTCTCGACTGAACCTTCACCTATTTTATCCTAACTGGCAACTGCCATCGGGTCAGCCATGGAAACATGCATTAATGAGCCGTTTGAACGTCTCTGACCTCTTGACGCAACAGTCGAGTGGTCGCCATGCTCAGCAAACTTACCAGGCAAGAAACATGCATTGATGAGGCCTCTGACTACCTCAAGAAACACCATTTGGTAACACGTGCCTTTTCAAATCGTGAACCAGTAGTATGTCGCGATGTCATGACATTTTCCTTCCTCGTTGCCTTTCTCTTCTTTGGGTCGCAATATCATAAAATTTTCCTTCCTCGCTGCATTTATCTTCTTTGGGTTGTGATATCGTGACATGTCATGATATCACAACATCTTTCCTCTCCGGATCTCCTTTCTCATTTTCGGTCGCGAAATCATGACATGTCGCGATATCGCGACATCTTTCCTTTCTGCATCCTTCTTGCATCTGCGGGTAGAAAAATTGTGACATGTCGCGATATCATGAAATCTTTGCTCTCTACTTTCTCTTCGCCTCTTCGGGTCGTGAAATCATGACGTGTCGCGATATCGTGACATATTTTCTCTCTACTTTCACTTCGCCTCTCAGGTCACGAAACCGTGACATGTCGCGATATCACGACATCTTTCCTTCCTTGTTTTCTTTTCTACTCCTTCAGTCATGATTTCACGACATGTCATGAAATCACAACATTTTCTTATATGTCCCTTCCTGTTCTCATTTGGTCATGATTTCGTGACATGTCGCGATTTCATAATATTTTTTGCGGACACCTTCTCTCTCCTATTTCGGTCGCAATTTCACGACATGTCGCGAAATCGTGACATTTTCTTTGGACACCCTATCTCTCCTACTTCGGTCACAATTTCATGACATGTCACGAAATCATGACATTTTCTTCGAGCACCTTCCTTCTCCTACTTCGGTTACGATTTTGCGACATGTCGTGAAATTGTGACATTTTCTTCTGGCACCTTCCCTCTCCTGCTTCAGTCGTGATTTCGTGACATGTCGTGAAATTGTGACATTTTTGCTTTGCACCTCCTCTCTCCTTCTTGAGTTTTGAAAACACGACATGTCACGATATCACGACACTTTTCCTCCTTTGTGCTTTCTCTCGTCCTTTGGTCGCGATAATGCGACATGTCATGATATCGTGACACTTTTCTCTCTTGTGCCTCCTCTTGTCTTCTGGTCGCGATAATGCGACATGTCACGATATCGTGACACTTTTCTCTCTTATGCCTCCTCTTGTCTTTTGGTCGTGAAAATGCGACATGTCGTGATTTCGTGACACTTTTCTCTCTCTCGCCTTCTATCGGCTTTTGGTCACGATAATGAGACATGTCGTGATATCACGACATTTTTTTTCTTCTTTGCCAAAATGTCGTGATATCGTGACATTTCTTTCTCTTTACGACATTTTTTTTTGCCTTGGATGCTCCTACATCAAACAACCGAGGTGGATTGATAAGTGACCTTCACTTCTGTACTGTTATGTCACATTATTTTTAATTGGGGCTGTATAAGCTCTCCAAGCTTCAACAAAATCTAGGTTTGTAGGGTACAATTTCTTAAGTTATTCAAACCCCACAACTTCCACTCTCATTATTGTCAACAACCTCTTTTCATCCATCCCCTTCAGTGGCTTTAGTTTATGGTGCACTCCTTCGTTTGTTAGGGAATAAGTGTTGGCATGTCCATCATGGACTACACGGTGATCAAACTACCATGGTCTTCCTAACAGCATATGGCAAGCATCCATAGGCAAAACATCACACAGGACCTCATCCTGGTATCTCCCAATATTGAACTTGACTAGGGACTGCTCACTGACCAATGCCCTATGGTTCTTCTACAACCACGCAATCCGGTATGGATGCGGGTGTCTCCTCTCTAGTTGTAACTTAGTCACCATTTCTTCAAAAACCAAGTTATCAGTACTCCAATTATCTATAATAACATTACAAACCTTACCTGAACATTTGCACCTTATGCAGAATAGGCTTCTCCTCTAGTCTGACCCTTTCTCCTCACTCAACAGGGTCCTCCTTGTGACCATAACTTCTCCTCTCTCTGCCTCCTCAAAATTTTCTAATTCAGCACTTTCATCTACTATAGCAGCTCTAGCAGGACCCTTAGGTCTCTTATTCATCCTTTCTTGGTGTTGTGGACACTCGTATGCTTGATGTCCTTCTTTGCCACAGTGGAAATAGGTTCCACGAAATCCTCCTCTTCCAAATCCATGTCCAAATATACCTCTCCCTCTTGGGTAACCATTGTTCTGATTACGAGGTTGGTAGGTGTTCTCCTTTTTTTGATCTTGATTGCTGCTAGCTTCTTCTTTCTTCTCATATTGTCCTCCATCTATTCTTTCTCTACTGGTCCTTCCACCAGTTCTTTCTCCATGACCTCTTTCTCTTTACTTACCCTCAAACCTTATGTTTAGCTTCTCTTCAATATTTAGAGCAAACAGGTAAGCATCCTCAATGGTGCTAATCCTAACCAAAATAAACTCTTCTTGAATACTAGTTCTCAAATCATTGATGTAATGGGCCACCTTCTCCTTGTTAGCCTCTGAATGGCCAATTTTGATGGAGATCTTATAGAACTCCTCTATGTATTCTTTGACAGTTTTGCTTGACTATCTCAAACTTTGCATTTTCCTTAGCAGATCCAATTCGTAATCTATAGGAATAAACTATCTCTTCAACTTATCCACCATTCTATCCCATCTGGTTATTCTTTCATTTCCTCTTCTATTTCTTTCCAGATGTACTCCCTTCCACCAGATGCTGGCATGACCCTTTAGCTTGGTCTTAGAAAATCTGACCCGATCAGGATCTTCGACCTCCTCATACTCAAAGTATTCTTCCAAATCATTGATACAGTCAATCAACTCCTCTGGATCAAGATTTCTAGAATACGTAGAAACCTCCATCTTTGGTCTCTTTCCAATCTGAGATATGGCCTTGTATAACCTGGCCTGTGCAGGATCTACTGCCTCTTCTTCTTCCACTTCATATTCACTTCCTTCTTCTCCTTTGGGTTCAAGCCCTCTGTGCAGCTCCTCTTGCAGGTCCTGAACTTGCCTCTGCAAAGCTCTGAAATCTTCTACTGGCACCATGTTTCTTCCACCACTATGATTTCTTCATGGAGGTATTATTCCTCGCTCTCTTCTCACACTATTCCACAGATCCTGGTGCAAACTGCCTCACGTTCGGTGATCTATTTACACACTCAGGAACTCCCACTCTGATACCACTTGATGGGGGGGGCAAAAATCACAACCAAAAATCAAATTTTCATCCTTCTATTTTCTTCATAGAAAACAAATTACAACACTAGCCCGCAGGCATAGTTTTATTTTCCTGGTGCAAGCTGCCTCAATTTTGATGATCTGCTTATGCTCTCAGGAAGAATACATCCTCTGTATCTTAAAACTCGGCTTCCCTACGACATTTCTTGACTTAACCTTCACCTCTTTTATCCTAACTAGAAACTGCCACTGGGTCAGCTATAGAAACATGCATTATTGAGCCATCTGAATGTCTCTGACCTCTGGGCATAGCAGTCGAGTGGATGCCATGCTTAGAAAACTTATCGGGCAAGAAATGATGCATTGATGAGGCCTCTAACTGCCTCGAGAAACACCATCTGGGAACACATGCATTTTCAAATTGTGAACCAGTAGTATGTTGCGATATCATGACATTTTCCTTCCTCGTTGCCTTTCTCTTCTTTGGGTCATGATATCGTGACATGTCGTGATATCATGACATTTTCCTTCCTCGCTGTATTTCTCTTCTTTGGGTCACGATATTGTGACATGTTGCGATATCGCGACATCTTTCCTCTCTGGCTCTCCTTTCTCCTTTTTGGTCGCAAAATCATGACATGTCACAATATCATGACATATTTCCTTTCTGCCTCCTTCTCGCCTCTTTGGGTCATGAAATCGTGACATGTCACGACATCGCGACATCTTTGCTCTATGATTTCTCTTCACCTCTTCGAGTCGTGAAATCATGACGTGTCACGATATCGCGACATCTTTGCTCTCTGCTTTCTCTTCGTCTCTCGAGTCGCGAAACCATGAGATATCGCGACATCTTTCCTTCCTTGTTTTCTTTTCTGCTCCTTCCATCGTGATTTCATGACATGTCATGAAATCATGATATTTTCTTCTCTGGCCCTTCTTATTCTCTTTCGGTCATGATTTCATGACATTTTTTGTGGACACCTTCTCTCTCCTATTTTTGTCGTGATTTCGTGACATGTCATGAAATCATGACATTTTCTTTGGATGCCCTCTCTCTCCTACTTCGATCATGATTTTGCGACATGTCGCAAAATCGTGACATTTTCTTCGGGCACCTTCCTTCTCCTACTTCGGTCGTGATTTCACGACATGTCACGAAATCATGACATTTTCTTCGGGCACCTTCCCTCTCTTGCTTTGGTCATGATTTCGTGACATGTCACGAAATCATGACATTTTTGCTCTATGCCTTCTCTCTCCTTCCTGAGTCACAAAAACGTGACATGTCACGATATCATGACACTTTTACTCCTTTGTGCTTTCTCTCATCCTTTGGTCGCGATAATGCGACATGTCGCGATATCGTGACACTTTTCTCTCTTGCGCCTCCTCTTGTATTTTGGTCACGAAAATGTGACATGTCACGATATCGTGATACTTTTCTCTCTTGTGCCTCCTCTTGTCTTCTGGTTGTGAAAATGTGACATGTCATGATTTCATGACACTTTTCTCTCTCTCACCTTCTCTCAGCTTTTGGTCACGATAATTCGACATGTCGCGATATCACGACATTTTTTTCTTCTTTGCCGACATGTCACGATATCGTGACATTTATTCCTCCTTGCGGCATATTGTTTTCCCTTGGATGCTCCTGCATCAATTCAGTAATGAGTATTAGTCAAATGTTGGAAAATAATTTTAAGGTAGTGTTTGAGGATAGAATGTGCAAAATTTATGATTAGAGGAGAAAATTAATTACCACTGTAAATATGACCAAGAACAAACTCTTCCCATTATATTTTTTAGATCAAGGGGGAGCTCTAGCATTTATTGGTATAGAAGGTAAGGATATGCTATGACATTTATTGTTTGGGCATTTAAATTATAAGATTTTGAAGATGCTTTCATCACTTGTCTATGGGTTGCCAAAAGTTGAATACTTCAAGGAGGTTTGTGAAGGTTACACACTTGGAAAACATGCAAGGGGGAAGTTTCCACATGGTGAAGCATGGAGGGCCCAACATCCATTGCAGTTGGTTTATAGTGATATTTATGGACCAATGCAGACACAGAGTATGGCTAAAGCTTCTTACTTTCTAAATTTTATTGATGATTTCTCCAGATATTGTTGGGTTTATTTTATTAAGCATAAGGATGAAGCATTCAATTTCTTCAAGAATTTTAAGGCTCTAGTTGAAAATGAGAGTGGTCATTATATCAAATGTTTGAGGACAAATAGAGGAGGTGAGTTCTATTCTCATGAATTTGATGATTTCTATAGTGAGTTTGGGATTAAAAGGTAGAAAACAAGTCCTTACACCTCAATAGAATGGGACGACTGAAAGAAAGAATAGGACTTTGGTGGAGATGGTATGGTGCATGATGCAAGAAAAAGGTATAAGTAAGTTTTATTGGGCTGAAGCAATTAGGACTACTAATTACATTTTAAATAGAAGTCCTACTAAGAGTCTTGAGAATATTACCCCTTATGAATGTTGGTACAACAAGAAGCCAAATGTAAATCATTTTATAGTTTTTGAATGTGTGGCTTTTGTGCATGTTAATGGTGAGAATAGGAAGAAGTTGGATGCAAAGAGTGAAAAATGTATTTTTATTGGGTACAGTGAGCAATCTAAGGCTTACAGGTTCTTTAATCCTATTTCACATAAAATAATTGTATCTAGAGATGCAATTTTTGATGAAGGGGGAATTTGGGGATCACAAAAATTGTTTTTTGAGGATGTTTTTGGTGAAGAGAAGGTGGAACCAAGACATATTTTAGTTCATTCCAACCATAAAAAAATTTCCAGTTCATCTTCTGCAAGTGCACCTTCAAGTCGAAGAGAAGGTTCTTCTAGTAGTTCTCCACCTCCATCACCATTGGCCAAAGGAAAAGGTAAAAATTGTTGAAGGATCACCCAGAATCTCAAATTATTGATAAGAATTTCCATAAGAGGGTGACAAGGAGTCAACATACAAATATGAATGCAGTAATAGAGAGGTTAGAGAACCTACATCTTTATGGAGATGATGACAGTGGAGATCCCAAAGGTGATGTTGTAAACTATGCACTTGTTTCACAAGTTTCTAAAGTTTCTAAAGTTGTTGTTGATGATTTTGAGCCTTCATGTTTTGAGCATGCTAGTACTAAGAAAGTGTGGATGAAGGCTATGCAAGAAGAAATGCATTCTATTGAAAATAATGATACTTGGGAGTTGTGTGATTTTCCCAAGGATAGGAAATGTGTAGGATGCAAGTGGGTCTACAAGATCAACAAGAACAGTGATGGATCTATTGAGAGGTACATGACATGGTTTGTAGAAAAGGGTTCACTCAAAAATATGGTTTGGACTATGAGGAAACATTTGCTCCAATGGCAAGGCAAAAAATAGTAAGGATGTTGCTATTATTGGCATATCATAAAATGTGGAGAGTACATCATATGGATGTCAAAAGTGTATTTCTCAATGGGTATTTAGATGAATAATTATATGTGGAACAACCACAAGGTGTTGTTATCCAAGGAAAATAAGATCAATTCTATAGGTTGAAGACGACTCTATATGGGCTAAAGTAAGCTCCAAGAGGTTGGTATGCTAGAATCCATGACTACTTCCTATAGTGTAACTTTGAAAGGACTAAGAGTGAGCCCACTTTATACTACAAAATGGAAGGTAATGATATTCTTATTGTATGCCTTTATGTTGATGATATGTTATTTATGGGGAGTAGTCATTCTTTGAATGATTCTTTTAAACATGATATGAAGAATGAATTTGAGATGTCTGATTTGGGTTTGATGAGTTACTTTCTTGGGATGGAAGTACATCAAACTAGCAATGATATTTTTGTTTTTCAATCCAAATATGTAAGGGATATGTTGAAGAGATTTGGTTTGAGTGAATGTAAACCTGTAGCAACACCCATTGCACATGGGGAGATCTTGAGTTTGGAGGATAGAGTTGAAAGGGTAAACAAAATAGAGTACAGGAGTATTGTTGGTAGCCTTATGTTCCTTTGTAACACTAGGCTGGATATATGCTTTTTTGTTTCACAGTGTTCCAGGTATATGGATAATCCATCACAGTTACATTTGAAGGTAGAGAAGAGGATTTTGAGGTATGTTTGTGGAACAATTGATTATGGGATCCACTACTCATAGGAAAATAATTTGAAGTTAGTGGGATTTAGTGATAGTGATTGGGGTAGTAATATTGATGATAGGAAATCCATGAGTGGGCACTACTTTTCTCTTGGTTCAGGTTTTGTGACATGGAGTTCCAAGAAACAAGCTACAGTGGTGTTGTCTTCTACTGAAGTAGAGTATATTGCACTTACATAGACAAGTGCACAAGCATTGTGGATTTGAAATGTGCTAGGAGAGGTTTGGGAGAAGAAAGGGAATCCAACTACTTTATTCTATGATAATCAGAGTGCCATTAATTTGGCACATAATCCTATCCACCATACCGGGTCCAAGCATTTCGACATCAAGTACCACTTCATTTGAGACATGATAGAGAAGGAACAAGTTAAATTAAGGTATTTATCCACACATGATAAAGTAGTAGATATTTTTACTAAGGTAGTAGTAAAACCTTAGATTTTGCTTCTAAGGGGCTTGATAGTCAGTCCCCTTACTAGCAAGGGGGAGAATGTTGGAAATCTGGCCAACCATACATTAAAATGAAAATTTAGGCCATTAGATGACATTTTTAGCCTTGGAAAGTGTCTCCTCTTAGAGGAGATAAAACAAAATTGTAGAGCTTCGAAATCTGTGCAATCTACAAAAAAATGGGCTCAAACGGACACCCGAGTCAAAAGTTATGGCCGAAATACTAAGACATGTAATAAACAATGTCGATGTAGATCCGACATATGTGATTTTCTAGGGTTAGGGTTTGCTTTGTTTTTTCGTGCTTAAGGCAATTTTAGCCTATGATGAGATTTTAATAGAGTACTAAAACTCTGCCAGAATTATTCCAGATAATAAGAAGATAATATTTTCTCCAATTTTTTTTTATTGTATTATTGTAAATTCTTCAATAAATACCCAAATAAGGTTCCCCAACCTAAAAATGTTTAGGAGAAATGGGGAAAAAATAAGTGAAAATTTGAGTTCCTATGTCGAAGAAAAATATTTAGATGATAGTTTGGGTGTGGAAGAGGTTCCCATGGCCAAAGATCTTGATGCTATATGAGAGCTAGTTTTCTAGATGCTTGGTGGTGTTCCCACAACTAAATCCTTTGATGTCATAATTAAGGTATGTAAGCCCACCTCTATGTCTCTTCCCTATAATACCTTTGTGAAAAATAAATATGAATGCTTAGTCTCTATTCTAGATACTAATATTTCCATGGAGGAACCCACCCTCATTCTATTAATTCAAGGTCATCCTCCTCAACTGACCTTGTTAGACACCCCTAGCCTTTGGTATCTACTTCCAAGAGCTCAATGATTGACATCCATGAATCCCATGGCAAGGTGGTTGATTTAATGAAGGCCATGAACTCCCCTTACAAAGGAAAAAAAGATTTTGGACACTTGATCATATGCCCAGTTATGAGAACTCATAAGAAAGACCTCACACATGTTAGAGTGGAAAATAAAATAGGAAAACCTATGAACAAATACCTTAGAATGTATGCAATGAAAGCATATATTGCAAATATTTATCAATTAACATTATCAATAGATGGATATAAATTCTATGAGGATTCCTCTCTCACATTATTAGAGTTAAAGAAACATATGCTAACTATGTCAGGTAGGGGTAGGAAACATTTCAAAAATTCTAAATGAAGATCCTATCATGGAATATCAGAGGTTTAAATGGCCTTGCAAAACATAGGCTTATTTTACCTATGAGAAGAGATTTATCCCCTCACATTATTCTCCTTCAAGAAACTAAGCTTATGGAAAATAATTTACTCAAAGCTAAGAATATTATTTGGAAGGAAGCTCTTTTTGCTGCCAGCCATGCTCATGGTGCCTTTAGAAAAATTCTCTATTTATGGGACCCCTTGAAGGTTGATTGGTTTTTGATTTCCTCTTCTGAAAAAATCATTAACATCCTCTTTTCTTGCAAATCTCCCAATAATATATGGGTTCTTTTCAAAATTTATGATCCTAACTCTATTTCTAAAAGGTGCTCCCTCTAGGATCTTCTTAGCCAGATGAGACTCTCTTTTTTGAATGAATGTTGGATGCTTGTAGGTGACTTCAACACTCCTTTGTATCCCTCTAATAAAAAATGTGGGAATCCTCTCTTATCTAAAGGTATGATTGATTTCTCTAATTTTGTTAACCAACTTAAACTTTAAGACTTAGAGCTTCAGGGAAAGAAATTTACTTATAGTAATAGACAACCTAGTTTCATTCACATTCAATGTAGGTTAGATAGAGTCCTAATATCCAAATATGGATTTTGCCTTTTTGGTTGTTCCTCCCTCACCTACCTCCTTAATATAGGCTTATAACAGAACCCCTTGTTCTTGAACTTCTCCCCTATCTATCTAACTTTAGAAAACCCTTTACATTTGAGTCTATGTGGACCCTTCACTATTACCTAGAACCAATAATTTTAGAGTGGTGGTCAAAAACATTTCTAGGCCCTAATTTATCATATCTCCAAGAAGCTAAAAATTATTAAAACCAATCTAAAAAGCTGGAATAAAGAGATTTTTAGGCACTTCAATAGGAAAAAATAACTAAAAGTATAGTTGTAGGATTTAGAGCTTTCTCAAGAACTCAAACCTCTTCAAGAGAATATTAGAATTCAAGAAAATTATATATTTGAATTTTGTAATATTTTCAAGAGATAGGAATTTTTCTAGAGGTAGAGATCCAAGGTTTAGTGGGTAAAAAATGGGGTCAATAACAAAAGAAAAATTATATTACAACCTTGAAGCACATAAACCATAACAAAATTTAATATATTGTCAAAGAATATGGAGCTAGGATGGTTGACCCAAAGGATATTAGATATGAAGCTATCAACTTATTTCAATCCCTTCTTAACTCCTTTAGACCGAGTGAAATCAATACTGAAAGAAGAGTCCTAAACAACATTCATTCTTTCATCTCTTACGAACAAATTCCAAGCTAAAATCCCCCTTCACTCCTAATGAAATAAAATATACAATATTCTCTATAGTGGATGAGAAAACCCCTAGCCCTGATGGATTCCTATGGATTCCTACACTGTTTTTCCAAAGTTTTTGGAATATCATAGGTTTTTATGTTATAGTTTCTATCTTTGATGTTAAAAAATTTGATCTCCTTCCTACTGATGTCAATTCTACTTTTCTTGTGCTCATTCCCAAATTTCTTTGTGCTAAATATTTTAAATATTTTAGAGCCACTAGCCATTGTAATATCATATACAAAATCTTAGCAAAAGTGTTGACCAATAGGTTGAAAACCATCCTTCCTACAATCATTAATCCTAATCAAAGAAGTTTTGTGTTAGGTAGATAAATTTTGGATGGTATCATTAAGGTCCATGAACTAATCCAATATATCAGTAAAAGTGGCAAAGAAAGTATGTTTCTCAAGCTTGACCTGAGTAAATCTTATGCTAGGGTCTCATGCATCTTCTTGGAATAGGTGTGCAAATGTTATTTTCATCCTAGATAGATCTCCCTTATTAAACAATAATTCTCTAATCCTCAATTATTAGATATTATAAATAGAGAGGTCTCTAGATATTTCAGCAATAGTAGAGGCCTTTGATAGGGATATCCCTTATCCCATGTCTCTTCATCATTCTTGTTGAAGCCCTGAGTAGAGCCCTAAAGGTAGATACTTGAACTAAGAGCATTGAATAAATAAAATCTACTTCTTCCATTGATCCTATGACACAACATCAATATGTGGATAACCCTTTACTCTCCACCATTTAATCTATTACGTAGGTAAAATAAATTTAAAAAATATTGAAGGACTTTGAATTACTTGTTAGAAAATACATCAATTTCTTAAAAAGTAAACTCTTTTTCTTTAAAATCCATCTTAGCAGGAAGAGAGCTATTGCTTGAATTCTTGGTTGTTCCATTATTTTTATTCCTTCTACCTACCTCGACCTACCCCTATTCTCCAATATATGCAAGGAGGATCTCTAGAATTTGCTTCTTGAGAGAGTTCAAAAAAGCTAGCAAGCTAGAAGGGAGCTCTCCTCAACCAAGCAGGTAAGGCTCAATTGGTCAAGTCCACCCTGCAAAGTCTCCCAATTTATTTTCTATATCTATTCCAAATTCTTGTTAAAATCATCATAAAAATAGAGCAATTCCAAAGATATTTTTATGGGTAGGGATTGAAGTTAAAAAAATATATTTCAATTCATCTCTTGGGACTGTGTGCTCAGAAAACAAGGTTGGGATCTTGGGTTAAGGAATATCAAACTCATGAACAAAACCTTATTGGAAAAGTAATGTTGGAGTTTTATCATTCAATATAGCATTTATTGGACCCACGTTATTAAAGAAAAATACCTCAACAAAGGCCAAAGTTTTATGAATGATCAAAACCTTCCCCATGGCTTGGCATTCTGGAATAGTATTGTTAAATCTAGAAAGCTCATCGAAGGAGGCATCAAGTAGAGACTTGGAAATGGATTTAAAATCAATTTTTAGGAAGGTCCATGGTTGGAGGATGTTCCACTCATGGATATACCTTTCCTTGCTACCCTTAGACACAAACTTACTAAGCTATTTAGATCTAAAGTGGCAGATTTCATTGAAGAAGTGGGTGGTCTAAATATGTGGAAGGATACTATAAGTATTTTTCTAAACCAAGATGATGCAACATCCCTGAAGACCTTTTACCTCAAGATAATAACCAAAGCTATCATAAAATATGCTTTTGAATATTATAAATTTTGGAGGGAGGATGAGAAGGGTGTATTTTCTCTTAAAGTTACTTATCATCTTGTGGTTGCAAATAATTTTTTCTAGTTCTCTTTCTCTAAAATTTAGTCCAAAAAGCTCATTCCTAAGGTGAATTTCTTTCTTTGGCTCTCACTCCAAAAATAAAATTTATTCTTGGATAATATTAAAAAGAGAGTATTGATTCTGGCCAACTATTGTTATCCCTATATTTTGAATGAGGAGATCATGCAACACCTTTTTTGGAGTGCCCCTTATCCCTTAAGATCCCATCCTTACTTATTTCTTCCTTAGAGACCTATTGGGTGACTACTAATTCTTTTTTTTTATCCTTTCGAGTAGTGGTCCCATTCTCCTTTTCATCCCCCTTGTTTAGAGAATTGTAGAAATTATGCCTTCTCTATTTTTTCTAGGGGGTCCAAGAAGAACACAATAATAGGGCCTTCAATTAATTTTCATGAAACCCATCCTAGGTTAGTTCTAGAATTCATTTTTCTATTTTTGAAAATATTTCTAATATATCCTTTGGTACTTTTCCCACTTCCCCTTCTGAAGCTTCCCTAATTGCTAGCCTAGGCGTATCTATTCTAGAAGGACATCAATCCAATCCTCCTAGATGAAAAACATTATGGACTCCTCCTAGGTATTGAATCAAATTTAGTTTTGATTGAGCTTCTAAAGGTAATTCTAGCCTAGTAGGGGCTATATGTCTAAATAGAAACGATAACGGGGAAATCATTGTTGCCTTTGCTGAAAATATTAGAACTCAAACTAGCTATTTTGCTAAGGCAAGAGTGCTCTTCCAAGGTTTGGCCCTTCTTGTTGGGATGGATGTCAACAAAGTCCTTATAGAAGGATATTCACTTAATACCATCAACAACATAAATGTAGATCCTTCACCAGTTGGAATATAGCTAATATTTTGGATGAATCAAAGAGGGTCCTAAGTAACTTTGAAAAATTTCAATGCCAACATACATATAGAGAAGGTAACTCATTTGTAGACCTTCTTGCTAATATGGGTACCCAAATTGAAGGACTAAAGGTGTGAACAAAATGTTTTTTGCATGATCTCATTTTGGTAGCAAAAAGAGATTATGAGCATCTCAATAAATATTTATAATATGTTAATTGCTAAGAGTATTTGGGTCTACCTCTCCAGGACTGTAAAGATATCAACTATATACATAGAGGAACTTGCTTGGATACTGAGGTATTTCAAAGACCCTCAGGTCTCCTTCTCTAGAAATCTTGAGTAGTTCAGGGGGTTCTCCTACTCTCTTGATTTCTCTTGTTTTCTCTCCTTTATCTATCATGTTATTTTGGTTGGTTGTGAGTTAGCTTCATGTCTCATTTTTCTTCTAGGGAACTTTGGTTATTGTTCTTATGGTAGGTTTGGTTTGTGGGCTTCACCCCTATTTCTCTTATAGTCATTGTAGCTTGTATGGGAGTGTTCTTTTGTTAGTTTATTTTTGGAATTGGTTCTTGTTCATCCTATGTTCTACTTTATCCTATTTATTTTGGATAATGATGTAATTATGTAAAAGGTTTGGGGACCCTTTCAAACTTCTTCTTTCCATCTTATAAAAAAATGATCTTAAGATACCATTTTCTATTATTGCTAGTAGTTATAATCTACTTTATGTAACATCCCATGAAAATGACAACAGTTTAATTGATTTATAATGTGAAGCATATGGGTATTGTAAGTTCTAAGCTTCAGTTATAATATTTTCTAAATAAATCTTCATAATATCAATTCTTGTAGCATTTATCCTATGATCAGTGTTTATATGTCATAGTTTATTTGTGTATATTCGCATATTTATCCAAATATAGCAAGATCAACATTGGTTTGGAATAAATATATATTTTTCTTGGGTTCAAATAAAAATTGTTAAAAACTAATAACAAAAATCGAATAAAATTTATGGTGGGAATAGAATAGAAATTGAAAAAAATATACAAGTAACTATGGTATTTTTGGATTTGAGTGAGAATCTAGCAATTATAGTTTTTCAAAAACTAGAAGTTGTTTTTTAGATATTGGTAAAACTCTATTATTAACACTTCCAAAGTACTATAAATATGTTATATATCTATCATGTGTAGCATCCTTTCAATTTAATAAGTTTGTGTCAATATAAGTGAGTATAAGTGTTATATTTATGATTGTTATTTCATCTAAATATATTTTTATCTCTTTTCTTGGTTTTTGGTTTTTTAATTTGTTGTGTTAAAATTTTTATAATTGTACTAGAGCCTTAGTGGAATAATGTAGGTTATAAGTTTACTGAGGTATAGATATTTATTTTTTTGGCTTAAATATGGACATATGTATATCTCTTTCTCAATTAAAAGTTAATGGGAAAATATTACTTTGATTGGGTTTTTAGAATAGACATATTTTTAACTCTAAAATTTGTTATATGCTTGTGAAAGGTAGTGAGAAAAAAATTGCTAGTCAAAGAAAAAATCTTAACAATTAGAAAAATAGAGATAAGCATTAAGTTGCATTTATAAAGCTTATACTTTCTAAACACATGCTTCTCAAAGCCTGTAATGAAAAAAATAGACTTATAGTTTGGAGCATATTGAATAATTTATATGAGAACTTAGGTGATATATTGGTACTTAATATTATTGTAGGTTGTATAATATGAAGATTTTAGATTCACAATAATTATTTCCTCATCATATTAATATGAAAGAGAAAATAAGGTGAGTTTGCATTGCTTAGTAGAAATATTAGCAATAAATATATTTTTTATATGAATCTCCAAAATATTCTAGCATCATACCACCTACTTCTCAAACGTGTTGACACTACTGATAATTGGCTAGTAATACATATAATGATTTATATCCAAAGTTAGTGAAGGGAAAAAGTTAATAACAAAGTAAAGAGAAATATTTTTTGATGATGGTCATGTTCTTATGCCTAAGGGCAAACAAATCTATATAAAAAAAAGCTTTCATCCAAACTAAAGCAAAGGTAATTTCAAATTTAATTCATTCAAGGATTATGAAGATCATAAGAACAAGGCCAAGTGCTATTTAAAGTGTGACTATTGTAGGAAGCTAGGGCATAAAGCAAATGGATATTATAAGATGATAAACAATATGGAAAGAAATGAAGACAATTTTTAATTCCAACATATTCTATAGGTGTAACAAGGATATCTTTTATAGGTGCAACAAGAACATATTCTATGGGTGTAACATGGACATCTTCTATAGTGAAGAAAAAATAACTAAATGTGTACAAGATGAAGATGATGAGACTTATCCTTGAAGGAAAAAATTAGGGATTATATCTATGAACGATGTTCAAAAATATATTTTTTGCATTATGTTCTCATAATTGGAGTTATGCAATTTGATGATCCACAAGCATATAAAGAAGAGGAAGCTAGCATAGAGTGTGAAGAAGCAAGGCAAGATCAGTATAATTCATTGATAAAGAATAATATATGGAAGTTGTTCCAACAAAAAAAAATTAGTCGCATGTAAGTGGCACTATAAGACTAAGTCTACTTCAAAAGAAGCTATTGAAAACCATAAAACAATATTAATAGATAAAGGTTTCATATAAAATAAAGGTATTGGTTACATTAAGACTTTTACTCCTCATGTAAAAATGACTACCATTCATAGTATAATTTGTCTAGCTACAAAATTTGTATGGAAGATTCATCAAAAGGATGTAAAGTGTGCATTTCTTAATGGTCAATTAAAAAAATAATTTATATGTAACAACCATAAAGATTTATAAAATCTAAAAAAAAAAATGGTGTGTAGGTTGAAGAAGACTTTAAATATCCTCAAAAAAATATTTAAAACTTGATATACTATAAAAAATTTCATTCATCATATCGAGATGTTAAAAGAATGGGATTGACTATAAACTTAATAATTTAGTATAAATATATATTTATTTATTTTATTAGGTTAAAATTTACATTTTTGAAAGGGTTTGAACCCTTTTATAATTTTAGACTAGTCTATTCTATCTTACCAACCAAAAAGCCTCATTTCTAAAGTCCATAAGACATTCAAAACATTATTTTTTTTATTTCAAAATTTTACAGAAACAAAATTATAAATATATATATATATATATATATATAGTGGACATACACTTCTTGTGTTATTGTTCTCATCCTACACAAGATTCTCATGCTCAAATAAATTGTATTCATTCGCATTCTAGGCTTTAACAAAGACGATTACTTGTATTCTCGGTCGACCAAACCTTGTTTTTTTTTTTTTATTTGTGGAAAACATCCCAAAAGGGATGCCACTTTCGGGTAAGACCCAAGGAGGCGGGGGTATCCATTCCACCAAAAACGCCCAGGACTCGGACCTGGCCTACCACCTTTGACATACTCAAGGAGCAAACAAACACACAAAACCAAATTAAAAAAAGTAAATAACAACAAAAATAATAAAATAAAATAAAAAACATGCTCCTTGAGTGTGTCAAAACCAAAATCACAACCAAACACGCACAATAAGATAAAATAAACCACAACACAAACCACATAGAAAAACACAAGAACCACATAACAAAACACAAACAAGACAAAAACAACATAACACTACAAAGACATAACCCAAAAAAAACATGAAAAATAAACACAACCAAAACCTAAAAAATAAAAGAAATAAAATAAAAATAAAAACAACCAACAATAGACAATAAAAAAAAACAAAAAACATAGAAAACACTCACACATAAAAAAATGAAATAACACAAACAAAGAGAAACCCAAGAACAAGAACGAAAAAAACACAAGAACAATAACAAAAAACATAAAAAAAACAAAACAACAAAAACACAAGAACAACAAAAAACAACACAAAGAACGCAAAAACAAAACAAAACAAAAGAACCCACCCACCTTAAAAAACTAAACAAAAAAACAAAGAAGACAAAAGAAAAAAAAATGAACAAAACAATGACCTATCTAGACCAAAAGACTATTAATGCAAGAATCAACAGAGGAAACAAAATAAAGAATAGAATGAGCTAGGGAACTAAAAAAACTGAATGAACCAAAGAGAAACAAAAAAAAAACAAGAAGAAACTAGGTACCTTCAGAACTAGAGCCATCCAAAGAAATGATAGAAAGAAGAGCTTCCCTAATTTGAGAAGCCCACCATATAGGAGGGTGGCCATAACAAGTAAGATCACCTTTGTCCAAAGCCCAATTAGCTAAAGCATCAACACTCTTGTTTTGATCTCTGACCACATGATTGTAATCAACTTTCAAAAATCCCATCTAGATTAACTGAATCTTCTCAATAATTCTTTTTATTCTCCAATCCACCTTATGATTCTTAGAAGGAGTCTTCAAGATATTAATCATAAGTTGAGAGTCAGACTCAACTAACACCTTTTCCCATCCAACCTTAGTAGCCTCCTAAAGGCCTCTAAGGATACCATACCCCTCATCAAGGTTATTGGAAAGAATACCCAAATTCTCAACAAAAGTAAAAACCAGGGAGCCATCTGAAAGTCTACCAATTCCTCCCACACTGGCTTTTCTAGGGTTCCCTCTAGAGGCTCCATCAGTATTGAATTTTCCAAAATCCTTAGGAGGAGGTTGCCAATTTCTAGTCCTATCCATCTTACTAATACTCACATTCCCTTTAAGTTGGTTTCCCTTAGAAGGTTTAATATTCAATATTTGCATCACTTGATCCCATCTTTGGTGGGAGTTTTGGGGGTGATTAAGGAGTTGATGGACTCATTCAACTAAGTTGGCTATGGTATTTTGCCAAATATAGTGAATATCCTTCCTATCTTGATTAAAAATTTGTTTGTTCCTTTCATTCCAAATATTCCAAAGAAGAATGGTAGAACCCATCCAAACTAATCGCCTAATAAAATGATCAACACCCTCTTGATTAGGCCAATCCCTCCAAAGTCTGTTCAAAAGTGAAAAAATTGGACCACTTGTAAGCCAAGTAAAGTTGCCATTCTCCTCCATAGCTCGGAGGCTAAAGTACACTCAATAAAAATATGGTTGATATTTTCTACATTCTCTTCACACATTTCACATCTAAAAGGGCCATGAAAACCATGCTTCATAAGTTGCTCACCAAGTAAGCACCCTACGATGCAATAAAAGCCAATTAAAGAACCTCACCTTAGGCCAGAGCTTTTGAGCCCACAATTGAGAAAATATGTCAGAAGAATGGTTGGGATTATTATGGCATAAGGTCAAATAACCTTGAGCAACTAAATACTCACCCTTAGTAGTGTTGTTCCATCCAAAACAATCTTTTTCATGGGACCAAGAGAGGGATCTCATATGAAGGATGCCTTGGATATCTTGTCTTTGCCTTTCTAGGATTTGAATAGGCCAGTCCTCAATAGGGATCCAATATCTACCAACCTTTGAATTACCAGTATGGTACCGACAGTAATTAGCCACCTTTATCCAATTAACTCGGTGAAGCTCCTCCATCCAAGGCCTCCAATCGGGAAACTGAGTTATCAAAGGCTTGTGACCATCCCAAGAATCTGTCCAAAAATTTGCATGTTGACCATTATGAATGATCCAAAATAATTTTTTCTTTATCAAATCCTCACTAGTCTTAAGAACTGCTAAAATGGGAGAACCTTTGGTAGGAAGTTGATAGCGAACAAGGTCTTCAAGAATTTTGTTCTCAGCATATTTAGCACGGAGATTATTGGCCCAAAGAGCATTGGGGTTATGCAACATCCTCCAATATAATTTAGAAGCTAAAGCTTTGTTGTTATTAATTGAAGACCGGAATCCTAACCCCCCTTCACTCTTAGGAAGACATAAAGTATCCCATTTCACCAAGGCCCATTTTCTTTTCTCCTTAGTACCACTCCAAAGGAAATGATGACTGATTTGATCCAATTCTCAAAGAACAACCTTTGGGATATTCAAAACGAAAGAAACATAAATAGGAATAGCTTGAAGGATAGATTTTACCAAGGTGATTCTACCCCTAGAAGAAAGCCACTTGTTGGTCCACTTTCCAATTTTCTTCTTGACTTTGTCCAACAACCAATTCCAGTCTTTATTTTTCTGCCTTTGAATATTTATGGGAATACCTAAATAAGTGATTGGAAGAGAGGTCTTCTTATATCTTAATTTATCCAAGACCATGGATTATTGTCTAGCAGAGCTATGAAAGAAAATAACTTTAGATTTGTCTTCATTGATCAACTACCCAGTAGCCTTAGAAAAATAGCTAATGATTTGCTTAATATTAGAAGCTTCCTTAACTGTAGCTTTACCTAAAAGGGTAGAGTCATCCACAAATTGAAGATGAGAGATAGGTCTAGCTCCATGAGCAATGGTAACTTCCTCAAGGGTTTTGTTTTCCCTCTTTTTGGTTATAGACCTACCCAAGCATTCAGCAAGAATGATGAATAAATAAGGGGATAGCGGGTCACCTTGCCTAATACCTCTAGAAGCTGGGAAAGACTAAGAAGGCCTACCATTGATAAGAACTAAGTAGGAAACTGAAGAGATACATTCCATAATCCAATCCATCCAATCCTTAGAGAAACCAAATTGCCTCAAAACTTTGATAAGGAAGTGCCAATCCACTCTATCATAAGCTTTGGATAAGTCTAACCGGATGAACATAGAAGGAGAATTTTGCATATCCATGGAATGGATGGCTTCTTGAGCAAGAACTATCTCATCTACTATTTGACGTCCTTCCACATATCCCCCTTGCTCTGGGGAAATAATATTATGCAAAATAGGCTTCAACCTTTCTGCCATGATTTTAGTAATAATTTTGAGAAGAACATTACATAAAGCAATAGGTCTAAAAGCTGAGATATGATCAACCTCTTGAGCTTTTGGAACAAGAGTAATATAAGTTTTATTGATAACCTTCAAAATTTCTTTGGATTTCTTGGATTCTTCCACCACCTCTAATAAATCAACATGAAGGATATCCTAGAAATCTTGGTAGAACTCAATAGGAAAACCATTAGGACCTGGGGTTTTCCTTTTTGCATTTTAAAAACTACTTGTTGAAGCTCATTGATAGTAACAGGAGCAGTCAAAATAGAGTTCTCCTCAGAAGTGATAAGAGAAGGGATTGCTTGAAGAACATTTTGTTGTGAAGCTGAGTCAAGAGGAGTAGCAGCAAAAATATTGGAAAAGTAATCAACAAAAATAGAGTTCATGCCATCCCAAGTATAAACAACATCTCCAGAATCTGATTTTAAGGAAGAAATAAAGTTGTGAGATCTTCGAGCTAGAAGGTATTTGTGGAAGAAATTTGTGTTTCGATCTCCTTCTTTGAGCCATTGAATTCTAGATTTTTGCTTCCATAAGATTTCTTCTCTTTTTTCCCATTCCTCTAACTGAGTTGTGAGTTTAATTTCATCTACACTTCTCTTCTCTGTGAGGCTATCTAAACGGATTTTCTTATTCAATTTTTCAAGATGAGCAATAACTTCATGTTTTTTTTATGAACATCCCCAAACTCTTTCCAGTTCCAAGTATTGATTTTGGATTTAATGTATTGCAGTATTTTGGCAAAACAGAACATCTTAGTCCCATGCCTAGGTTTACCTTCCTTCCACCATTGTTGCACATGAGGTCTGAAGGAAATGTATCTAAGCCACATTAATTGAAAACAAAAAGGAGAGAAACTCACATTGGTTTTCCACATTTCCACCATGACTGGCCAATGATCCGAACTAGCATTATTAAGAGTCTTCACTTTAGGAATGTGACCATGGATTAAGAAATTTTTAGAGAGCAAAAACCTATCCAATCTCTCCATTATACAAGCTAAGCCTTGTCTTCTGTTAGACCAAGTCATAAGGCCATTATCTGGTTGGATATCCACAAGATGGAGGTTTGCAATATATTCTCTCATGAGGTCATTACTTTTGTCCAAATTTCTATTTCCCACCTTTTCTCATCCAGAGAGAGGATGGTATTGAAATCTCCTCCGATCAAGATCCAAGCTTTAGGAAAATGAGATATAATTTGAGTTATATCCTTCCACTGTCTTCATTTTTCCTCCAA